>JBAMNC010000769.1:0-177500 GCA_037902135.1 Cetoscarus ocellatus
CATCTCCCTTTGGACTCGACGCAGCTCACTGTAAAATAGTGATCACACGTCTGTGAGGCCGAGCGCACCAACTTTGTTAGAGGCCATAACAAAGCACCTCATCCTCCGTTAATGGTTTTCACCTCGCTGCCACCGGACAAATCCATCACCTTACACACGCAGAAGGAGTGAGGTGGACCGCCCGGAGCCCAGCTGAGGAGTTCACAGCGGACTCATCATGCAGCAGCGGGACTCAGCGCGCCATGGACACTCAGAGCGGACTCTCTTTTATTCCATCTCTTCTCTCGTCCAAAACTCCGGAGGGACCGGAGCAACAAAAGTAAGAGGCTTATGTCTGGGCAGAGACAGTTAGTTTAGTGTGTACTTTATCTCTTTGTGCTTGTGAGACCTGTCTTGTTTTGTGCCATACTTCCTTTTGCATTTACTAATATATATATCTATATATATCTATATATATCTATATATATATACACACACACACACACACACAACATATATATATATATGTATACATCCAAGAAGAGGTGAGAGTTGTGGCAGGACAAGTCCGGCTGCTTCACCATGACAACGTGCCTGCTCACAATGCCCCTGAGCATCCGACAGTTCCTGGCTGAGAAGAACATCGCGTGCTGGAGCAACCTCCATACTGACCCGACCTGGCTCCGTGTGATTTTTTTCCTCCTTCCACAAGCTCAAGGGGGACATCAAGGAGAACTGTTTTGAAGACGTGGACAACATCAAAAAGGCGTGACGACGGAGCTGCAGAGGATCCCAAGAATCCTCCCAGGAGTGCATGAAAGCATGACAGGAGAAAGATGGGAAAGTGCATTAGACTCCAGGAGGACTACTTTGAAGGGGAAAACTTGTAGTTTGTAATTTATTTTTGGCTGTTAATTTGCATTACTTTAAGACTCCAATTAAAGGAAATTTATACCTATAAAAATACCTTAAAACTGACAACCCCTGACCACACTGTTATAACCACATCTTTCTTTTACATGTCCTCTCAGACTGTGCATATGATAACCTCCTTCATCCCATCATCCCTGAACCACAAGTAGCATCAGAAGGCCCGGTGGGGCTCTAGTTATGCAAAGCCATATGAAACAAGGCCAGAGGTCACCAATCAACAACCCACAGTGGGGCTGCTCTGTCTCAACATATAGGGACTACTACTTGTGAGTGTAACTTTTGAGCTCTTTAGTTTTTACAGGGTGGACCGCTGTTAATGATTAAACAGGACATCTGCAGGACCTCAGATTTCCACTGATACTGAATTATAGGCAAGAAAAGACACAAAAGTTAACACAACTGTTTGATGTGTATGTGTTGACAAAAGTTCGTATTGAAGGCCACAACAACCATCTTACATTACATGCCAAAATTAAGGAGTTGTTCAAAAACTTGTTATCATTCTCAGACTCATTAAAAATTGAAAATAAAACTTTAAAGATAAGGGAAATAGATGCTAGCAAACGCTGGACCAAATATGAGTAATTTTTACTCAAGTGACAATCATATTCCTTTTATTGTGGAGGTACGGGGTTAAATTTATGAACTTGAGTGTAACAGATGATAAATACTTCAGAATGAGAATCAGAGGGTGTAATCAGTGCACATAAGCAGAGAACACACAGCCGTCTGCTGAATCATAAATGTCAAACAAAGAGACTTCCAAGGGAAAAATAAAGAGCTCTAAAATTTTCCGTCCAATTGTACCACTCCACCCAACACAGTTTTGTGGCTTGTTTTTACATTAAAACTCACAACATTAAGCAATAATTGTTGTTCCTGTCAACAGCAGTGTACTATTCCAGTCCTCTGGACTTGTTAACCTCAAATGCATGTTAGTACTGTGGGCTCTATCAGCCACTTTCCTGACGACTGTCAAGTACCTGATATAAGCCAAATTCAAAATGCTGAACTAACCCTTTAAGACTGATGATTGTTCCTTTTGATTAATGTAAAATACAACAGAAAGTAAAGAAACCATCAAAATTTAGGCTATATAGTTTTTACCTTAATATGCATCTTGTAAATCTGATGTTCTTGAAAAAGGATTAATGTTACACATAAATATGCTGAGTCTGAATGCTGAAAATGTGAAAAGAAATAGCTGAAAGCAGTGTGAACAAAGCTGAAAATGTGAAAATGTGACAAAAGCAGTGTAAGCAAAGCTGCAAATGTGGGAAATGTGTAATAAAAATGGTTACAGTTGTGAAAGACAGTGGAAAATGAATAAATGTGAAATAAAATTGCATAAAGCTGCATACATGTTTGGCCACCACGAAGAAATTGTAATCTATGATTAAAAGAGTAAAATTTGTTAGTGCTAAAATGACAAAGATTGTAATCAGTAGCAGATGTGTGAAATATGTTATCAAATTTGCATTGTAAAGACAGGAAAAGAATAAAGTTGTATGGAAGTGAAAGGTTGAATCACTGACAGCCTGTGACATCCAGACTGAGAGGACAGCAGCCAGATGCTTACAGCAAGGAGCTGTAGTAATCAGCAGTCTGTATTGGACACACAGTTGAAAAGTACAACTGCCTTCACCAGAATTTGAACCTGGGTTCAAATTCTGGCGGGTCCCTATACTTATGTTAATTGTTATGGAAATTTGGCTTTGTTAGATTTCAGTAGGAAGTGAAATAAAACATTTCAGCTCCAAAAAAATGAATGTTCTGGCTATTATTTGTGCATTCAGACTTTAAAGGGTTTAATTATGAAGTGCAATTGAATATGCATAATTAGCCTAGATTACATTTCCTTTAGTAACTGAAAAATGTTTTGGCATCAATTTGTAGGCTACAAGCCCACAACACTATGAAACTATTCAGTATAAAAGCATCTGACTTGAAAATTATGTAAACAGTGATGATTTTCATTGGAGGACAATAAGGAGTGGACATTTACGGTCAGAATGTCATTAGAAACTTGATTAGCTCGAGTTAACATGTAGGTCAAAGTTGTCACTACTTAATTTTTAAATAAAAAAATGCATACTTGGACATCAAATTCAAAGTAATAATAGCCTACATACATGAATTTGTAAAATTGGACAGGAATATCTGAGTAGAGAAAGGTAAAACAGTGTAATATTTGTGTGTAGTCTGGTTTATTCTAGTGGGTAAATTGACATACTCTGATGGATGTTTTCCTCTTAGGGCCTCCATACACTGAAGACATTTTTACCACAATTTGAACAGATTAATACACCGTCCACTGAAAACAGCTCTGAGACCCATAATGGGCCTCCACCTACAGGTTGGGAAAACGCTCCACTTGTAGACTGTATTTGAGCTTGATCCTTCAAAGATTGTTCTGATATCATGGAGAATAAGTGATGGAGGATCCTCAGGATGAATTTATTATTTAGAAAACAGTGAGTGAGTGAAAACAAGAGCTGGACTGCTGAAGAATGTAGAGTTTTCATGAATGAAAGGCTGATTCGTCAGTTTTTGAAGTCTTTTGTTCACTAAAACCAGGCATATGTGCTGTCAAGAACCCGGTGTGAATGGTAAAATCGCTGTACACTGAGAAGATGAGGAGACGAAGGTGGTGTTACGCCAATGAAATGTGTGGGTCTGACAAGCAATGTGTGACAGTTGGCAGGCGTGAATTTTTGAGGGCTAAAATGGCAAAGACTGTAATGAGTAGCATGCGTGTTTACGTTTGTTCTGAAATATGCATGATAGTAAAAAATAGTCTATATCAGGAATCGAACCCCAGTCTCCGATAAAATGATGACTTTGCTAACCACTCAGCCAACAGCTCAGATAATTTACTGTGACACACCCGCCCATATGGTAGCAGACTATGTAATGATGCTGTATGCTTGTACAGAGCGGTGACGTTAAGCTGGGTACTTCCGGGTATACGACCTAATGTTGTGCCAAAACCGTGACAGCTATCAAAAAAAGGACTGCACTGTGAGCATCATAAAAACCAGCTGAAAAGATTGATGTAAGTTTCATGTCTGTACTGTAGAAAATGTTGACACGAGAGCAGTTTAAAAACGGCCTTCAAAGTGAAGCGATCAGCTCTCTGGGCAGGACTATTTCAATAGGAGCAGAAGGAGGACTTTGCGGGATATCCGTGGTTCTGAAGCTCACTGAGACAAAACAATGTCAATGTCGAGGTTGAAACAAATTTCAGCTGAAAGAGGAGAAGTGTACCTTTATTTTGATGTATAAATCATATCTTTTGAGTAAGTTTGAGGCTTTTATTTGCAGTTTTTCGGCTACAAATTTTGGAATCTTTAGGCGAAGCTCACGCTCTAACAGGTCACGTGACACGCTCTAAGAACAGAGAAATACTCAAAACTTAGTGTTGCTTAAACAGTGATATCTCAAAAACTGTAGAAGACAGCAAAAAGCTGTAATCTATGCTGTAAAGCTGTGAAAAGGTCCAAATAGTTAAGGGAAGAATAAGAAGAAGTCTGTAGGTGGAAGTATGCCGAAGCTGTCCAGCCTGAAAGTTGAAGCACTTTTCAGCAGAACTGCGTAAGTTCTCCCATTGATTTCAATGGGAAAATATCTGCAATATGTTGAAATGCTGAGTCAGCATTTCAACATATTGTTATCCAACTTATTCTTCTTCTTCTTTTTCTTCTTCTTCTTCTTCTTCTTCTTCTTCCCTTAACTATTTGGGACCTTTTCACAAGCTTTCAAATTTGCACAGATTTTCACAGAAAAAAACCCAGCAGTGCAAACATGTTCGGGAGGTGTGCTTATATTTTTCATATGTTTAACTGTTACCAGTTTTTACAGTAAAAATGATTTTCTGCCAGATTTTTTGCATTGCAGTCAGTGGGAGATTTTTGCAGGTCTGCTGAAAGTGCTTCAACTTTCAGGCTGTACAGCTTCGGCATACTTCCACCTACAGACTTCATCTCTTGCTTTGACAGATTCACTGATCTCCTCGACTATTTTTACAAGTGTTCTGCTTTTTGCTGTCTTCTACAGTTTTTGAGATATCACTGTTTAAGCAACACTAAGTTTTGAGTATTTCTCTGTTCTTAGAGCGTGTCACGTGACCTGTTAGAGCCTGAGTTTCGCCTAAAGATTCCAAAATTTGTAGCCGAAAAACTGCAATAAAAGCCTCAAACTTTACTCAAAAGATGTGATTTATATATCAAAATGAAGCCTACACACACTTCTCCTCTTCTGGCTGAAATTTGTTCAACCTCGACATTGACATCGTTTTGTCTCAGTGAGCTTCAGAGCCACGGGTATCCCGCAAAAGTCCTTCTTCTGCTCCAATTGAAATTGTCTTCCCCCAGAGAGCTGATCGCTTCACTTTGAAGGCCGTTTTTAAACTGCTCTCGTGTCAACATTTTCTACAGTACAGACATGAAACTTACATCAATCTTTTCAGGCGATTCTTGGGATGGTCATGGTGCAGTCCTTTTTTGGATAGCTATTACGGTTTTGGCACAGCATTAGCCCGTATCCCCGGAAAGTACCCAGCTTCTGTAGAAGCATACACATGATTACATAGGCCTGTCTGCTCAGTGGGCTGGTGTGGTCACAGTGAATAATCTGAGTTGTTGGCTGAGCAGGTTAACACAGTTGTCCTTTTATCCGGAGCTGGGGTTCGATTCCTGATAAAGACTACTTTTATACTATCATGCATATTCAGAAAATACATAAAAACGCATGCAACTCATTACAGTCTTTGCCATTTTAGCCCTCAAAATTCACGCCTGCCAGCTGTCCAAGTATTGCTCGTCAGACCCACACATTTCATTGGCGTAACACCACCTTCGTCTCCTCATCCTCTCAGTGTTACAGCGTCATGACACAGACATGCGAAAGGATTCTGGGAAATGTAGCGGATGTACGACAACACTATACGACCAGCACCGAGCTCCGCTCCACGCACTGCCTGTCACACAAACACTGCTCGCCATGTATTTTTCACATCGACATTAAATGTGACACGAGCTCTGTCTTCTTCATGTTACTGCTTTGCAAACTCCTCTCTTGTCAGCATTTTCTACAGTTGCAGACACGAAGCTTACATCAATTGTTTCAGCTCATTCTTGTGATGCTCACGGTGCAGTCTTATTTTTGATAGCTATCACGGTTTTTGGCACAGCATTAGGTTGTATACCCGGAAGTCCCCAGCTTTATCATCGACCCACAATTAAATGTCACACTGCCTCCGCCTCTTCATGTTAGTGCTTTGCAAAGTCAGCAGGCAGAGCAGCTCCTCTTCCTCGACCTCAGTCTACAGCGTCATGAACAGAGATAATGGAAAACAATGCGCAAGGTTGGTGGGAAATGTAGGCTTTCACATTCATTTCACAATAGAAAATACTACGCGGCAGTGCGCTCGACTATGACAGCTCTGACGCCCGCGGACATTCTGCCGCGGAGTCTGCTCTACAGTCCGCCAGACTCTGGGTGCACACGCAGGTATAACCGCCATATACCCCACTAGAAAGCGCCCCAAAATACCATACAAAACCACTACAAAATGCGCAAGGATACGTATAGCAGCATGCCTTGTGTAACTTTCACTTTCCTCTCAGCGTGTGTGATGTGCGCGCTCCTCCGTCTGCCGGTGGGTGTAAAGACGCAATAGACGCGCATGCGCAGGGACAGTGAGGGATCATCAGTCACTCTGCTGTGATTTTATCATTCACACCCGGTGTCTTGACAGCTCATGTTGCCCGGTTTAAGTGAACACAAAGACTTCAAAAACTGACGAGTGAGCCTTTCATTCATGAAAAACTCTACATTCTTCAGTAGTTCAGCTCTTGTTTTCACTCACTCACTGTTTTCTAAATAATAAATTCATCCTGAGGGATCCTCCATCACTTATTCTCCATGATATCAGAACAATCTTTGAAGGATCAAGCTTCAAATACAGTCTACTAGTGGAGAGGTTCCTAACCTGTAGGTGGAGGCCCATAACTGGTCTCAGAGCTGTTTTCCAGTGGACGGTGTATTAATCCTGGTCAAATTGTGGTAAAAATATCTTCAGTGTATGGAGGCCCTAAGAGAACAAACATCATCAGAGTATGTCAGAATATACCCTCTAGAGTAAACCAGACTACACACAAATATTTACACTGTTTTTACCTTTCTCTACTCAGATATATCCTGTCCAGATTTACAAATTCATGTATGTAGCCTATTATTACTTTGAGTTTGATGTTCTAGTATAGATTTGTTTGATTTAAAAATGAAGTAGTGACAACCTTTGACCTACATGTTAACTTGAGCAGATCCAGTTTCTAATGACATTCTGACCGTTAAGGTCCACTCCCTTATTGTCCCACCAATGAAAATCACCCTCTGTTTACATTAATGTTCAAGTCAGAAAGCTTTTATACTGGATAGTTCATAGTGTTGTGGACTTGTAGCCTACTGATTGATGCCAAAACATTTTTCAGTATACTAAAGGAAAATGGTATTTAGGCTAATTATAGCATATTCAATTGCACTTCATAATTAAACCCTTTAAAGCCTGAATGCACAAATAATAGCCCAGAACATTCATTTTTTTTTGGAGCTGAAATGTTTATTTCACTCTCCTACTGAAATCCAACAAAATCACCAATTTCCATGACATTTATCATATATATATTTTAGCAGCAAAGTTGCTGACTCTCCTTTCGGCGGCCCGGGTTCAAAATTCTGGTGAAGGCAGTTGTACTTTTCAACTGTGTGTCCAATACAGACTGCTGATTACTACAGCTCCTTGCTGTATGCATCTGGCTGCTGTCCTCCTCACGTCTTGGATGCCACAGGATGTCAGTCATTCAACCTTTTCACTTCCATACAACTTTATTCTTTTCCTTTCTTTACAATGCAAATTTGATAACATATTTCACACATCTGCTACTGATTACAATCTTTGTCATTTTAGCCTTAAACAAATTTTACTCTTTTATCATAGATTACAACTTCTTCATGGTGGGCCAAAAATTTCTACAGCTTTCTGCAATTTCCCTTTCACGTTTATTCATTTTTAGCTTTCTTTCACAACTGTAACCATTTTTATTACACATTTCCCACATTTGCAGCTGTGCTTTACTGCTGCCTAACTATTTTATGTCCCCATTTCACATTTTCAGCTTTGTTTGCATTGCTTTTAGCCATTTCATTTCAGAGTTCCAGCATTCAGACTCAGCATTTCAACGCATTTGCTGCAAGGAATGCAATTTTTCTAGTTACATGTTATAATTTATAAAGCACTTACTTTAAAGCATTTCTTTTTCTCCATAACTGACTACAATGTGGATGAATATTAAACACACAACTGTGGTACTTGTTTCCTATATTAATATTATATATTAATTACCCACATTTTCATCTTCTTAATTTGTAATGTAAATCATGCCAATAATAAGACAGAAAAATGGGGGTCTCTAATAACGTTTATCAAAAAACAATCAGTAAAGGGACAAATGAGGCATTTTACCAAACTTCAAATATAATGACAATTGAACAATGTTCACAATGATATAGTGAATGAACAGAGAGAATAGTGCTTTGTAAACTATTCTGGTGTATTATCAGACCTCAGGTTTAAGTGCCCTGTAAAAGATGTCAACATTTAAAATGCTCTCACCTAACCTCACGGCTGCACAGTGACAGTCCCGGCGCAGGGAGGCGCACCCACGCCGCAGTCCTTCCCAGAGGCGCAAGTAGCAATTATCAATATTTCAAGGTGATTTTTTGACACCTCTTTCTATTCATATTATTAGTGATGCATGACTGTGAATATGCTTTGTACATTAAAAAAATCATGCTGTGGAGACCAACACTGACTCAACATCAATTGGTAATGAGCTACAGCCGACTTTGATTGAAACAGAATCTAAATAGTTTCCATAAATTGTGTAAACGAGAGGAAAAACTTGGTGTGTTTTCCCCCATTTAATTCAGGACTGAAACTGTACCACAGCTGCTTCAGTATGACTTGTTTACAACAGTAGAAGCTTGAGTAAATTATTTGCGTGAAATAAATTATGTCTGCTGTGCAAAAGTCTCTGAAGGGATAGGGTCAGTATTTTTGAAACTGGGTTGTATCAGGTACTCAAGACAATCAGTGAAGTGGCTAAAAGCAGCGCTGTACCTCCTGAGGAGATCAAGCTGAGACCCACCAGAGAGGTACATGTTTGTTAATGGGTACAGTTAATTTGAGTAATTGTGTGAGTTATACGTTAAAACACACCTTTAACTTAAAAATAAGCAAGGGATCTATTTTGGGTGGAATGTATGATTGGGTGAAAATTTCAGAATGCTTTTTAAGGAGGTTTGTGGGTTTAGGCTTGCGGGTAAAAGGTAAAGCCTGATAAGCCCATGCACCAACAGTAAAAGGAACGTCATCATCACTTATCACTCATATCGAGGAAAAATAAAGTGCCCAAAATGTTTCACTTAATTGTACATTTGATTTGATGGTCTGCCGAGGGGGAAGACGGCGTCGCGTAACCATGACGACTGGGCCCCTGAGAGAAAATGGCTGCAGTGACACCACCAAACTGTGGTTCAGCCGTTCGTGTTTGAGCCCAAGCCAGACCTGAATATGAAGAGGCACCAGAAGAAAGTCGAGAGCCAAGGTTAAACCAGAGGTCTGTATGTAAAGTTTGTTACTTCAATGCTAATATGTAGACGAACTAAAGTTGTTCTGCCGTTTTTGCTCCCCCCTCCCCCTCCGTGTGTTGTTGTTATTAGCTCCTCGACCGTGTTAATTTGTGTTCATGTGGTGCTAACCAAAACTTAGACTGGTGCTAAATAGCCTTTAGTAAGGGATAGTGGAGAGTGAGCAGGTTACTACAGAGACATATAAACCCCGACGTGAGGCAGAAATTAACTTTTATTGATATGTAACACAAAACGGCTAAACGGGCCGTTTCTACTGACAGTGAAATAAGAACGAGGGAAGGGGGACTTTCTTTGTTGTTGTGAAATGTAAATAATGTCCGGGTCTTCAGGGCCACAGTGTTTTACAGAAATAACATTAGTTATAGTTCTGACCCCATCAGAATACAGCATTTAATAGAGCCATATAGTGCATTGCAGTAACGTGCTGCCACTGAGCAAATGTTTGTCATAACCTGTAATTCTAAGCAATTTTCTGTGAACCGTGTCTTTCATGTATGCCACACAGTAGTTGTCTTAAATACCTCTTTACTTGCAATATTGTTTATTAATACAAAGACCTGTGTATACTAGCATTATATTGTCTTAAACAAAAACAAGACATCATGATTGCTTAACTAGTACATTTCCTCTATATAAAAATTTTACTGAACATCCTGTTTTTACTCTTCTCCTACAGAGGTGCTCCTGTGGCAACTGTGCAAAAACACATAGAGCCTGAAAATGTCTGTTGCATAGAGATAGCAAAGGTATTGTGAAAAGTGCAAAATAATAATTTCGTACAATACCTTTATGTCACTTATCTACCCTTTTTAATTAACTAGGTCAGAGGAAGACTACAGGAACTCCCAGACCCACCATCCTGCATGGTGGACCATCCCTGGACTCGGACCGCTATGCTTTAATGTGTTTTTTCAGTGCAAAATGCCTTCAATATTTATAGAGCGGACTATGGGCCTTTACATCTAAGAGGAATAATGCAGAAGTATTTTGGACACAAACGCTCCCATTACTGTTACACAAAAAAAGTACGGATTAAAAGTACATCACTGTTTCCTCCATCTTACATTTTTAGTTTATCTTTTTTGTTCTTTACTTATTAACATAACATGTAACATAAGGAACACTGAAAACACACAAACCCAGTTCATGTAATCTTTTTATTGTGAAAAATATTTTTACGTATAAAAACATCAAATGTACTGCAGGCATTTTTTTAATAAAGGAGGTAAAAAAGGACATGGAAAAAGATCAAATTTAAACAGAAACTGTTAAAACCATAATAACAAATATATAAGAAAAAAAATATATACATAAAAATACCAATGAAAGTAAACCCTTCAGTTCTGACAAAATCTGCACATCATGTCCAGCATTTACAGATACCAGGCCTTACATACCCTCTGTGAGCTGGTGTTGGAGCTTCTGGGCTGAAAGAATCAGGGTGGTGCTGCCCACCTGCGTGGAGCTGCGGATAAGAGCGGAGTTTCCTGATGCAGAAGACCAGCATGAGGGGTTCAGAGCTCTCCTTAGTTGAACCTTGGACACGTAGCTGGCTATCACATCCATCTTGTCAGGTCTGTCATATTGAGCAGAGAGGGTCTTCTGGGTCTGGGTATTTTCTGCAGCTCCTTCAGGTATGAGGCAGGGTCCTGGAAAACCTTCTCAAAGACAAGGTCCAACGGTGCATCTAATATAATCTGAAATGCAAGAAACAAAAATGTTTGATTACAAAAAGAAATTGCACTAAACTCAAAATACCTCACTTTTGTTAAACTTTTTTCAATCGTCTTTTATTTACACAATTTCCTTATTTATTATTTATTCTCAATGTCATGTTAAAAGCATTTTTATTGAAGTTTTCTTTATGTTTTCCTTTTTCATGTTTTGCCTATTTGCCAATGTTTTTTAAATTGTGGATTTTTAATAAAGGCATGTGCATTTTACAGAAAGTTGGCTCTGCTTTCACTGGCTTTAGTCTCCCATCTTGGATTTTAGGAAGCTGACCTTTAAACAGGATTCACCATCAGAAGACGTCGGATGGGGTCGACCAGCATAGACACAAGAAAGAAAAATGTTTAACCTTTTAAAGCAAGAAAAGACATATTATAGCCACAAAATGTTATTATTTTGTGGAGCTTAAATGTTTTTTTCACTTTGTACTGAAATAAACAAAAAAAATCCATGAAATGTAAAATACAGTTTTTGAATCTCATTAGATACATTAGGTGATTTCTGGCAACTGATAATTCACTTGAGTACGTTTTATTTTTATCATTTATCTGCTTGTATTCATATGTTTTTTTTTTAGATATTTGATGATCATATTAATCAGACAGAGGTATCATAAAGTATATCAAATATGATACAACAGGCTTTCAGGGGTTAGTGTGTTTTCACTTACAAAATGTCTCATTAAGTGATACCATAACCAAATGTCTATGCCTATATGCTTTTAGTAAATAAATCAGGAGGATAATCATCTCTCAGATCTTATTTGACTGCCTCCAGTTCCTCCTTAAATACTAACGTGCTGTAGTGTTATGTGGCTGTAACTTTTCCTCACAGCTAAACTCCACACAGTCACACAGCTCGTATGACAGCATCCTGTGGGCATTTCTGAGTCTTTAAACTTACAAAAAATCAGATTAAATTAATGTGGTCAAAACGACACTGTGGCCACAAAAGCCAGTGACGACGATCACATCTGCAGATACACTGATTTGAGCCGACGTTGGCCGTTACATGTTCTATAGTTTCCTCTGTTGTTAGTATTAATGTTTAACATGACCTGCTGCAAAATGCACAGAAACACAGCCTTCACCGATCGTTTCCCTCGCCCACAGTTTTGACACAAAAATGAGTTTTGAGACCATCGGAGATAATTTACCGATTACATGCTTCAGTGAGTGCAGAGCAGTTTGCCTCGTACTCAGATCTCTATACATTTAACAGCGGCCAGCACAGTAACACACAACAGGGACTTCACATTACAGTCCTGAACAAACACGACTGTAAAGTCCTGCTGGATAGAAAAGAGCGAAGATCGCTTCCCCCAAACATTACAGGCTAAACAACAGGCTAACCGCAGGCTAAACTTAGCCTCCTAAAGCTAACACTGAGGGACTGTTAAACTGTTTAAACTCCCTCTTGGACTAATGTAGGAATATCCATACATCTAAGTTTACACTGCAGGCTTCAGAGTAACTTTAACACAGACGAAAATCTTGAGCTCTTACATCTGGTCTACTTCCCTCTGCTGTTAGCATTAGCTCGTAGCAATAAGCTAAATAAATACCACACAGCATTAAAATACTCACATTTCCATGGTCCGAGGTTTGGTGGCAGACAGTTGGCGGTGAGCCTGGATTCAGGAAAAGTCTAGTTCCCAGTCCTGAGTTGAACTGACTGAAGTTGAAGAAGCAGTCAGACGTGAAGCGACTGGCACACACATACAGGTTTTAGCCGACTGTAGCTGCTCATTCCCTTCAAAAATAAAATTAATCTACTTGGTCCTCTGAGGCTGGTAGCCTATATGTAAAGAAATATGTGGCTGTTTACAGCCAACAACTGAGCAGTGGTAGCTTTTGAGCTTAGACATGCTGAACACAGATCTCTCACTAAGAGTAAAAACAACATGGCTGCTCTTCACAGAGGAATCTCCGCAGCAGAGTGGGAGTGGAGATACTCAGGTGGACCAATCAGATTAGTTTATGCAAATAAAAATATACTGTTACGTAACAGTATATCTGCAGACTCAACAGCTCACTGAAGGACATAATTTTACATTCATGCAGCCTACTAAATACAGGTTTTGTTATAAAAAGATAACATTTTGTGGGCTGGGAGGAAGGCCAAAGACCCAAAATTGTGTTCAAAAGACTTAAAAAAAAGTGGATTTTGCATAATATGGGACATTTAAGCTCACACTATTATGCAAAATAACTGTACCCATTAACAGCAGTGTACCTTACCGCTCATCTGAGCTCATTCTCCTTTAAGGTGCAGCGCTGGGAGCCCTTTCAGCCACTTCACTGACTCTTGTCAAGTGCCTGATTGAAAACAGCTTCAAAAATACTGAACTATACCTTTAAGTCTCCCAACTTTTTTAACTCCAGACCTTATGGGCAATGATCCAAAAACGAATCGAAAAAAGTCAACAGACTTTGAGTTGAAGCAACCGTTACAATACTAATTATTTGTGAAAAATACGACATCCCTGCACCATTTTTTTGGTACTGCTTCAAGCTACAGGTACTTTACTTCCTGTTTAGATAGAAACTTTTTTTTTTAATTTAAAAGAAAAAGGGAATTTAAGAGGATCAATAATTACCTTCTGGGATAAACTATGGGATGAAAGAACTTCATACAAAATAAAAAGTCAATGTAAAGAGCTTAAAATAACTCACAATCACATTTTGAGGTTAGTTGTACCCTGATGCTGTCCTGCTATTATAGCTAAATAAGGGAAAGCCTAAAGGGACAATTTGATGCAGCCTAAAATTATTAAATTTGAACCGCAACTGCATTGAAATTAATGCATTTACTCTGACAGAACAAGCAACTACACATTTTTTTTGGTGAAGTGAACTAAAAGATTCAAAGACTAGTGTAGGTAAGCCATGATGAACTACAATGTTCAGAAAATGAACTACAAGAAGTGTCTTTGTCATCTGCTTTACCTCACAGTGTTGTTTTGTGTCTCTTGACCTGATAAAATTAAAGGTTCTAATTTCCTGGTGCAACTCAGGGTGACGCAGCCTGGCGCACCCCGCGCAGTAGTAGTTTTGTCCAGCGCACCCACCGTGCACAGCCAATTTGGCAATTAGGTAGACCGGCTGTACCCAGATGGGTGTGACGGCGCACCAGGGGGAGGTGTTGAAAGATTCAGCTTGGCGCAGTGACAATTTCGTGCCAAAAAAACACACGGAAGGTGCGCTGAAAGCCCGCCAGCTCCAGCCTGGTCTATTCTCGGCACAGGCAAGGCACACCCCGTGCAATTGTAATTTGGCTGACAGGCGTGCAGTGAGCACACGTCACCAAACCTCACAGGCAGGTTTTCCAGAGTGTCAGGCACATTTCAGTGCAATAAACAATCACAGCAACCACTATCTAATGTAACCGTCTGGACCAGCATATACATTTGTATCTACATTAATTGGCCCATCACATCTGATGTCAAATCAAACACGTTTGTCATAATGGAAAGCAGCTGGAAGTGTGACGCAAACTAACGAGTTCACATCTCTCAGCCAACCACAAACAGCTACATCGTCCGATACGGAGTATATGTCCGGCTTCTCTCATCTCATGAAATTCAAAAGAAAAGAGAGAGAATAAAGAGAGAGACACTTGCCAAATAAATGTAAGTCACTCGGTGTCTTAAGGCTTTACCTGTGATTGCCCATTTTTCTCTGTTTTAATCTTTATTCTTAACGTGATCTAGAAAGATGGAGTACATTACTGCAGGGAGGATGAGGAGGAGATATCGGGGGGGGGGGGGGGTATTTCACCAAAGGTTCTGCTATTTGGCGATGACAGACCAGGAATGCAGGTGGATCACAAGCATGATGAATGGATTAGCCTGCTGCTGTGTTTAAATGTAATTGTCACTTAATTTTGTACTCCTATTCATGACACAGGAACAGATTACATCTGTCCCATGAGGTGGTCCACACGGTGACGTGCATTGTGGCTTCAGATGTGCGTCACCATCTGGCCCCTGCGCTCTCCCACTTGCTAAAAAAGTGACAGCGGCTCTGACCTTCTTCGCCATCGGGTCTTTCCAGCTCACCGTGTCCACAGTGGCGGGGATCAGTCAAACCGCTGTCGGCTCGGCCATACATGCAGTGTCCTCTAGTCTAGTCCGACATGCAAATGTGCACATAATTTTTCCATCAACACCGGACAGGCAGCTGGAAACTAAACTGGTTTTGTTGCCAATAAACAGTTAATCAAATGTATTCACAGCTTTGGATTTGTGTAATCAGGATTTATATGCCAAAACGATCCATGATTCAATAGGGTAAAACAAGTTAATTTCACATGTAAACAGTGATAATGCGTAATTTCAGCACAGGTGCTTCTGATTCACGTTGTGATCTGTCCACACCACTCATCTTTATTATGCAGGGTTTAAATATATGTTACTAAATGTGAGTGTCTTCATTAGTAGAGCAATATTTTTGCCTTACCGTAATCCCAACTTCGATCCCACTAAAGCCCTCAATACTTATCACGGAGAGTGTGGAGGACGCGATCTCCTCAGCTGAGCTCAAAGTGAGGCTGGTGGAGGGGCCGCCCCCCGTGGCCACCGTGTGCCTTCTTTGATCTGACAGCTTTCTTTTGCCCCTTCTCCTTACATCATTGAACCGTTATTTACATTGGGCAGCAGTTCTCAGAATATGTGGGCAAACTTGATTGACAATGTTAATAACTTCCTCCCAGGCTGTTTTTGCATCATCAGCCCATGGAGGTCTGTTCGCATTACCATATCTTTTGGTACTGTGCGCTTGGACCCTCTTGGACCAGCACAGTACCAAAAGATATGGTAATGCGAACAGACCTCCATGGGCTGATGATGCAAAAACAGCCTGGGAGGAAGTTATTAACATTGTCAATCAAGTTTGCCCACATATTCTGAGAACTGCTGCCCAATGTAAATAACGGTTCAATGATGTAAGGAGAAGGGGCAAAAGAAAGCTGTCAGATCAAAGAAGGCACACGGTGGCCACGGGGGGCGGCCCCTCCACCAGCCTCACTTTGAGCTCAGCTGAGGAGATCGCGTCCTCCACACTCTCCGTGATAAGTATTGAGGGCTTTAGTGGGATCGAAGTTGGGATTACGGGTAAGGCAAAAATATTGCTCTACTAATGAAGACACTCACATTTAGTAACATATATTTAAACCCTGCATAATAAAGATGAGTGGTGTGGACAGATCACAACGTGAATCAGAAGCACCTGTGCTGAAATTACGCATTATCACTGTTTACATGTGAAATTAACTTGTTTTACCCTATTGAATCATGGATCGTTTTGGCATATAAATCCTGATTACACAAATCCAAAGCTGTGAATACATTTGATTAACTGTTTATTGGCAACAAAAACCAGTTTAGTTTCCAGCTGCCTGTCCGGTGTTGATGGAAAAATTATGTGCACATTTGCATGTCGGACTAGACTAGAGGACACTGCATGTATGGCCGAGCCGACAGCGGTTTGACTGATCCCCGCCACTGTGGACACGGTGAGCTGGAAAGACCCGATGGCGAAGAAGGTCAGAGCCGCTGTCACTTTTTTAGCAAGTGGGGAGAGCGCAGGGGCCAGATGGTGACGCACATCTGAAGCCACAATGCACGTCACCGTGTGGACCACCTCATGGGACAGATGTAATCTGTTCCTGTGTCATGAATAGGAGTACAAAATTAAGTGACAATTACATTTAAACACAGCAGCAGGCTAATCCATTCATCATGCTTGTGATCCACCTGCATTCCTGGTCTGTCATCGCCAAATAGCAGAACCTTTGGTGAAATACCCCCCCCCCCCCGATATCTCCTCCTCATCCTCCCTGCAGTAATGTACTCCATCTTTCTAGATCACGTTAAGAATAAAGATTAAAACAGAGAAAAATGGGCAATCACAGGTAAAGCCTTAAGACACCGAGTGACTTACATTTATTTGGCAAGTGTCTCTCTCTTTATTCTCTCTCTTTTCTTTTGAATTTCATGAGATGAGAGAAGCCGGACATATACTCCGTATCGGACGATGTAGCTGTTTGTGGTTGGCTGAGAGATGTGAACTCGTTAGTTTGCGTCACACTTCCAGCTGCTTTCCATTATGACAAACGTGTTTGATTTGACATCAGATGTGATGGGCCAATTAATGTAGATACAAATGTATATGCTGGTCCAGACGGTTACATTAGATAGTGGTTGCTGTGATTGTTTATTGCACTGAAATGTGCCTGACACTCTGGAAAACCTGCCTGTGAGGTTTGGTGACGTGTGCTCACTGCACGCCTGTCAGCCAAATTACAATTGCACGGGGTGTGCCTTGCCTGTGCCGAGAATAGACCAGGCTGGAGCTGGCGGGCTTTCAGCGCACCTTCCGTGTGTTTTTTTTGGCACGAAATTGTCACTGCGCCAAGCTGAATCTTTCAACACCTCCCCCTGGTGCGCCGTCACACCCATCTGGGTACAGCCGGTCTACCTAATTGCCAAATTGGCTGTGCACGGTGGTGCGCTGGACAAAACTACTACTGCGCGGGGTGCGCCAGGCTGCGTCACCCTGAGTTGCACCAGGAAATTAGAACCTTTAATTTTATCAGGTCAAGAGACACAAAACAACACTGTGAGGTAAAGCAGATGACAAAGACACTTCTTGTAGTTCATTTTCTGAACATTGTAGTTCATCATGGCTTACCTACACTAGTCTTTGAATCTTTTAGTTCACTTCACCAAAAAAAATGTGTAGTTGCTTGTTCTGTCAGAGTAAATGCATTAATTTCAATGCAGTTGCGGTTCAAATTTAATAATTTTAGGCTGCATCAAATTGTCCCTTTAGGCTTTCCCTTATTTAGCTATAATAGCAGGACAGCATCAGGGTACAACTAACCTCAAAATGTGATTGTGAGTTATTTTAAGCTCTTTACATTGACTTTTTATTTTGTATGAAGTTCTTTCATCCCATAGTTTATCCCAGAAGGTAATTATTGATCCTCTTAAATTCCCTTTTTCTTTTAAATTAAAAAAAAAGTTTCTATCTAAACAGGAAGTAAAGTACCTGTAGCTTGAAGCAGTACCAAAAAAATGGTGCAGGGATGTCGTATTTTTCACAAATAATTAGTATTGTAACGGTTGCTTCAACTCAAAGTCTGTTGACTTTTTTCGATTCGTTTTTGGATCATTGCCCATAAGGTCTGGAGTTAAAAAAGTTGGAGACTTAAAGGTATAGTTCAGTATTTTTGAAGCTGTTTTCAATCAGGCACTTGACAAGAGTCAGTGAAGTGGCTGAAAGGGCTCCCAGCGCTGCACCTTAAAGGAGAATGAGCTCAGATGAGCGGTAAGGTACACTGCTGTTAATGGGTACAGTTATTTTGCATAATAGTGTGAGCTTAAATGTCCCATATTATGCAAAATCCACTTTTTTAAGTCTTTTGAACACAATTTTGGGTCTTTGGCCTTCCTCCCAGCCCACAAAATGTTATCTTTTATAACAAAACCTGTATTTAGTAGGCTGCATGAATGTAAAATTATGTCCTTCAGTGAGCTGTTGAGTCTGCAGATATACTGTTACGTAACAGTATATTTTTATTTGCATAAACTAATCTGATTGGTCCACCTGAGTATCTCCACTCCCACTCTGCTGCGGAGATTCCTCTGTGAAGAGCAGCCATGTTGTTTTTACTCTTAGTGAGAGATCTGTGTTCAGCATGTCTAAGCTCAAAAGCTACCACTGCTCAGTTGTTGGCTGTAAACAGCCACATATTTCTTTACATATAGGCTACCAGCCTCAGAGGACCAAGTAGATTAATTTTATTTTTGAAGGGAATGAGCAGCTACAGTCGGCTAAAACCTGTATGTGTGTGCCAGTCGCTTCACGTCTGACTGCTTCTTCAACTTCAGTCAGTTCAACTCAGGACTGGGAACTAGACTTTTCCTGAATCCAGGCTCACCACCAACTGTCTGCCACCAAACCTCGGACCATGGAAATGTGAGTATTTTAATGCTGTGTGGTATTTATTTAGCTTATTGCTACGAGCTAATGCTAACAGCAGAGGGAAGTAGACCAGATGTAAGAGCTCAAGATTTTCGTCTGTGTTAAAGTTACTCTGAAGCCTGCAGTGTAAACTTAGATGTATGGATATTCCTACATTAGTCAAGAGGAGTTTAACAGTTTAACAGTCCCTCAGTGTTAGCTTTAGGAGGCTAAGTTTAGCCTGCGGTTAGCCTGTTGTTTAGCCTGTAATGTTTGGGGGAAGCGATCTTCGCTCTTTTCTATCCAGCAGGACTTTACAGTCGTGTTTGTTCAGGACTGTAATGTGAAGTCCCTGTTGTGTGTTACTGTGCTGGCCGCTGTTAAATTTATAGAGATCTTAGTACGAGGCAAACTGCTCTGCACTCACTGAAGCATGTAATCGGTAAATTATCTCCGATGGTCTCAAAACTCATTTTTGTGTCAAAACTGTGGGCGAGGGAAACGATCGGTGAAGGCTGTGTTTCTGTGCATTTTGCAGCAGGTCATGTAAACATTAATACTAACAACAGAGGAAACTATAGAACATGTAACGCCAACGTCGGCTCAAATCAGTGTATCTGCAGATGTGATCGTCGTCACTGGCTTTTGTGGCCACAGTGTCGTTTTGACCACATTAATTTAATCTGATTTTTGTAAGTTTAAAGACTCAGAAATGCCCACAGGATGCTGTCATACGAGCTGTGTGACTGTGTGGAGTTTAGCTGTGAGGAAAAGTTACAGCCACATAACACTACAGCACGTTAGTATTTAAGGAGGAACTGAGGCAGTCAAATAAGATCTGAGAGATGATTATCCTCCTGATTTATTTACTAAAAGCATATAGGCATAGACATTTGGTTATGTATCACTTAATGAGACATTTGTAAGTGAAAACACACTAACCCCTGAAAGCCTGTTGTATCATATTTGATATACTTTATGATACCTCTGTCTGATTAATATGATCATCAAATATCTAAAAAAAAAACATATGAATACAAGCAGATAAATGATAAAAATAAAAGTACTCAAGTGAATTATCAGTTGCCAGAAACACCTAATGTATCTAATGAGATTCAAAAACTGTATTTTACATTTCATGGATTTTTTTTGTTTATTTCAGTACAAAGTGAAAAAAACATTTAAGCTCCACAAAATAATAACATTTTGTGGCTATAATTTGTCTTTTCTTGCTTTAAAAGGTTAAACATTTTTCTTTCTTGTGTCTATGCTGGTCGACCCCAGCCGACGTCTTCTGATGGTGAATCCTGTTTAAAGTCAGCTTCCTAAAATCCAAGATGGGAGACTAAAGCCAGTGAAAGCAGAGCCAACTTTCTGTAAAATGCACATGCCTTTATTAAAAATCCACAAATTTAAAAACATTGGCAAATAGGCATAACATGAAAAGGAAAACATAAAGAAAACTTCAATAAAAATGCTTTTAACATGACATTGAGAATAAATAATAAATAAGGAAATTGTGTAAATAAAAGACGATGAAAAAAGTTTAACAAAAGTGAGGTATTTTGAGTTTAGTGCAATTTCTTTTTGTAATCAAACATTTTTGTTTCTTGCATTTCAGATTATATTAGATGCACCGTTGGACCTTGTCTTTGAGAAGGTTTTCCAGGACCCTGCCTCATACCTGAAGGAGCTGCAGAAAATACCAGACCCAGAAGACCTCTCTGCTCAATATGACAGACCTGACAAGATGGATGTGATAGCCAGCTACGTGTCAAGGTTCAACTAAGGAGAGCTCTGAACCCCTCATGCTGGTCTTCTGCATCAGGAAACTCCGCTCTTATCCGCAGCTCCACGCAGGTGGGCAGCACCACCCTGATTCTTCAGCCCAGAAGCTCCAACACCAGCTCACAGAGGGTATGTAGGCCTGGTATCTGTAAATGCTGGACATGATGTGCAGATTTTGTCAGAACTGAAGGGTTACTTTCATTGGTATTTTTATGTATATATTTTTTTTCTTATATATTTGTTATTATGGTTTTACAGTTTCTGTTTAAATTTGATCTTTTTCATGTCTTTTTTACCTCCTTTATTAAAAAAATGCCTGCAGTACATTTGATGTTTTTATACGTAAAAATATTTTTCACAATAAAAAGATTACATGAACTGGTTTGTGTGTTTTCAGTGTTCCTTATGTTACATGTTATGTTAATAAGTAAAGAACAAAAAAGATAAACTAAAAATGTAAGATGGAGGAAACAGTGATGTACTTTTAATCCGTACTATTTTGTGTAACAGTAATGGGAGCGTTTGTGTCAAAATACTTCTGCATTATTCCTCTTAGATGTAAAGGCCCATAGTCCGCTCTATAAATATTGAAGGCATTTTGCACTGAAAAAACACATTAAAGCATAGCGGTCCGAGTCCAGGATGGTCCACCATGCAGGATGGTGGGTCTGGGAGTTCCTGTAGTCTTCCTCTGACCTAGTTAATTAAAAAGGGTAAGTAAGTGACAAAAAGGTATTGTACGAAATTATTATTTTGCACTTTTCACAATACCTTTGCTATCTCTATGCAACAGACATTTTCAGGCTCTATGTGTTTTTGCACAGTTGCCACAGGAGCACCTCTGTAGGAGAAGAGTAAAAACAGGATGTTCAGTAAAATTTTTATATAGAGGAAATGTACTAGTTAAGCAATCATGATGTCTTGTTTTTGTTTAAGACAATATAATGCTAGTATACACAGGTCTTTGTATTAATAAACAATATTGCAAGTAAAGAGGTATTTAAGACAACTACTGTGTGGCATACATGAAAGACACGGTTCACAGAAAATTGCTTAGAATTACAGGTTATGACAAACATTTGCTCAGTGGCAGCACGTTACTGCAATGCACTATATGGCTCTATTAAATGCTGTATTCTGATGGGTCAGAACTATAACTAATGTTATTTCTGTAAAACACTGTGGCCCTGAAGAACCCGGACATTATTTACATTTCACAACAACAAAGAAGTCCCCTTCCCTCGTTCTTATTTCACTGTCAGTAGAAACGGCCCGTTTAGTGTTACATATCAATAAAAGTTAATTCTGCCTCACGTCGGGGTTTATATGTCTCTGTAGTAACCTGCTCACTCTCCACTATCCCTTACTAAAGGCTATTTAGCACCAGTCTAAGTTTTGGTTAGCACCACATGAACACAAATTACACGGTCGAGGAGCTAATAACAACAACACACGGAGGGGGAGGGGGGAGCAAAAACGGCAGAACAACTTTAGTTCGTCTACATATTAGCATTGAAGTAACAAACTTTACATACAGACCTCCTGGTTTAACCTTGGCTCTCGACTTTCTTCTGGTGCCTCTTCATATTCAGGGTCTGGCTTGGGCTCAAACACGAACGGCTGAACCACAGTTTGTTGTCCTGCAGCCATTTTCTCTCAGGGCCCAGTCGTCATGGTTACGCGACGCCGTCTTCCCCCTCGGCAGACCATCAAATCAAATGTACAATTAAGTGAAACATTTTGGGCACTTTATTTTTCCTCGATATGAGTGATAAGTGATGATGACGTTCCTTTTACTGTTGGTGCATGGGCTTATCAGGCTTTACCTTTTACCCGCAAGCCTAAACCCACAAACCTTCCTTATAAAGCATTCTGAAATTTTCACCCAATCATACATTCCACCCAAAATAGATCCCTTGCTTATTTTTAAGTTAAAGGTGTGTTTTAACGTATAACTCACACAATTACTCAAATTAACTGTACCCATTAACAAACATGTACCTCTCTGGTGGTCTCAGCTTGATCTCCTCAGAGGTACAGCGCTGCTTTTAGCCACTTCACTGATTGTCTTGAGTACCTGATACAACCCAGTTTCAAAAATACTGACCTATCCCTTCAAGACTTTTGCACAGCAGACATAATTTATTTCACGCAAATAATTTACTCAAGCTTCTACTGTTGTAAACAAGTCATACTGAAGCAGCTGTGGTACAGTTTCAGTCCTGAATTAAATGGGGAAACACACCAAGTTTTTCCTCTCGTTTACACAATTTATGGAAACATTTAGATTCTGTTCAATCAAAGTCGGCTGTAGCTCATTACCAATTGATGTTGAGTCAGTGTTGGTCTCCACAGCATGATTTTTTTAATGTACAAAGCATATTCACAGTCATGCATCACTAATAATATGAATAGAAAGAGGTGTCAAAAATCACCTTGGAAATATTGATAATTGCTACTTGCGCCTCTGGGAAGGACGGCGGCGTGGGTGCGCCTCCCTGCGCCGGACTGCACTGTGCAGCCGTGAGGTTAGGTGAGAGCATTTGTAAATGTTGACATCTTTTACAGGGCACTTTAAACCTGAGGTCTGATAATACACCAGAATGTTTACAAAGCACTATTCTCTCTGTTTCATTCACTATATCATTGTGAACATTGTTTCAATTTGTCATTATATTTGAAGTTTGGTAAAATGCCTCATTTGTCCTTTTACTGATTGTTTTTTGATAAACGTTATTAGAGACCCCATTTTTCTGTCTTATTATTGGCATGATTTACATTACATATTAAGAAGATGAAAATGTGGTAATTAATATATAATATTAATATAGGAAACAAGTACCACAGTTGTGTGTTTAATATTCATCCACATTGTAGTCAGTTATGGAGAAAAAGAAATGCTTTAAAGTAAGTGCTTTATAAATTATAACATGTAACTAGAAAAATTGCATTTCCTTGCAGCAAATGCGTTGAAATGCTGAGTCTGAATGCTGGAACTCTGAAATGAAATGGCTAAAAGCAATGCAAACAAAGCTGAAAATGTGAAAATGGGACATAAAATAGTTGGCAGCAGTAAAGCACAGCTGCAAATGTGGGAAATGTGTAATAAAAATGGTTACAGTTGTGAAAGAAAGCTAAAAATGAATAAACGTGAAAGGAAATTGCAGAAAGCTGTAGAAATGTTTGGCCACCATGAAGAAGTTGTAATCTATGATTAAAAGAGTAAAATTTGTTAAGGCTAAAATGACAAAGATTGTAATCAGTAGCAGATGTGTGAAATATGTTATCAAATTTGCATTGTAAAGAAAGGAAAAGAATAAAGTTGTATGGAAGTGAAAGGTTGAATGACTGACAACCTGTGGCATCCAGACTGAGAGGACAGCAGCCAGATGCATACAGCAAGGAGCTGTAGTAATCAGCAGTCTGTATTGGACACACAGTTGAAAAGTACAACTGCCTTCACCAGAATTTGAACCCGGGCCGCCGGAAGGAGAGTCAGCAACTTTGCTGCTAAAAATATATATATGATAAATGTCATGGAAATTGTGATTTTGTTGGATTTCAGTAGGAAGTGAAATAAACATTTCAGCTCCAAAAAAAATGAATGTTCTGGCTATTATTTGTGCATTCAGGCTTTAAAGGGTTTAATTATGAAGTGCAATTGAATATGCATAATTAGCCTAAATACCATTTTCCTTTAGTAACTGAAAAATGTTTTGGCATCAATCTGTAGGCTACAAGTCCACAACACTATGAACTATCCAGTATAAAAGCATCTGACTTGAACATTAATGTAAACAGAGGTGATTTTCATTGGAGGACAATAAGGAGTGGACATTAACGGTCAGAATGTCATTAGAAACTGGATCTGCTCAAGTTAACATGTAGGTCAAAGTTGTCACTACTTCATTTTTAAATCAACAAATCTATACTAGAACATCAAACTCAAAGTAATAATAGGCTACATACATGAATTTGTAAATCTGGACAGGAATATCTGAGTAGAGAAAGGTAAAACAGTGTAATATTTGTGTGTAGTCTGGTTTACTCTAGAGGGTATATTCTGACATACTCTGATGATGTTTGTTCTCTTAGGGCCTCCATACACTGAAGATATTTTTACCACAATTTGACCAGATTAATACACCGTCCACTGAAAACAGCTCTGAGACCAGTTATGGGCCTCCACCTACAGGTTAGGAACCTCTCCACTAGTAGACTGTATTTGAAGCTTGATCCTTCAAAGATTGTTCTGATATCATGGAGAATAAGTGATGGAGGATCCCTCAGGATGAATTTATTATTTAGAAAACAGTGAGTGAGTGAAAACAAGAGCTGAACTACTGAAGAATGTAGAGTTTTCATGAATGAAAGGCTCACTCGTCAGTTTTTGAAGTCTTTGTGTTCACTTAAACCGGGCACATGAGCTGTCAAGACACCGTGTGAATGATAAAATCACACAGAGTGACTGATGATCCCTCACTGTCCCTGCGATGCGCGTCTATTTGCGTCTTTACACCCACCGGCAGACGGAGGAGCGCGCACACACACACGCTGAGAGAAAGTGAAAGTCACACAAGCATGCTGCTATACGTATCCTTGCGCATTTTGTAGTGGTTGTATGGTATTTTGGGGCGCTTTCTAGTGGGTATATGGCGTATACCTGCGTGTGCACCCAGAGTCTGGCGGACTGTAGAGCAGACTCCGCGCAGAATGTCCGCGGGCGTCAGAGCTGTCATAGTCGAGCGCACTGCCGCGTAGTATTTTCTTGTGAAATGAATGTGAAAGCCTACATTTCCCACCAACCTTGCGCATTGTTTTCCATTTCTCTGTCATGACGCTGTAGACTGAGGTCGAGGAAGAGGAGCTGCTCTGCCTGCTGACTTTGCAAAGCACTAACATGAAGAGGCGGAGGCAGTGTGACATTTAATGTGGGTCGATGATAAAGCTGGGGACTTCCGGGTATACAACCTAATGCTGTGCCAAAACCGTGATAGCTATCAAAAATAAGACTGCACCGTGAGCATCACAAGAATGAGCTGAAACAATTGATGTAAGCTTCGTGTCTGCACTGTAGAAAATGCTGACAAGAGAGGAGTTTGCAAAGCAGTAACATGAAGAGACAGAGCTCGTGTCACATTTAATGTCGATGTGAAAATACATGGCGAGCAGTGTTTTGTGTGACAGCAGTGCGTGGAGCGGACTCGGTGCTGTCGTATAGTGTTGTCGTACATCCGCCTACATTTCCCAGAATCCCTTTCGCATGTCTGTGTCATGACGCTGTACACTGAGAGGATGAGGAGACGAAGGTGGTGTTACGCCAATGAAATGTGTGGGTCTGACGAGCAATACTTGACAGCTGGCAGGCGTGAATTTTTGAGGGCTAAAATGGCAAAGACTGTAATGAGTTGCATGCGTTTTTATGTATTTTCTGAAATATGCATGATAGTATAAAAGTAGTCTTTATCAGGAATCGAACCCCAGTCTCCGGATAAAAGGACAACTGTGTTAACTGCTCAGCCAACAACTCAGATTATTCACTGTGACACACCCGCCCACTGAGCAGCAGCCTATGTAATCATGTTGTATGCTTCTACAGAAGCTGGGTACTTCCGGGGATACGGGCTAATGCTGTGCCAAAACCGTAATAGCTATCCAAAAAAGGACTGCACCATGACCATCCCAAGAATCGCCTGAAAAGATTGATGTAAGTTTCATGTCTGTACTGTAGAAAATGTTGACACGAGAGCAGTTTAAAAACGGCCTTCAAAGTGAAGCGATCAGCTCTCTGGGGAAGACAATTTCAATTGGAGCAGAAGAAGGACTTTGCGGGATACCCGTGGCTCTGAAGCTCACTGAGACAAAACGATGTCAATGTCGAGGTTGAACAAATTTCAGCCAGAAGAGGAGAAGTGTAGCTTCATTTTGATATATAAATCACATCTTTTGAGTAAAGTTTGAGGCTTTTATTGCAGTTTTTCGGCTACAAATTTTGGAATCTTTAGGCGAAACTCAGGCTCTAACAGGTCACGTGACACGCTCTAAGAACAGAGAAATACTCAAAACTTAGTGTTGCTTAAACAGTGATATCTCAAAAACTGTAGAAGACAGCAAAAAGCTGAACACTTGTAAAAATAGTCGAGAGATCAGTGAATCTGTCAAAGCAAGAATGAAGTCTGTAGGTGGAAGTATGCCGAAGCTGTACAGCCTGAAAGTTGAAGCACTTTTCAGCAGACCTGCAAAAATCTCCCACTGACTGCAATGCAAAAAATCTGCAGAAAATCATTTTTACTGTAAAAACTGTAACAGTTAAACATATGAAAAATATAAGCACACCTCTCCCGAACATGTTGCACTGCTGGGTTTTTTTCTGTGAAAATCTGTGCAAATTTGAAAGCTGTGAAAAGGTCCAAATAGTTAAGGGAAGAAGAAGAAGAAGAAGAAGAAGAAGAAGAAAAAGAAGAAGAAGAATAAGTTGGATAACAATATGTTGAAATGCTGACTCAGCATTTCAACATATTGCAGATATTTTCCCATTGAAATCAATGGGAGACTTACGCAGTTCTGCTGAAAAGTGCTTCAACTTTCAGGCTGGACAGCTTCGGCATACTTCCACCTACAGACTTCTTCTTATTCTTCCCTTAACTATTTGGACCTTTTCACAGCTTTACAGCATAGATTACAGCTTTTTGCTGTCTTCTACAGTTTTTGAGATATCACTGTTTAAGCAACACTAAGTTTTGAGTATTTCTCTGTTCTTAGAGCGTGTCACGTGACCTGTTAGAGCGTGAGCTTCGCCTAAAGATTCCAAAATTTGTAGCCGAAAAACTGCAATAAAAGCCTCAAACTTTACTCAAAAGATATGATTTATACATCAAAATAAAGGTACACTTCTCCTCTTTCAGCTGAAATTTGTTTCAACCTCGACATTGACATTGTTTTGTCTCAGTGAGCTTCAGAACCACGGATATCCCGCAAAGTCCTCCTTCTGCTCCTATTGAAATAGTCCTGCCCAGAGAGCTGATCGCTTCACTTTGAAGGCCGTTTTTAAACTGCTCTCGTGTCAACATTTTCTACAGTACAGACATGAAACTTACATCAATCTTTTCAGCTGGTTTTTATGATGCTCACAGTGCAGTCCTTTTTTTGATAGCTGTCACGGTTTTGGCACAACATTAGGTCGTATACCCGGAAGTACCCAGCTTAACGTCACCGCTCTGTACAAGCATACAGCATCATTACATAGTCTGCTACCATATGGGCGGGTGTGTCACAGTAAATTATCTGAGCTGTTGGCTGAGTGGTTAGCAAAGTCATCATTTTATCGGAGACTGGGGTTCGATTCCTGATATAGACTATTTTTTACTATCATGCATATTTCAGAACATACGTAAACACGCATGCTACTCATTACAGTCTTTGCCATTTTAGCCCTCAAAAATTCACGCCTGCCAACTGTCACACATTGCTTGTCAGACCCACACATTTCATTGGCGTAACACCACCTTCGTCTCCTCATCTTCTCAGTGTACAGCGATTTTACCATTCACACGGTGTCTTGACAGCACATATGCCTGGTTTTAGTGAACAAAAGACTTCAAAAACTGACGAATCAGCCTTTCATTCATGAAAACTCTACATTCTTCAGCAGTCCAGCTCTTGTTTTCACTCACTCACTGTTTTCTAAATAATAAATTCATCCTGAGGGATCCTCCATCACTTATTCTCCATGATATCAGAACAATCTTTGAAGGATCAAGCTTCAAATACAGTCTACAAGTGGAGCGGTTCCCAACCTGTAGGTGGAGGCCCATTATGGGTCTCAGAGCTGTTTTCAGTGGACGGTGTATTAATCTGGTCAAATTGTGGTAAAAATGTCTTCAGTGTATGGAGGCCCTAAGAGGAAAACATCCATCAGAGTATGTCAGATTTTACCCACTAGAATAAACCAGACTACACACAAATATTACACTGTTTTACCTTTCTCTACTCAGATATTCCTGTCCAGATTTACAAATTCATGTATGTAGGCTATTATTACTTTGAATTTGATGTCCAAGTATGCATTTTTTTATTTAAAAATTAAGTAGTGACAACTTTGACCTACATGTTAACTCGAGCTAATCAAGTTTCTAATGACATTCTGACCGTAAATGTCCACTCCTTATTGTCCTCCAATGAAAATCATCACTGTTTACATTAATTTTCAAGTCAGATGCTTTTATACTGAATAGTTCATAGTGTTGTGGGCTTGTAGCCTACAAATTGATGCCAAAACATTTTTCAGTTACTAAAGGAAAATGTAATCTAGGCTAATTATGCATATTCAATTGCACTTCATAATTAAACCCTTTAAAGTCTGAATGCACAAATAATAGCCAGAACATTCATTTTTTTTGGAGCTGAAATGTTTATTTCACTTCCTACTGAAATCTAACAAAGCCACAATTTCCATAACAATTAACATATGTATAGGGACCCGCCAGAATTTGAACCCAGGTTCAAATTCTGGTGAAGGCAGTTGTACTTTTCAACTGTGTGTCCAATACAGACTGCTGATTACTACAGCTCCTTGCTGTATGCATCTGGCTGCTGTCCTCTCAGTCTGGATGTCACAGGCTGTCAGTGATTCAACCTTTCACTTCCATACAACTTTATTCTTTTCCTGTCTTTACAATGCAAATTTGATAACATATTTCACACATCTGCTACTGATTACAATCTTTGTCATTTTAGCACTAACAAATTTTACTCTTTTAATCATAGATTACAATTTCTTCGTGGTGGCCAAACATGTATGCAGCTTTATGCAATTTTATTTCACATTTATTCATTTTCCACTGTCTTTCACAACTGTAACCATTTTTATTACACATTTCCCACATTTGCAGCTTTGCTTCACTGCTTTTGTCACATTTTCACATTTTCAGCTTTGTTCACACTGCTTTCAGCTATTTCTTTTCACATTTTCAGCATTCAGACTCAGCATATTATGTGTAACATTAATCCTTTTTCAAGAACATCAGATTTACAAGATGCATATTAAGGTAAAAACTATATAGCCTAAATTTTGATGGTTTCTTTACTTTCTGTTGTATTTTACATTAATCAAAAGGAACAATCATCAGTCTTAAAGGGTTAGTTCAGCATTTTGAATTTGGCTTATATCAGGTACTTGACAGTCGTCAGGAAAGTGGCTGATAGAGCCCACAGTACTAACATGCATTTGAGGTTAACAAGTCCAGAGGACTGGAATAGTACACTGCTGTTGACAGGAACAACTATTTTGCTTAATGTTGTGAGTTTTATGTAAAAACAAGCCACAAAACTGTGTTGGGTGGAGTGTACAATTGGACGGAAAATTTTAGAGCTCTTTATTTTTCCCTTGGAAGTCTCTTTGTTTGACATTTTATGATTCAGCAGACGGCTGTGTGTTCTCTGCTTATGTGCACTGATTACACCCTCTGATTCTCATTCTGAAGTATTTCTTCTGTTACACTCAAGTTCATAAATTTAACCCCGTACCTCCACAATAAAAGGAATATGATTGTCACTTGAGTAAAAATTACTCATATTTGGTCCAGCGTTTGCTAGCATCTATTTCCCTTATCTTTAAAGTTTTATTTTCAATTTTTAATGAGTCTGAGAATGATAACAAGTTTTTGAACAACTCCTTAATTTTGGCATGTAATGTAAGATGGTTGTTGTGGCCTTCAATACGAACTTTTGTCAACACATACACATCAAACAGTTGTGTTAACTTTTGGTCTTTTCTTGCCTATAATTCAGTATCAGTGGAAATCTGAGGTCCCTGCAGATGTCCTGTTAATCATTAACAGCGGTCCACCCTGTAAAACTAAAGAGCTCAAAAGTTACACTCACAAGTAGTAGTCCCTATATGTTGAGACAGAGCAGCCCCACTGTGGGTTGTTGATTGGTGACCTCTGGCCTTGTTTCATATGGCTTTGCATAACTAGAGCCCCACCTGGGCTTCTGATGCTACTTGTGGTTCAGGGATGATGGGATGAAGGAGGTTATCATATGCACAGTCTGAGAGGACATGTAAAAGAAAGATGTGGTTATACAGTGGTGGCAGGGGGTTGTCAGTTTTAAGGTATTTTTATAGGTATAAATTTCCTTGAATTGGAGTCTTAAAGTATTGCATATTAACAGCCAAAAATAAATTACAAACTACAAGTTTTCCCCTTCAAAGTAGTCCTCCTGGAGTCTAATGCACTTTCCCATCCTTCTCTGTCATGCTTTCATGCACTCCTGGGAGGATTCTGGGATCCTCTGCAGCTCCGTCGTCACGGCCTTTTTGATGTTGTCCACGTCTTCAAAACAGTTCTCCTTGATGTCCCCCTTGAGCTTGTGGAAGAGGAAAAAATCACACGGAGCCAGGTCGGGTCAGTAGGGAGGTTGCTCCAGCACGGCGATGTTCTTCTCAGCCAGGAACTGTCGGATGCTCAGGGCATTGTGAGCAGGCACGTTGTCATGGTGAAGCAGCCGTGACTTGTCCTGCCACAACTCTCACCTCTTCTTGGATGTATACATATATATATATATGTGTGTGTGTGTGTGTGTGTGTATATATATATAGATATATATAGATATATATAGATATATATATTAGTAAATGCAAAAGGAAGTATGGCACAAAACAAGACAGGTCTCACAAGCACAAAGAGATAAAGTACACACTAAACTAACTGTCTCTGCCCAGACATAAGCCTCTTACTTTTGTTGCTCCGGTCCTCCGGAGTTTGGACGAAGAAGAGATGGAATAAAAGAGAGTCCGCTCTGAGTGTCCATGGCGCGCTGAGTCCGCTGCTGCATGATGAGTCCGCTGTGAACTCCTCAGCTGGGCTCGGGCGGTCCACCTCACGTCCTTCTGCCGGTGGTAAGGTGATGGTTTGTCCGGTGGCAGCGGAGAAAAACCATTAACGGAGGATGAGGTGCTTTGTTAGGCCTCTAACAAAGTTGGTGCGCTCGTCCTCACAGACGTGTGATCAGCTGATTTTACAGTGAGCTGCGTCGAGTCCAAAGGGAGATGAAAAGAGGAAAAACCAAACAAAACGAACAGCAGTCTGCGTGCTCGTCCTGCAAGTTGAAGACTGTGACCTAGGTTTAAAGATGTTGAAGTCAAACCTTTGAAGTCTGCTCCCTTTTGGCGGCCAGGTCGTGGAGAAAGCCTGTGATAGCTCTCTACTGTAACGCCAGCACTTGGGATAGCATTGAGCTCAGGCTACATTAGCCCTTTTATTGCCTGAATGATGTCATCGGGGATCCCAGCGGGGTTTACCTGGCTGGGGCCAATGTCCGTGCAGAGTTTTGATTTGAACTGAAATTCACACCTAGGTGGGGAAGCTGGGGGGTCGTGGTGCCCTTTCCTAACGGTCGGAAAAACTCTAGGTCAGGCTTTAAAAGTTACATGTAGGCCTCTCCTTTGTTCTCAGGCCCACATGGAGTATAGATCCCAACATCCCCACTTTGGTCTGAAGAATGGGGTGCTGGCCACAGTCTTTAGAACAACTCAAAGGTCGGATAGTCCATGTGTTGAAGTAGTAGTCCTCGTGTCCTTCCTGTTGTGGCTGATGGACAGTATGGGTTAACAGTTCAGAATTCAGAGTTCATAGAGTTCATAGAGGCAATCATGTCTGGGCAGAGTTGAGGCAAGATCTTTGCAGAGACTAATATGTAAACATCATACTAAACTGACTCCTGCATCAACACATAAACAAAACACAGAATTTCAAACCAATGAACAGGTTTAAAGGAAAGTGAAAAAGAGAAAGAGTGAAAAGAGGTGGTTTGACTCAGTGTGCTGATTATGTGTTGGAATGTGGGGTTACAAAGAGTTAATGCATGTCAGTGGGTGAGTTAGGCATGCAACTGTTCTATGATGTTATTAGTCTACACCCTTATCACTCTGGGGTTGGGGCTCTCGCTGGGGTATAGGTTGCTGCAACTCCTGAGACAGTGGGCGGCTTACAGAGTTTTGTCTGCTTAGCATGGACCCACTTGTATTCTGGAGGTCACCTTGGTTTAGTATGCACTTTGACACGAGGCCTCTTGCTGCCCTCTAGTGTCAAGTCCAGATGTGCTGGTGTCTGGATCTTGAGGACCATGGCACTGTTGTCCAGTGCTCTACCTGGGCACATGCGTGTTTCCCATGCTAGCTGGGTGTACCTTCTAATCTCTTGCTTGGTAAAATTACTGGCACTGCGGTCCATGGTTACATCATAACTTACACTTTCATGTATTTTATGTAGAAAGAGGGACTTGAGAGCATAATCTACCCGTAAGCAAGGCACATTGCGCTCTTGAAAGAATGCTGAACGAAGGCGCATATAATGTCCTTTTGGCGGTTCATGTTCTATTTGCATGATGACAAAAGAACCAAGAGTGGCTGAAGCCTGTTCTGTTAACTGCGAGTATTCCTCCCGCAGAGCTTGGCAGAGTGCTGAGTGGTGGTCTCTGACTGCTGGGGGGAGGGTTTCCATGAAAACACAGACAATTGTGAATGTAGTCTTCCAGATCAGGTGAAGCCTGTCCTGGGCCGAAGCGTGGGAAAGTCCAGGAGGCAGAGTTCGACCCCCTTCAGATAGTTCCCAATTGTTGACTCCCAGTTCTTGGGGTCAAAGCACTCTATGTCTCTTGCGAGAGACTCTAGCTGACCTGTGTGCAAGCCCTTTTTACTGTGGAGACCTGCGTCAGCTGTGCGATCTGAGGTTTGCTGGTTCCTCAGCTCCTGGTGAAAAGGATGGGACCCCCTTTTCCACAGTGCAGGGGCATCTGTGGGGTGAAGGGGGAGCATTGATCACACCATGCATGTGGCTTGTCAGCTGGCGAGGGCTCAAAGTCCCTGTCATTGCTCAAGATCAGAGGATAATGTCCACTTTCCATGGAGATTGGAGTTCCTCTCCACTCAACAGGGGTAATGGAGCGTTCACAGACAGGCTGGGGTGCGTTCTCTGGGTGCAATACACCAGCGTTCCTGTCAGAGGTCACTGTAGGTCAGTGGTTCCCAAACTTTTCACAGTCTGTACCCCTTCAGACATTCGACCTCCAGCCATGTACCCACTACTCTCACGCACTTATAGCAGCTAGAAAAAGAAATGTGTCTGTAAGCCGCCACCCCCACCTCCCACATTTAACATGCATAACATACAAAAAAAATCTCTTCAAGTGAATTGTTTCTCACAAAATAGATTTATTTACCAGCAATTTCAGTGGGTAATACCAGTTCACTTTCGAAAAAAAGATATTTACATTTCTGGAACATATTCATTAATGACCTTGAAACTGTGAAGTACAAACCCACCACAGCTTTAACGTGAAGGTTGTCTGACTGAACTTATGTTACTTTAAGAATCTTAGACAACTCAGGACAGATTTCCTTCTCCAAGATGCCTCACCAATCCAGCCTCCAGCCTCTCTGCCAACACTTCAGGCCTTTATCAAAGATCACCATGCAAACATTTGCCAGTTTGAACTTTAACTACTGAAACAACTGGTATTTGTGTACCCCCTACGTCACTTCACGTACCCCTGAGGGTACGAGTACCCCAGTTTGAGAAACACTGCTGTAGGTGAACAATGCGGAAGTGTGTTATTGCTAGACAAAGTTTCAGAGACTTTTGTCTCATTACCAACTGTCCTTCGATCAATTGATGTGGCTTGGACCACTTGAGTAGTCTGTGGAGCAACATCAGGCTCCTTAAATAAAGCTACTTCCCATGCTGGGGAAGCCTGGGCTTCAGCCAGTAACACCTCCTCTGGAGATTCTGTGGGCTGAAACCTAACAATGTCTTCAGGTGCAGGGGCAACATCTGGGTCAGACTCGAAGTCAGTGTCTGCTGTTCTCTGATTCTGGGCTTCTGCACCCTCTCGCTCTGCTTCGCTTTTTGTGGCATGGAGCTGCAGCTGCAACATGTGACAATCTTGGCGGAGTTCATCATTGGCTTTCTCCGCTTTTGTCACTAGCCCTGACACCTATTTGATTTGACCCCTTAGGAGAGAGTTCAATCGTTGCTTAGCTTGAAAGCTGGTCTGCAACGCCTTAAGCTGCTTCATGCATTCTGCAGCTTGTAATTCTGCTTTACGGCTGTGAAGCAGAGTTAACTGACCGAGCACCTGTGTAAAAGTGCATTTCTCGCCGGTCGGATTATTAATATATGTGATCAATTTGTGAATTTCCAAATCAGATTTGCTAACGGTGTAGGTATTTAGGTCAATCAAATCATTAGTGGATAGGCTCATCAGGGCAGCGACCGCGGACTGCAGATCCAGGTCGTATACTCCCTGAGAGTCTTTAGCTCCAGGGGCATGGGCATCCTTACTGGTCGTTTTGTTCTTTGCAAAAGACACAATACCCTAAAATAACTGCTTTTTAGCAAGTAAATTCCACTGGTGTGCACAGGACCTTCCCTGTGGCTTACAATCTATAACACTATCTATTGACGTGCTAAGTTACACTGGAGATGCACAGGTGGGCTTTAACCTGTGGCTTACAACACCTGCAACACTATTCAAAACTGTGTTGAGGTCACTTTGGCTGCAAATTTCTCAACAGAGGTGGCACGGCTCTGTGCCTCTGTGAGTGATAAATTGTTAGCATGTTAAATCTCAAAACAGGAAAGAAGAAAAAAAACAAACAAAAGAACAGGAAAAGAACAACGTCTGTGTTCTGATAGGCTATAATCAATTTCTGGAACACTTAAATACAATCCCAACCACAATAGAGCCACTAATGTATGTGCAGGCAGTAGTTAGTAATGTAATAAAATCACTTAATCTTGAAATTTATTGCAGTTATTATAACTATTATAATATTTGGTATATTAAAATAATTTTCAATATTGCTCTAAATTCAAATTGTGAAAAAAAAATGCACTGAATTGTCATTATTGGGTGATTGTGTTATTATTGTGACACAGCTGGAATAAAACAACAGCCTCACACTGGGCACCAATTATGTTGTGCACTAATAGAGTCAATTTGGCTATTGGCGATTGATATTATTAATAATGAAATATTATCATTTTTAATAATTAATTCTGATAATTATTAATATTAATAATAAATTTTACATTTATTATTAATATCAATTGCCAAAAACCAAATTGCCCCTACTAGCGCACAACAATACATACATATATATACACTATATTGCCAAAAGTATTTGCTCACCCATCCAAATTATCAGAATCAGGTGTTCCAATCACTTCCATGGCCACAGGTGTATAAAATCAAGCACCTAGGCATGCAGACTGCTTTTACAAACATTTGTGAAAGAATGGGTCGCTCTCAGGAGCTCAGTGAATTCCAGCATGGAACTGTGATAGGATGCCACCTGTGCAACAAATCCAGTCGTGAAATTTCCTCGCTCCTAAATATTCCACAGCTCAACTGTCAGTGGTATATAACAAAGTGGAAAGTTTGGGAACAACAGCAACTCAGCCACGAGTGTAGGTCATGTAAACTGAGAACAAGGTCAGCGGATGCTGAGCGCAATAGTGCAGAGGTAGGGCCACTTCTGCAGATCAATTTCTACAGACCTCCAAACTTCATGTGGCCTTAGATAGCTCATGACAGTACAGAAAGCTTCATGGAATGGGTTTCCATGGCGAAGCTGCATCCAAGCCCTACATCACCAAGTGCAATGCCAAGCTTGGATCCAGTGGTGTAAAGCCACTGTACTCTAGAGCAGTGGAGTGACAATTCTCTTGAGTGATGAATCGGCACTTCTCCATCTGGCAATCTGATGGATGAGTCTGGGTTTAGTGGTTGCCAGGAGAACGGTACTTGTCTGACTGCATTGTGCCAAGTGTAAAGTTTGGTGGAGGGGGGATTATGGTGTGGGGTTGTTTTTCAGGAGCTGGGCTTGGCCCCTTAGTTCCAGTGAAAGGAACTCTGAATGCTTCAGCATACCAAAGATTTTGGACAATTCCATGCTCCCAACTTTGTGGGAACAGTTTGGAGCTGGCCCCTTCCTCTTCCAACATGACTGTGCACCAGTGCACAAAGCAAGGTCCATAACCACATGGATGAGAGAGTCTGGTGTGGATGAACTTCGATGCTGCACACAGTCCTGACCTCAACCTGATAGAACACCTTTGGGATGAATTAGAGTGGAGACTGAGAGCCAGGCCTTCTCGTCCAACATCAGTGTGTGACCTCACAAATGTGCTTCTGGAAGAATGGTCAAAAATTCCCATAAACACACCTCCTCAACCTCTGTGGACAGCCTTCACAGGCAGGTGAGCGAATACCTTTGACAATAGTATATATATATATATATATATATATATATATATATATGCATATATGTGTATATATATGTATGTGTATATATATATACACACACACACACACAATTATATATATATATATATATATACATATATGTGTGTGTGTGTGTATATGTATACATATATGTATATATATACATATATATATATATATATATATATATATATATATATATATATATATATATATATATATATATATATATATGTATAAACACACTTCACTTTGCTTCTCATAGGTCGCTGTGCTGGTCCCAGTCATACAGCCTGCCTATATCCTTGGAGAAAGGATGTTGACCAACTGTTGACCTGATGCTCATTCCTCCTGTTGTGGTGTAATGACAACCTATTAGGTTTTTATTTTGAAAGTACCGGATACTCCACATGTCACTTCCATTTCATGTGAACAACAGTGAATTTACGAGGTTTGGAAGCGGCCACACTGAAATTAGACCTGCAGCCTATCTCGCACAAAGCAGAATGCACTGCTGCTTCAGCGATGCGTCGCTTCCGCGCTGGAGCGCGGGCAGTGGAATTGCTGTACTAGACTAGAGAAGGAGCAAAGTGCCCCACAGAACAATTTGCAGCATGTTTGCTTTACGTGGAATTTTGGGGTTAGGGTTAATTTTGGGTGGAGCACACTGACTGTAGAAAGATTTGGTCAAGCCATTCTATAGATTAACCAAATACTGCTGATGCCTTATCAAACCAACTTCAGATTGACCTAATGACAGACAAAAAGACCAAGGTGAGGCAGGACTTCAAACCATCTAATGAATAGCAACACTGGGCAGGCTTAATATCTATAATAATATGAAAATGACGGACTTTACCCCCCTGGACAGTGAGAGCCTTGAGATATATTGAGTATTTAGGGACTGTACCAGCTGACTTTTTTTTTAAATTTTGTTTCAAATTACAACTACCAAAATGTGGACGTTGCCTATTCTTTTATTTTGCACTTTGGCCCAGCTGGTGATGAAAAAGGGCTGTATAGCCCAGCATCCTGGGAAGAAAACAAATGCAGCGAAACATAGGAAACAGACTTTTTTGAAAATATGCTTTATTGAATGACATTCAATGCATCTGTTGTGTATATTTACAATGGGTCTGGATTTATTTTTTTTAATGTATGTATATTTATTGTCTACAAATGCCAAATTATGGTAACCGAAGACCCAAATCAATAATGTTAAAGCTTTTGCCATCAATCACCCCAAACTAATCTTGCCTTTGGGCACATTTTATAGATGGGGAGGTGCTGCTCTTGGTTTCACCACAAACATTAAACGTTTATTGACTAACCCCCAGTCATAGGCAGACCATGCGGTCTGTATGCACCGCACACTCTGTATCAGTTTGCCCCCAGTCTCTTTAATCAGTCGGTTGCCTACAGCAACACAACATCAGTCAGGGAGTATAACCTGTTGTTCACATGTTACTCATCCTATTACACCTTAAACTCATAATTACCTCCACCGAGGAGGTTATGTTTTCGCCAGGGTCTGTCTGTGTGTTTGTTTGTCTGTTAACAAGATAACGCAAAAACTGCTGCATGGATTTACATGAAAATTTTACCAGAGGTGTGGTTTAGTCCAAGGAAGAAGCCATTACATTTTGGTAGTTATCCGTATATTTGTCTGGATGCAAAAAAAAATCCAAAAATTTGGAAAAAATCCAAAGGGTTAACATTGGGCCATATTTTTAATATAATCCTATCTCTAACATCACTTGATGGATTCGCTTCTAAATTTACATGACAATATATATAACTCTATCATCACGTCAATTTCATCTGGATCAGATACAGATTGACGTCCCAAAAAAACATCGAAGTTTATAATGGAAAATCCCATTCATGTCTCCTCGGCTGCTGTGAGGGTTCTGCCCCCTTTACGTCATTATGGGAAGTGTAGTTTATTTACAAACCCCCGTCAACATTTTTCGAGCCTTTGTCAATACATTACCCAGCTTCCCTTGCAATGCCAGTGGAGGAGTTCTCCACATGGACAGACATGAGCAGAGACTCAGCGTCATATCGGAGCGTGTGGTGATCCAGAATTGTATCTTGGCGGAGGTCTGCGATCTCCGAGTGCTTCTCTAGCTACCTCATGAAATTGTGGTTCTCTTGTGATCTTTATGATCTTGTGTTTTAAGCTTCCTGGCCTGCACTCCACTCCAGCACTTTTAATCCTCTCCCAGCGATCAAGCATGTGTACCCTTGTGTTGTTGTTGTTACAGTTGCTATAAGTAGACATATCCACCGCAGATACTGCAGCTGCAAAACAAACTCTCACTCTTCACTTTTTTGGAAAAATGTTACTGTGATTTCAACTTCTGGAAGTCTGATGAACCTGGACTTAAAGGATGCATGCAATCATGCTAGTCTGACTGAAATCACTTGTTCTCCCCATTCTATTTTCACAGCGTTCACAGTGAAAGCAATATGTCACAGGGATGTAAATATTACAGAAGTGTGAATTGGTCTTCAGAGTGCTTGCTTCTTTGATAGTTGTTGCAGTTTGACTTATTTAAAAAAACACAAGTTAAGAAATCACAGACAGAAAGATGAAATGAGACTATTTATGACAAAATGGCGCGATATGATATCCGTGAGTTGGTACAGGAAGACCATTTAGCTGCACTGATTTCACACCTCATTTGCAACAGTCATCATCTTCTCACCTGATGGGGTTTGAGCTACTATCTTAACACTTCTTGAGTCTGCATGCAAAATAAATCTCTGAGGAGCAAAGCAGTTGGAGCCTGATAAACAAACTCAAACTTTGCTCTGCTGATGCAATGGCTTCAAACAAACACAAACCTCAATTGCCTTTATATACAGAATATTCCTACATTTTGAGTGGTTCCTTTAGTATATAAACAACAATATCTTTTTCTTCATCATTAAGCCTAAAAAAAATAACAAGAGCCGATGATTAGAAATGGAAATAGACTGTCACAGCTGTAACTTGTTTCTGTCTTGCTAAGTCACTTTTGTATTTTGTATGTTTAATCCCACACAACTTGTTAAGGTTTTAATTTTAAAACACATTATTTGCTAACAATAACATTTTACTGCCCAAATTGTTTCCTACTTCTTCCCGACACCTGTCAGGTGTATCTCCCTTCTGGATAAAACTGAAAACTGAACCAGAAATTCTTGAAGTTGTTGAAGTTGCAGTCCTTACTGGGAATTGGAATTTGCACTCACAGTCTTATGCAACGTGTGTTTTGTACCTCCCTCTTGCAAATGGAGCCAGAAGAGATTTACTGTGCAACCACCAGTATTAACAGCCTGAAGGTAAATGAGCTTCAGAGAGTGGGCGGACAGCCAGGGATTGTTCAGTGCTTATTTGTGTCCAAACTGCCCATATATTGACCAAGAAGATTGACCTCTACCAGCTGCCGTAGGTCCTGCATTCTTGTTCACCTCTTCCTTTCTCTCCCACTCTCCTCTACATCCCCCCAAATGACCTCAGATCCAGTAGTGTCTGGTGGGTCAGGGTCAGACATTAGTAGAGATGCCAGTGCGTGTGTATGTGTGAAATGGCTGTAAACCAAAAAGCAAATGAAGGGCTGTGACCTGGGGCGATCCTTGGGAGAGACAGCCAGGCCTCCAGCAAGCAGCAGGCACTTTTAGACTGAATCAGAGATGCCTAATTATCAATCCGGCCTGCTGCATTGTGTGATTAATGCAACATTATTCAGGACAATGATTGGATGAAATAAGAAAAAAAAAAGACTTTTACTTGATTGAATCCTGATATAAAATCAAAAGCGTATGGTTGCACCCTAATACAAGCAGGTAACAGGGATGTCTTAAAAATGACTGAAACAGTTCAAAAAGGATGAAGACATTAAAGAAATGGATTTGGTCAACTTTGATGTATAGTATGAATTGTTCAGTATGTTTTTGGTTGAATACTGCTCTGTAATGCTCTTTGAAATACATAGTTTGTGTTTTATTAACCTTGCAGTGCAGTTGAAGAAGCTTGATTCAATGTCTGTAACCAGTCAGATCAATCTTGCCAAGCTGAGGTCCACAATGATTGTGCCAAGCAGCACAGTCCAATGAGCGTCCTTCGAAGCAGAAAGAGGTGGAAGCTACAAGCAAGACAACAGTAGGAATTTGACTGCTTGTACAGAGATCAACACAGATGCTCTTGAAAACGAGATGCCAAGGGCTAACCTCAAATAAATTTATATTCAGTAGACATATTTATGGCCTGGGCATCCTATGCTTGTTGCTAATGGCTAATGTAGTAGGTTGAAAAAAACGCTACATGTTTATGTATTGTATGCAACAGACACCCCTATTTTGTTTTGTTAAGTGTTTGAACAAATTTAATATGATTCATTACAATATGCCTGAAATGCATCAGCCGATGGCACTGTTGTGCTGCTGTGGATGCAGGGGAGACTGTTTAACTGCGTATGCACAGCTCAGAATAAACCAAGCTACGGCAGAGCAAGGAGCTAATCCGTGTCCCCATCTCTCCTTGCTTCACAGGTATGCTTAAACTTGTTTCTTTTCCAAACAAACTGTGTTTGTTAACTAGTGTAAAGTTATTACGTGTGGTTTTGTGATGCTTTCGGATGTAGAGTGACAGGATGAGTGTTGTAGTTGTGCTTTGTGGTTGAGTTTGCGGCGCCATAACGGCCTGGTTGCTTTTCTGTTTCTTTTTCTGGAGGCCCCTTTCGTGCCGTGTTGCCGCACGGTTGTGTGTGGAGATGGAACGGCATGGTATGTGTGTGTGTGTGTGTGTTTGTGTGTGCATGTGTAGGATTGGGAATGGATGTGGATATCACAGTGAGAATGTGATTTAGGAAGGATGATTTAGGTTAAAGTGATATTTTGGTCAAACTATTGACTTAAATGTTGAATATGGTTTACACAGTTGTACAGTTGTATGTATAAATTGATGTTTTACATGGATGTTTTCTGAACTTAAGTAGTTAATATGAAATGTGAATGTTACATTAAGTTCAGCTCAGAATAAACGGAGCTGCGGCAGAGCAAGGAGCTAATCCGTGTCCCCGTCTCTCCTTGCTTCACAGTTCTCCATATTCCTTTGGGTTTCACAGCATACCTTTGCCTGTGATAACCTTTTGCTATTGGCCCAGATTCCCTTAGGTCTGGCGCCGGTAACACTAACACCAACAACAGCAACAGAAAAGACATCATTTATCATATTTCCTCATTTTTCAAATTAATTTAACCCAATTTAATTGCAGTCCGGCTATATGTTGTTGTAGTATTCAATATCAGTCCTCTCTATCTTATAATCGATATAGATGTTAATGATAATACTAGATTAATCACCCTTTCCATGGCTTTTATATATTATAACTCTAACTCTATAAAAACTACTTTTACAATCATATATAAAGGAGGGCCCTCTTGAAAACCAGCTGCCACATCTTAAGGGGCTAACCTCAAATATATGTTTATTCAGCAGAGACTAATATGATGAGGACAGATTTTGATTGGCCCATTGATTAGTCATTACTTTCAGTTCTTACGTTTGTCCCTTTGTCTCTGCCCACCTCCCTTCCTTTGCCCAGGTCCTCAACACAGCTCCTGTGCATGGCTGTTCAACATGAGACTGGCTCCACTCAAGATTTCCTGCTGCTAAACAGTTTTTTTCTTGTCACGGTTACTGTAAGCCTCCTATTGATGTACCTTCATGTAGGTTAGCCCAGTGCTGCACTCATGGTGTATTCATGTTGAGTTTGGATGTATGTATATGTATATATGTGTATTTTGTAAATGTTTGTGCCTCTATAAAATGAAGAGCATGGCTTCAGCTCGCTCTATTGTAAAGCGTCTTGAGATAACATAATAAATAATTAACATATTTGGTGCTATACAACAAAGATTGATTGAGATGCTAATAGCTTCAGTAGCAGTTCTGTCAAATTCGACTGCAATTCTTTAAGTCAAAAAAACAAATAACAGCACTGAGAGCATTAGAAAAGATTTTTCCAATGCTCTCAACATGTTTTGATAAGAGTTTGTTTTACACAGTGACTCATGTTTTATATATTACACCGCTTATGTAGCACCCGTCCACAACATTGTCAAAGAATGTCAACCCCCTACTCCGTTAATTTTCATTGTTACGCTGATGATACTCAGCTGTATGTATCAATGAAGCCAGGCATTACAGACATAACACATATTTGGCCATCTCATTCCAGTTCATAATCATTATAGCTGTTAATGTAGATATTAGCATGATCTTTCTATCCATGGTTGATACATATATAGTAACTATCTCTAGCTCCACATGGACATGAGATCCCTCTTGAAAATGAGGTTTCACATCTCAAGAGGTCTGCCATTAATACATTTATACTTAACGGAGACAAATATGGTAGGGATGCACTTGTGGTCTGGGCACCCATGAGTTCGTCACTACCATAAATTCTTATTTTCAGTAAGACTTTTTTTGATTATACTTCAATAAAATTATCACCACAACCACACAGACATGAGGACCCTCCTGAAAACAAGTTGTAGCATCTGAAGAGGCTAACCTCTAATAAATTTGTTTGCAGCAGAAATAAATTTGACGACGACAGGTCTATGATTGGTCCATTGATCTGTCACTAGCTTTAGTTCTTACTTTAGTCCACTTGTCTCCACTTACCTCCCTTCCTTTGCCTACACACCCAACACAGCATCATGTGGATTTGCTGTTCATCATGAGACTGGGGTCCACATTCAAGATTTCCTGCTGCTTAACAGAAGGTTTTTTCTTGCCGCCATGATGGAGGGATTCATGATTGGCTATATGGATTCATGTTGGGTTTTGGATGTATATATTTGTATATATATGTATATGTGTATTTTATATATGTATATATGTATCTATGCATATATGTGTATCCATAAATGAAGAGCTTTGTGCTCTATTGTAAAGTGTCTTGAGAAAGCACTTGTTATGAATTGGCGCTATACAAATAAAGATTGATTGAACATTATCTGATTGGCCTTTAATGAATGTGAATGATGGAACGATTGTCCAATCACCTGCCAGATATGCTACTGAAGGGTGCACATCTGGCAGGTGCTACTGAACAATCCATCTGATATGTCAGGTTAGTGTTCCATGGAAACTTTTAAGGGCCTGATCTACTAAAGGTTTGAGTATATAAGAACACATGCAAACTTGATAGCGCGCGCATAGCTGATCTACTAACTGAGTGCACCAAAGATTGCATCTGTCAAATGAGCAAAATAGCACTCGCAATCCATTCAGTGTGCTTGCCTTGATGAATGTGAAACTCTGACAGGAGGAGGTCTGGCAGACCCAAAGCCACAACTAAATCGGACAGTTGACAGGCGGCTCACAGGACAGCAGCTTCAAGCACAGCTTAATAGTGGTCGTAGTAAGCAAGTCTCAGTTTCAACTTTGAACATAAGACTTAAAGCTGTAGGTTTGACAGGACAAGTTGCAGCAAGAAAGCCATTGCTAAGACGTCAGAATAAGACAAAGAGGCTTGCCTGGGCCATGAAACACCGCCAGTGGACTACTGAAGACTGGAAGAAGGTATTATGGACTGATGAATCAAAATTTGAAATCTTTGGTTCATCATGCAGGATCTTTGTATGCCGTCGAGTAGGTGAAAGGATGGTTCAATAGTTTGTGATATCAACTGTCAAACATGGAGGAGGAAGTGTGATGGTCTGGGGCTGTTTTGCTGGATCCAGGGTTGGTGACTTGTACAGAGTGAGAAGCACCCTGAACCAAAACGGCTACCACAACATTCTGCAGCACCATGCAGTACCATCTGGTATGCACCTAATTGGTCAGGGGTTCATCCTACAGCAAGATAATGACCCAAAACATAAGTCCAAGCTATGCCAGAACTACCTCAGGAAAGAAGAACAAGATGGTAAACTTGAAAACATGGAGTGGCCAGCACAGTCTCCAGACTTGAACCCCATCGAGCTGGTTTGGGATGAACTGGACAGAAGAGTAAAAGCAAAGCAACCTCCAAGTGCCACACATTTATGCAAACTTCTGCAACAGACTTGAGAAGAACTTTCTGAAGAATATTTGATTTCTATTGTAGAAAGAATGCTCGAGTGTGTTCAGCTGTTATGTCTGCCAAAGGTGGCTACTTTGATGAGTCAAGAGTTTAGAATACATTTTGGCCTATAAATTGATTTCATGATTTCTTTTTTATTTAAGTTGCTTATTTGCACTATGCTTTCATTCAGAGTGCAATAAGACATTAAACTGAATACTATTCAGTAAAAAACTGGAAAAATTGGAGTGTTCTAAAACTTTTAGCTGGTAGTGTATAAACTTATATGTACATCTATAACATGAAGACAATGTTGTCTGTTGTCAAGTGTCTTGATATAACATTTGGTATGATTTAGTGCTGTGCAAATAAAGACTGGCCGATCAATTAATTATTTTTTGTAAATAATTAAACAAAAAAATGTAAACATGCACAGACTGAAAATATACCGCAACATAGCATTTTACAGAGTTTATTTTGCATAAAAGAAATACAACATGATGTGAGATTTTAGGTCAATTTTGGATGTGTCTTGATTAAAATTAGTTTTAAAACCACTTTAAAATTATCAAATAAATTAAGCCTGATCTTGTATCAGGCATAGTTTAGACTGTTTGCAGGAATAAAACAAATTAACAAAAATATGAAACCTATATTTTACCTCTTAACTTCTCTTATAATACCATATACGGTGATGATATAACTAATTGACACAGACAGTAAAATACATGAGAAAATTAGTCCTGTAATCATTGAAAAAATGCAACAAAAGAACAGTGGATGCTATGGCTCTTTAGAGGGAGCTTGAAACTTCATCCATGAACTATACCTGTTTTTTCTTCATTTTACAGTTCTTTGTTCTGAAGGAATCAAAAGAATTGTACTCTATGTGCCCTTTCATTCACAAGTGCTGTAACTTATCTGTCACAAGAGTTATTTTCCTTTAACCTCTGAGGATTGTCATCATGATTCACTATGTCTGTTCAGTAAACGTCTTGCATTTATGATTTATGTTTAAATGTTGATGTGCAAAGGGTAGAACGTGGTACTGAACAATGTTTGCTAATTTACAGGTGGATTAAGGACATTGCATGCAGGTGCTATTTGACTATACATACCATGCAATGTTTTATGGATGAGACCTGATGACAGTTTGTCCAGGAGTTGGTGCAGGACAAAAACAGAACTTCCCTGACCCATATTTTGACAAACCTTTACACAACCATGATGGTAACAAACCTTAGACTTCTTATATGACAGCATGCTTCTAGGCAACAGGAAATAACTTATTGTCAAGGTGAATAATCAGTGAAAGTAGAATGGTTTGGCAATAGACACAGCTGAGCAAAGAGGAGCTGAGAGGCCTTCAGCCTTCAGATTGTCTGTCGAATAAATTCGACGACACGTCCCCAAGGACCAAATAACAGAGAGGTGCTCAGAAATACTTATTGCTGCTCTGATTGCCATATTCTCCAGATAATTAACTGTCAAGGCTCTTGTCACCCGCCTCCCCAGCTCCTTCCCTCCCTTCTTTTCTCTATGACCATCTCTCTCTCTCTTTCTCTCACTCTCTTTCTCTCTATTCTACTTCTTGTAGTGTGGGGGGACTCTATTGGCCCCTCATTACTTACCAGCACATATTAGCAGTGTTTATCCATGAGTGATTGCCTATCTCAGAGAGCAGGGAAAGGAGGCGGGCATGTAGAAGGTTGGTGGAAGGAAGAGAGGGAGGGTGAGTGAACTGAGGTGGAACTAATTTTTTGACAGGTCCTTGATATGGGTTGGGGGCTGTAACAAAACAGGGACTCAGCCTCTGAAATCCTCTGGGTCGTGGAGGGCGGGGGGCTTTTTGTAACTCATCTAAGTGATGCTGCTGTCTTTTGGTATTCAGACCAGAAGCATTTATTGGAAAGGAAGACTGGATTATAGTAGTCTCGGTGGGCTTTCAAGGAAAAGAGAGAGCTTGTGTACTTAAAGAAAACTTAAGAGCTCCTCCCATACTAAAAGGTATACCAATACATTTTTGGATCATTTATTTTAAAAAACAAAATAGGAATCTCAATATCCTGGGACACACTTTTTAAACACCTAAGCCCACACACACTTTTATGGAACTCATATGCTTTGGTCTTAAAGGGTTAGTTTTTTTTTTGTTTTTTTTTTTTTTTTAACTGGGTCTGATCGAGGCCTATAGCACTCGTGAGTATAATTGCCACTAAATAACCAATACAGATTTGTCGCTGATAAGAGATAAGTGACGCGGTATATGGTGGTCAATGGTTCAACCAAAAAGTCTCGTCACTGACCCACTTTTGGGTTAAAACTACACAAATAAACAACATTGGCTTGACAGTACGATACAGTAAGATTCCTTACAGAGATTTACTTTTACTTGACAATGCCCCTGTATTTAAAACTTTTGTTTTTCACAATGTAGGGGTTGTGTATCCCTTGCCATCAGCTTTTCAGGTCATTATGAGAAAAAACAAACACTAACTTTACTAAAATTGAACTAAAAATGAGCAGTGGCTCAAGTGACCTCTGTCATGGAAGTTTTTTTCACTGTTTCTGGTACAGAATGAAATAGAGACTTCTTGCCAGCCGACATGGTTTTATTTTCTTTGCAAAGAAAAGGTCAGTCCACACACGAGTGGTTCAAATGCAGAAAGCCCCAGAGCACAGGAAGATTAGAACATTTAAACATTTGGAATGCCCCCTAAGGTGGGCTTCACACCTCTCTGTCTAATGAAACAGGAATTCACAGGGTTTTGGATACAGGTGGGGGTCAGGTCTAGACAGGGAAAGACAAAAGACAAAAGGGGTCTAGAGAGGGACACTGACCAGACGTGGTTAAAACAATAGCAGACAACAGACATACAATTTACATGGAGATGTCATTGTTCATCGATCAAGGATATCAGGATGGGTGAGGGTCAGTCTAAGCTGAAGGTGTCACGAGGGGAATGCATATCTAAGGGACACCCTCTAAGGTGGGTTTCACAGGCTTCTGTTGAAGCAGTGGTGTCAGGGGTTTAGACATTGTTATTTAAAACACAAAAGGGACCTGGTCTCTCCTGGAGTCAGGAGAGACGTCACAATTTACCATTATACCTCGACATGCAGTTAGTTGTGGGCAAGAATGGATATCTTTATACAGTACACAGAGAAAGATCTTTTGCAGATGGAGTCATGGTTAGAGAGAGTGATGGGAGAAACTGTTGTGGAAACTGGGAAGCAGGATAGATCACAAGTTAGTTGGTAGTGCAGATGCATGAACTGTGTCTTCAAACTAGGAGGCCTATTGCTGTCGTGAGGAGAAAAGACTTCTCTGTCACAGAACAGAGGTGAAACCCTGTAGAGTCCCTCCGTTCCATCTAGTCAAGCCAGTGTTGGTAACTGTGTAGTTTTAACCTAAAAGTGGGTTAATTACAAGGCTTTCAGGGGTACCATTGACTGCTATACAGTGTTGCCGGCCGGCTATCTCCCATCAGGTACAAAGCTGGCCGGGTTCTTCAGTGGCAATTACATTAAATGGTGCCATGGGCCTCGAGTAACCCACTTCAAAAACCTGAATTATCCCTTTAAGGCCCCATTTACGCGACAACGTTGCCACCAGGAACGGAAAGGTTTTTCCTTTGCATTCTCAAAAGTGCTCTGCATTCACACGGAGAGGATGTAAAAACAATGCACGTTCACACAGAATGACTGAAAGCGCTGTAGTGTGCATGCCAGGCCAGTAGTTGGTGATGTAGGTTGTAGAGAAACAGCGGTGTTACAACATGCGTATGCTTTCCGGTGAAGACAAACTTTTCACAAACAACAATGGTGAGTGGATGCACAAAGACGCAAGAGTTTCTTGTCTGGACAACAAATCTGTCTGGATATTTTTGTCTGGATAACAAGCCAAGCACAGTAAGCAGCACACATGTTGCTTAGTAGAAGCTGTTGTTGTTGTTATTGTTGTTTTTGTTCCTGGGTGCGCGTGCAACTTCATCATTTTCTCTGACAACGCTGATTCCTGTTTACACAGAGACAGATACCAAGGCGTTTTCAAAACTTTTCACTCTGGACCCTGGTTTCAAAAGTTTGCTGATTCAGGCACTCCAGCACCGTTCTCGTGTAAACGGAAGGCGCAAACGCAACAAAGACTTTCCGTTTTCTGTGTCATGTAAATGGGGCCTAAGACGAAACAACTGCTATGACTACAAGCCAGTGTGTGACTGTTTATCTGGAGGCTTAGGGCATCCTCAACTCTAACTCTTGGCTTTTCACTTTGTCACCTTAGTTACTTTGAGACAGATTTTTATATGTGGTGGTCAGCAAAGACAGGCTTTAGATGATGGCTCCAGTTACAAAATGACTGATGAAATCACTCAGACATTGTCTAATACTTATGCAATTTGAAGCTTGGTTTGTGCCCTTGATCACAAACACTAGGATTTGAAATAAAGACCAGTTCACAAATGCATATTGCAAAAGCAATCATTACTGTCAGATTGAAAGATGCAAAGTTTCAAAGTAATTCTCTAGAGGACAGTGGATGCGTCATTCAGTTGGAACTCTTTTGATGGGTTTATTTTTGTGAACTTTTTCATGACTCATCCCAGGCAGCAAACTGGTCTAGGACCTTGGTCGGTTTGTCAGTTTTATCTGAAAATATGTTACAGTTTGATTCTTGAAACTCCAAAATTGCTAACTGACTCACAGTGGCCATTGCGAAGAATATGTCTGTAGCCACCAGCCAGGACCTGAATACCATATGAGATAGAAATTCTGTAAAACGGAGCAAGCCATTGCAACACAGCAGTTTCTATATTGTTTTTATCTGCCCAGCTGTGAGAAATTATATTATTAGATATCAATGGACAGGATACAGCACATCTTGTTGTGTTTCTACCACACTTCAATTATCACTGTTACTATAAGATAATAAGAAGGCAACACTGCAATAATTTCTAACGCTGTAAGCTACTGTATTGTCCAATGTATTTACAGAAAAAGAAGTTAAATTGTCACTGATTTTATATTCAATTAAATCTCAGCAAAAAATTGCTGAAAAGGGGGTAAACAGGAAGAGCAACAGGTTAACAACAGATTATCTTTCTTGCCTGACATTGATTTGCTGTCTGTATTGATATTATTCCAACTGACTGAAGAGAGTAGGGGCGGTTGACTGCATATGCTCAAAAGGCAAGCCAAAAGTAATACGCACTTTCTGTTTTTGACCCATCAATTTTAACAAAGTTTCCAATGAATTATAGCAATAATAAATATCTCATAAGAATACAAATGCCAGGCGGCACGGTGGCACAGCAGGACGTGCCTCACAGCAAGAAGGTCGCTGGTTCGATTCCCGGGTCGGGCAGGGCCTTTCTGTGTGAAGTTTGCATGTTCTTCCCGTGCATACGTGGGTTCTCTCCAGGCACTTGGGCTTCCTCCCACTGACCAAAGACATGCTCATTAGGTTAATTGGTCACTCTAAATTTCCCTTAGGTATGAGTGTGAGCGTAAATGGTTGTCTGTCTCTCTATGTTGCCCTGCAATCGGCTGGCGACCGGTTCAGGGTGTACCCTGCCTCTCGCCCGTTGCCAGCTGGGGTAGGCTCCAGCCCCCCCACGACCCCGAAAGGGATAAGTGGTATAGAAAATGAATGAATGAATACAAATGCCCTGCATGCGATAAATAGGCCTTTTTTGCATTGAAATGAATATGATGTGCCACACTTATTTCAAGTGTCACCATTGATTGTTTGGGGTACTTTGACCAAAACATCTGAGACCTACTGAAATTAATTAACTGAATGAAAGCTGTGCTAACTGTGTTTTCTGTTTCCTGGCCATTGGCCTGAGCTCATCTGATGTTACTTTTGATCACTGGGACAAACGCACACTATCTAGCTAGCAATGTGTTTGACAAGGATAATACTATTTCATGTGATGTGGCCAAAACTCAGGGGTATCATATTTACATTAGGTAAGGCCATGTCTGTTCAAAATGAGACCCCCACAGGGCTAGACCATTTTCCAACAGCAATATGACTCAACACATGAACATCAAGTCAGCTAAATTATTTTACCTTTTATTCTAAGTTGTCATCAAAATCATGATCAGGAAAAAAGAAAAACATCTCCTTTTTCTTTTTTGCAATGAACTGTCAAGAAAGGTACAGCAAGGGGAAAATGTCTCTTAAAGCTTGGTCGCAACAAACTTAACTTACAGATACACTGCTTTAAGTGTACATGTGTGTTTGATGAGGGTGTCTGTGGCTTAGTCTGGTAGTATGCTTTACCAACAATCAGATGGTTGTGGGGTCAAACAGGCCTACAGCTCTGGCTGTCACATCTCGATGTTACCTTGGGCAAGGTACTTAACCCCAAGTTGATCCCACTGGTGTATCAGTGGCATGTAAATGGGTATGAAAGGTTGTGAATGTGTTCGCAAATGTGATAGACAACTTGTATAGCAGCTCAGAACCATCAGTGAGCAATGTGTGCAAATAGGATTGAATGGGTAGATGTGACCTCTAAAGCACTTTAAATAGTCAGAAAGGCCTACAATACACTATTTAAGCCCAAGACCATTTGCCATTTTTAGATAGCGCCTTTGAACATAGCATGATCTCTAATGCTGAACAATAACCATTTATCTGATCCCCACTCACTTGTAAAACCAAGTAAGGCCTGAATTACGCACATGTATCAGTTATCTTTACTTTATCATCATTTAAGAGTTGTTTGGCATGATTATTTGGAAATAAAAAAGTCATCAGGAGGCTATAGGTGACTATGCCAGGAGCTCCACATACATACAGGACCTGTTTATTAGTGCATGCAGCCCTGGTTGTTGGTTATTTTGTCACAATAGCACAATTTCTAGCTAGCAATGTACTGTAGTGTTGAGAATTTTCCTCTCCCAACAGAAAGGTGTTGTGGAGTTTATATGATCCATCTTTACTTGTGTGGATGTTCTCTGGGCTGTGGTTTCACAGTGGGAGTCAGACCCCGAGTTCTGTTGATTGGTGACTCTATGGGCGCTAATTTCGTAGACCGGGTGCAGGCGGGGCGCACCTGCCCTGTGCCGCGCCTGCGGGGTGTGTCCAGGGCATTTTGCAAGTTCGTGCACGGCGCAGTCTGGCGCAGGCAGGCGCACCCATGCCTCCGTCTCTCCTACCGGCGCACGTAGCAGAGAGGGAGGAGATAAGACTTGAGTGGGTTTAATACAGCTGAGTGTGATCTTCACCAATCAAATCCACGCCTCTCCTCGCCTTTAAATGCGCCACGGGCGAGGCACAGAGACAATTTCACCTTGGTGGCGAAGAAGGTCAGAGCCGCTGTCACTTTTACAGCAACTGGGAGAGTGCAGGGGCCACCAGGCCGCACATCGGAGCCACGATGCGCGTCACCGTGTGGACCACCTCACGGGACAGATGTAATCTGTTCCTGTGTCATAACAGGAGTACAAAATTAAGTGATAATTACATTCAAACACAGCAGCAGGCTAATCCATTCATCATGCTTGTGATCCATTACTGGTCTGTCATCGCCAAATAGCAGCGCCCTAAGGTGAAATTATATCTCCTCCTCATCCTCCTTGCAATAATGTACTCCATCTTTTTAGATCATGTTACGAATAAAGATTAAAACAGAGAAATATGGGCAATCACAGGTAAATCCTTAAGACACCGAGTGACTTACATTTATTCATTCTCTCTTTTTCTTTTCTTTTGAATTTCATGAGATGAGAGAAGCCGGGTACTCCGTATCGGATGATGTGGCTGTTTGTGGTTGGCTGAGAGATGTGAACTCGTTAGTTATGACAAACGTCTCTGATCTAACATCAGATGTGACGGGACAATTAATATAGATACAAATGTATGTGCTGGTTCAGACGGTTACATTAAATAGTGGTTGTTGTGATTGTTTAATGCAGTGAAATGTGCCTGACACTGTGGACACCTGCCTGTGAGGTTTTGGTGACGTGTGCGCACTGAGCGCCTGTCAGCCAAATTACCACTGCCACGAGTGCGCCCCGCCTGCGCCGAGAATAGACCAGGTTGGAGCTGGCAGGCTTTCAGCGCACCTTCCGCGCGTTTTTTTGGCACGAAATTGTCACTGTGCCAAGCTGAATCTTTCGACACCTCCCCCTGGTGTGCCGTCACACCCATCTTGGTGCAGCCAGTCTACCAAATTGCCTAATTGGCTGCGCTGTCACAGCATCAGTCTCAGTCTCAGCCTGCCTCACTCCAGCGCTCACGTAATCAGCTCAACTCCTGTCACCTGCGTGCCTGCTCACACCTGCACCTCATCACCTGCAATCAGTCCGCCTACTTAAACCCCGGCTCCACACTCATTCAGTGTCAGAACGTCTCTTCACTCTCATGCAAAGAACACCAGACCTGCTATCCAGATTGATCACCTGTTGCCGTCCTGTTCCGTTCCTGTTTCTGCCTGCATCGCCTGATCCTCGGCTAGATTACAAGGTATCGACCTGTTTCTGTCCTGAACTTACCCGCTCGTCTGATCCCTGGTTGTCGACCTCGCCTTCTGTCCCTGACGCCGAGTTTGCCTGTGAGTCCTGATCCATGGTGGTCCTCTGATCTCTGAAACCCGATCCTGTTTCCCGTTTGCAACGCCAAGTACCTGCCTGAGAATACTGGTCTGTGGTGATCGTCTGGTCCTCAACTATCCTCGTCACTTCCTGGTTCAAGAGAGCAGTGAGTCCGAGCACGCTCCGCCTTAAAGACTCTGTGCGGCTATGAAGTGTGAGTGGCTACGAAGTGTGAGTGGCTACAGCGTGGCTGAGAGGACAGTGTCACCGACTCCTGATTCAGAGACCGCGGGTTCGATCCCCGCTCCTGACTTGCAACTCCTGTGTTCGTAAAATAAAACGCTTCTTGAAAACTGAGTACTGTTTCGCATTTGGGTCCTTCCTGTCTCCGTGTCAGCGCACAGTGGTGCGCCGGACGAAATTACCACTGCGTGGGGTGCACCAGTCTGCGCCACCCTGAGTTGCACCCGGAAATTAGAGCCCTAAATAGCATCCATGAGTGTGAGTCTGACCATTTGCTTGTTTACATGTGTCAGGCCTAATCCACTTGAGACCTTAACTGGGTGAACCAAGCCACTTTCCTAATGTCAGATGGGACTGGCTACAGCCCCTTGTGACCATCAGGAAGAGGACAAAAACAGAACAGCTAATGGACAGATGGATTACACAACACCACCTACTTAATGTTGCACTCAACATTTTAGACTGTCCTCATGAAATAGACAGAAACGTTTCCTTAGCCTTAGAAATGATGGCATCAAGTGGATTCAGCAGCTTTATATTGTTAGTGTGTTTGTCCATTAATGCTCAGTTAGTAATTATTTCAGTGACAGTACAAAACATGATGCTGCAATCTACATGTAAACAATTTAAGAGTCAAAGGGAAAAAAATCAATGATAAGTTAACGTAATCTAATTTGATGGCAAGGTGAGCCACAGTGTCTGTGAATGAATGTGTGTGTCTGTGAATGAGTGTGTGTGTGTATGTGTTTGTATGTGTCACAGTATGAGAAACATTTCATAGTGAAACTGGCTACCTTGTAACGTTAACAAGACAAATCTTTGTATGGAAGAGTATGGATGGGAAAGGATAACGTGATTGGTTATACTTGACCCCTAACAATATTACAGCAGTGTATGAGACAGAGCGATCAATCAGCCCACCGCATGATAGAACAGGGCCCAGAGATTTATACAAGAGGCAGAAGGGAAGTGGAACAGGTTGAAAAAAGGATCACATTCAAGTGCTTATAGGGTCTAAAAGGCCCCATTACTCCAACCCTGGTGAAAATAACCATTAAAAAATTATATGTTTGCTTATGTGAGTGTGTGCGTGTGTCTACTGAGTTAGACTGTGACAAAGATAATTGAATCTTTGTCATCATACTGAATAAAACCACAGAAGTACAAGAAGAAGACTTACTTTATTAATCCCTCATGGCAAACTCAGTTCTTTAAACTCTTTTATTAAAACATACCCCTCATACATAGTCTGAAATATACATGCACATGCATGTGTCACAGAGTGATGGTTTGCTGCTCCTGAAGAAAAGCTGCCGAGCAGTTTTGGGGTTCAGTAAAGGCACTGTGTAAGGGGAACCTCAATGTCACTTAAGTAGTGTCCAGGAAGTCAACTGGCACCTCTCCAGCAACCAAACCAACCTCGAAACATAGTTCAGCGAGGACTTGAACAAGCCAACCTCTGGTCCCCAATCCAAGTCCCTTCAGACTGTGCTACTGCCCCCCGAGAATTGAAATAATTGAAATAGACATAATCTTTATCTGTAGATTCTGGGTTTAAAAAAAATAAGATCTGTACACAGGGTCATGATTTTAAGCATATGAGGTGTTCTGATTTAAGTTTTTTGAACAGCTTAAGACAAATATGTATTTACCAATCAGGCATCATCAGGATTTGGCATACACAAATAAAACATTTCATTTGGGGAGTAAGAAATAGGTGGGACATTAACCACACTTATTATTAGTTCCCACTGACAATATGTTATGATGATTTATTTGTCCCTGCTAACAGTCAAAAATTCACTATGAATGAAACATCCAGGATGGTTTTACACTTAGAACTTGTATATAGATCGCAGTTCACTTGATATCAAAGTCTAGTGCATTTTGAAAAGCATGAATACAATGTACAGTGCTTAAATATGATACCTGAGTCGGCTTGTTTAGGTGGTCCCAAAGAATATTGAGTATGGCATGCAGAGGATGTGAACACAAAACATGCTTGAGTATGGAGCATGGTCCATTTGTAATCAGTGAAATTTCTGCACTGTGCTGTGCTGATGAGGAATGATAACATGACATTGGAATTTTCTCTTTAACACAGTTTATTCTGACAAAGACAAAAAGACTCCATATATTGTAACTTTACAGCCTACTCCAGAACCTATTCAGATTAAAGGTACATTGGCTACGGTTACATGATGATTTTAATTCTGAATTAATTACTCAGAATTAAATCATTCGGAATTAAAGTTTTCTCCTTTGTGTTTATATGGAAATAGTAATTCCGAATTGAGGTTTACATGGAAAACACATTTACTCACCTTTATTCAATTCCGCTCAAGGTCCGGGGGTTGGGAATGGTTCTGATTAGACAGGGGGCAGACATGACATGGTGATGTATTTACGTCTACCGGAAGAAAAACTCCAGTTCAGTGTCTCCAGCGTCCAACTTGGATGGTACAACTTTAAAAAAGGTCTGCCTTTTTATGCTTACGTCCATCTACTCTTTTCAATATTTCTAAATCTTCTAAGGCTCTGATAAAATAAATTATCTCGGCTCGAGTCCAGCGCTTGCTTCGGGCAGCCATGAGCATGCGCAGAATGACAGGAATTAATTTAAAGCGGAATGAACGTATACATGATTGAGGAATTATTTATTTCGGATTTAACTCAGAATAAACCAGCCACTTACTTCGGAATTAAGTTTTATTCAGAATTATCATTTTCAGTCGGAATTAGGTGATTACATGATCATTTTTCATCCTTTTAAAAAGGATTTAAGTTGAAGTTTTATTATTAAAAGGGAAATAAAGCTCTCATGTAAACGTGGTAAGTTTGTAAGACAGTGAAATGTAAAGTCCATGTAAGTAGTGTTGTGTTACTCAAGACCAGTCTTGGTTTTGAGACCGGTCTCGAGACCACATTTTGAAGGTCTTGGTCTTGTCTCGGACTCGAGAGCATTTTTACTCGGTCTTGTCTCGGCCTCGGACTGGCCGGACTGGCCGGACTCTGGATTTTCCATCAAGACCGATCAAGACCAGCACTGATCTGCTATTCTCCAACTTCATTAATGTGAATAAGGAGGAACACTTGGTAAAACAACAAAAAGCTTCAATTCATGTGCTAATTCCCCCTGTGATGACTGCAACCTTCCCGGTGTTGTGACTGAGGGACACCCCCCCCCCCCCCACACACACACACACACACAAGCGGGAGTGAAAGGTGGGAGACGTCAGAAGGACAAAACTGGCAAGTTAGGAGAGCACGGAGCAAGGGATGTCTGCAAAATCACCAGTAATTAAATTTGGCTTCCTCAACCATGAAGACTTCATATTCTTTTGGGACAAAAACCATGACAGATTCCCAGTGCCGCCCCTCTCTAAACGCAAAACACGAGCTGTGCGTAGGGCCCCGAGATCCAAGGGGACGCATTCTCTCTGTCTGATGCAGCCGCGATCCGCTCTGTGAACTACAGGCCTGATATTTTCCATTTAAAGTGTGGCTGTTACCGTTGTTAGCTGTCAGTTATGTCATTTTGCAGTGCAGCCAACGCACATGTGAACATTTGATCTAAATACCGCCTAAACTGCGCAGCGTCTGTGTGCGCGCTCCTCTGTGTGCCAGTGAGCGTAAAGACACAGATAGGCATCACAGGGACAGTGAGGGATCATCAGTCACTTTTTGTGATTTTATAATTCAAACGGTGTCTTGATAGCTCATGTGCACGGTTGCAAGTAACACAAAGACCTAAAAAAAAGGCGAGTCAGCCTTTTGATAAAAACTCAACATTCTTCATCAGTCCAGCTCTTGTTTTCACTCACTCACTTTTTTTCTAAATGATAAATTCATCCTGAGGAATCCTGGATCACTTATTCTCCATGATAACAATCTTTGAAGGATCAAGCAACAATCTAGTAGCGGTTTTCAACCTGTGGGTGGAGGCCCATAAGTGTATCTCAGAGCTGTTTTCAGTGGACGGTGCATAAACTGTGGCAAACATGTCTTCAGTGTATGGAGGCCCAAAGCGGACAAACATCCATCAGAGTATGTCAGGGTATACCCACTAGAATAAACCTAGATGTGGACTGGAGATTAAATTTCCCTGCGGCCCCGATTATCATTTATTGAATGTCTAGTTAGCCGCATATACATTCAAAAGAAGTGGTTAATAATTAACCAGTTGGTGATCGTATGTTGGGCCAGGTTTATAGCAGGCCTTCCATCGATCTGATCGGCTATATTGGATCAACTTATAGATATAGACATATTGCTCCCTCTTGTGATCGGATCAGTGATCGTTTTTTTAAACTCACTTATCAGTGATCAGCCCCAAAATCTTGATTGTGTAAAGCCTAGTTCATGGCCTATCACTCTATGCCTTCAATTGAAGTTTTGGGGTATTTTGTGAAGGTAAATTGTTGAAATCTCTAGGTGAATTTAGTTCAGGACAGTCATATAAGTTAAAAAAAAAAAAAAAAAAGATAAATTAAGATAATCCTTTATACCACCCACATTGGAGAAATTTAAAGGGTGTACATACCTCTGCTCATTGATGGCCTGCGGGGGGGGGCTCAAAATAAAATTCTGCTTAGGACCCCAATTTGGCCAGGGGCGGCCCTACAGACCCCACAACTCCACAAGTTGGCACTGAAAGTACTCTCTGTTCCTGCCTCCTCTGCTGCAGTCTCTTATATTTCTTAAATGCAACCAAGCTCTTCATTAAATCTTTATTTCTCATGAAATCTTATGGGACTTTTGAGAACATGTTTGATTGTCTTAAGCTACCACACCTCTGTTTGTTTAGTTATGGTTGTAAGTTTGGATTTGTAAGTATTTTCTTACTGAATTTTGTTCAGACTGGGCATTTAATATAATTTTCAGTTGAACTGTTCCTGATTACTTAAAAGAAAACTAAATTTTAATTTCAATTTTTTCTCCTCCATTCAAGCTCCAGCTGACTGCCTTCCAACTGCCTGTTGGCTGTTGTCTGAAAAATCAATTACGGACTTAAAGGAAACTTATAACCTTGCAGAGCAGATGGACCTGCCTGATTCTGTTTCTGAAATCCTGTTGGTTGATCTTGCCAACCTGCAATCTCCTACGACTTCACTCGGCGGAAAGCTTAACGGCCCAATCAGGGGAAAGAGGCAGGAGCTGCAGACGTTACGACAGCAGGAAGTGACTGCATGTTTGAAAACAATTGCAGGTTCTGAAGCGGTCTCCATGGATGCAGCAATATCTGCAGTTTTATCAGAAATGGACTCAATTTATTCTTTAAAAGAGCAACAAAGAACGCCATTTAAAGCTTTTCTTACTGGAAACTATGTTTTTGCTCTTCTCCTGACCGGTTTCGGTAAGAATTTGCTCTACCAAGCTCCTCTGGTCATGAAAAAGATGGGAACTCCAAACCCCATTGTGATAATCATGTCTCTGCTGGTTGCCCTCATGCATAGTCAAATCAGAGACGGCAGAGGCTGGGGATCACTGCTGGGAAACTGGGAGAGATTGGAAATCCTCTGTGGACAATGCTGGTTAGTCCGTGGTAGTCATAGTTACTCAGCGATACCTGGCAAAATATGCTGTCCTCAGAAGTTTATCGGGAGAACTTGTTGGGGATTGCCATTGGTGAGGTTCATGTCACATATAAGTGGAAAATGATACATCTGTGTGATACACCTTAATGTAAGATGCAGATGTGGAAAGTAACAGATTACATTTACTGGCATTACTGTAATTGAGTAGGTTATTTGTGTACTTCTACTTTTTAAAGTACTTTTAAAAATCTGTACTTTCACTTTTACTTGAGTATGTATTCTTGGAAGTATTTTACTTTGCTAGATTTTAATTTGCATCTGTTACTGAGTAAAAAAATGTTGGCCCGAAAAAAGAAAAAAAAAAAAAAAAAGGTGCACTGGCAGTGAATGACTACAGCAGGTGAATTTAATCACAAGAACGATGGACACTGAGCAGCCAGACACCAGCAATGCAGTCCCAGCTGAGAGTGAAACCCCACCACGATATTGGGCTGAGGATGAACACGAAGGAAATGAAGTGCATCCCTTGTCTTACTTGAGTGAGCTATACAACGGCTGACCATTTATGCTGCTCACACAAGCTGTCCACTCCCTCCTGCACAAAGTCTGATCATTCAATTAAAACATTCAACAAAACAAACACTGCCTTCAGTTAAACAGCGCATCACATGAATGAAACGTTCACTGATTTAAGCAAAACTTTCATACAAAGCAGAGAAAGGAAGGAAAAGCTTAAGAAGAAGAGATTTTCATCCTCGTCATGTCTAAAGTGGAGCCACCATCCGCTCTGTGGACTACAGGCCTGATATTTTTTATTTAAAGTGTGGCTGTTACCACTGTTGTCTGTCAGTTATGTCATTTTGCAGTGCAGCCGATGTACATGTGACCATTTGATCTAAATAACTCCTAAATCACTGTGTCTTTTTTTTGTGCGCTGGCTCCTCTGTGTGCCGGTGAGCTTTAAGACGCACAGCACAGGGACAGTGAGGGATCATCAGTCACTTTGTGTGTTTTTATATTCAAACAGTGTCTTGATAGCTCATGTGCACTGTTTAGGTGAACACAATGGGCTCTAATTTCGTCTGGTGCAGCCAGTTTGACAATTTGGTAGACCGGCTGCGCCGAGATGGATGTGGCAGTGCACCAGGGGGAGGTGTCGACAGATTCAGCTTGGCGCAGTGACAATTTCATGCCAAAAAACTGCGCGGAAGGTGCGCTGAAAGCTCGCCAGCTCCAACCTGGTCTATTCTTGGCGCAGGCGAAGCGCACCCTGTGCAGTGGTAACTTGGCTGACAGGCGCACAGTGCACACATGTCACCAAAACCTCACAGGCAGGTTTTCCGGAGGCACATTTCAACCTCACAGGCAGGCACATTTCAATACAATAAACAATCACAGCAACCACTATTTAATGTAACTGTCTGAACCAGCACATACATTTGTATCTTCATTGTCCCGTCACATTTGATGTCAGATCAAAGATGTTTGTCATAATGGAAACTCAACCTGACGGCAGCTGGAAGAGTGATGCAAACTAACGAGTTCACATCTCTCAAGCCAACCACAAACAGCCACATCATTCAATACAGAGTGTCCGGCTTCTCTCATCTCTTGAAATTCAAAAGAAAAGAAAAAAGAGAGACGCTCGCTGAGTAAATGTAAGTCACTCTGTGTCTTAAGGATTTACCTGTGATTGCCCATATTTCTCTGTTTTAATCTTTTTATTCTTAACGTGATCTAAAAAGATGGAGTACATTATTGCAAGGAGAATGAGGAGGAGATACTGGGAGAGAATATTTCACCAAAGGTTCTGCTATTTGGCGATGACAGACCAGGAATGCAGGTGGATCACAAGCATGATGAATGGATTAGCCTGCTGCTGTGTTTAAATGTAATTGTCACTTAATTTTGTACTCCTATTCATGACACAGGAACAGATTACATCTGTCCTGCGAGGTGGTCCACACAGTGACGCGCATCATGAACTCCGATGCGTAGCCCTGTGGCCCCTGTGCTCTCCCAGTTGCTGCAAAAGTGACAGCGGCTCTGACCTTCTTCAGCACCGAGGTGAAATTGTCACTGCACCTCGCCCACAGCGCATTTAAAGGCGAGGAGAGGCGTTCATTTGATTGGTGAAGATTACAATCGGCTGTGTTAAACTCGCTCGCACCTTCTCACCTCCCTCTCTGCCACTTGCGCCGGTGGGAGGGACGGAGGCTTGGGTGTGCCTCACTGCGCCGGACTGCGCCGTGCATGAAACTTGCAAAATGCCCTGGACACATCCCGTTGGTGCGGCGCAGACGCCTGGTCTACGAAATTAACTGACTTAAAAAATGATGAATCGGCCTTTTGATTAATCAAAACTCAACATTCTTCAGCAGTCCAGCTCTGAGCCACTGTATTCATTCACTTACTTTTTTCTTAATGATAAATGCATCCTGAGGTCACCTGCATCACTTATTCTCCATGTTGTAAGAACAATCTTTTAAAGATCAAGGTCTAAGTGCAGTCTACTAGTGCAGCGGTTCTCAACCTGTGGATCAAGGCCCTAAGGGGACAAACATCCATCTATTTAATTTTATTCTGTTGTGCTGACATATTAGCTGCTCTCTCAGGATCTCAACATATCTCGTCATCTTAGGATAAAAAGTGGGGTTTTCCTATAATAAACTTTCGACTTGAAATATCTAGAAAACAACCAACATTTAAATGTTAGAATGGGAAACATAGTGAGTAAGATTTATGGGTGATCTCCCAGGGCTCTTATTGTCATTAAATGTTTATATCCCTTCTTTGTCCCATCCCTTTGCTCAGAAAATATGATTTCTTCCATCTGAGATCCAAACTGCAAAATTTTTTCATTTAACAAATTAAAGTGGTGAATCTGTGTGAGATTTGGCTCATGATGACTGTTGAGATGGTGATTGTTTCTCATGATAGAGCTGTAAGAGCCACCACTTCAGCGTATGTGTTCTCTAAAAAGTGCCAAATATCAATGTTTCCTTCCAATTCCCAAATTAACTAATGCTAAAACCTTTTATACATTTCCAGGAAAAGGACATAGCTACCCCCAGAATCTACCCTGTCTGATTCATGCAGAGGCCCTCCACAGCTTCCTAACCGGCCCCCTGGAAAATTATCACGTTAAAAACAAAAGTGTGTGTGTTTAAACAATGTTTGATTGCTTAAATGGCATTTAATTGGGTAAAAATTGCTAATGACTTGACCTGACTTGAAATTTTAAGACTGAAATGTCTGGACTTGACTCAATGTGCTTGCTTTTACTTGAGGGTTCGACTTGACTTTCCTGTCTCCAGACTGGACTTGAGTTGGGACTTGAGACCAAAGACTTGTGACTAAATTGTTTTGCTGCTTGCAAAACAATGACTTGGTCCCAAATCTGGCAAATAGGAATACAACTTACAGGAATACAGCAGTGTTTAAACTGAAAATGATTAACCATGTTATCAATAAATTTGTCTCAAAGTGGTATTACTACAGTTTGCCTGAACTGTCCATTATATCGGAATGAGATATTGAGTGTAGTATAGGCAAACCTTCCACTATGTAAAGTAAGTTATGATTACATCTTCATGCATCTCTGATGTATGTAATTATGACATGCTAATGTCAAAGGTTTGCCTTTAAATAAAACCAGTTACTTTAATTTAAAATTTGTATCTCGTTGTCCTTTTTAGACTACAGAAGAAAGTACCCCAACCCTGTTCAAAAAGTAACTTTTACACTGAATACATTTTAAACAACCTACTTTTTACGTTTATTTTAGTACATTTTTAGACCTTTACTTATACTTAAGTACATTTTCATCCAAGTAGTGGTACTTTTACTTGAGTAGAATATTTCAGTTCTCTTTCCACCTCTGGTAAGATGATAGTCTAAGGACTGAACTGTAGTTGGAGCTAACAGCTAACAACAGGGTCTAGCTGCTATGTCATACTGTGGTTTAATATGGATTGGTCTATGATGAGCAGAATGATTGTCCAATCACCAGCTGCTGTTGTTTTTGAAGGTTCTGCCCCTGAAAACATTTTCAAACGCCTCTTTCCCAGATGGACTAGTGAAATATTTCCATTGTAGATATATGAAACTGTCCATATGGTGTGTCAGGTTTTTTTTGTTCTTTTTTCAGAAAGTTGCACTTCATATATATATATATATATATATATATATATATATATATATATACATATACATAGATATATAATTTTAGATTTCTTTTTTTTCTAAATATAACACAGAAATTTGGTAACATAACATGATGACATTTATTGCTTTCTGACAGTTTTGGCATGTTACATAATAAATGAATTAAGTTACTATGCATCAAGGGGGCTACTCTCTGAAAAAATCAATTTTACTTTTACTTAGGTTATCACTTTATATTTAAGACCCTGAGTCCTTTTTACATCATCAGATATACAAAAAAAACAGCATGAGGTTTTAAAGAAAGCTTTTGGATAATGAAAGAAAAGACCCACAACATTGTAGAGCCCCAAAGTATTTACTAATATACGCACGGGGGAATGGGATTTTTTTGTTGGCAATTAACTCATTTCTTTGTAAAGTTTTGTTCAAAACCAAGAATAAAAAAACAGATACGAAAAATTAGTAGGTGTTCTGACATTTGCTAATTACTTGCCCTGGCAGAAAAAGGTAACCTGGCACACTAGCTTGACTGTTCAATATATTTCACCAGACTATCTGGGAAAGAGCCCATAGAAAATGTTTGGGGAGTGCAGAACCTTTCAGGAGCCTATTTGGCAGGTGATTGGGTTATCTGTAATATGTTCTTCAATAGATGTCATTTCCATTCATCTCTCCTTCAACGGGTGTGGCTTCAGAAAATCTGTGCTGTGGGGAGAATTGTTTAAGGTAATAATTTCATCAGTTGGTGGGGTTTCATGGAATCTGTTCTTCATTGGGCATGGTTAAAGGAAAAAATGTTCTTAGTGGCCATGGCTTAAGGCAATGATTTCATCAGTGGGTGTGGTTTCAGGGAATCTGTTCTTCATTGGGCATGATTTAAGGAAATATGTTCTTTAGTGGCAATGGCTTAAAGTAATGATTTCATCAAATGGTGTGGTTCCAGGGAAACTGTTCTTCAGTGGGCAGGGTTTAAAGAAATATGTTCTTTAGTGGCCATTGCTTAAAGTAATGATTTCATCAGTGAGTTCGGTTTCAGAGGATCTGTTCTTTATCGGGCATGATTTAAGGAAATATGTTCTTTAGTGGCCATTGCTTAAAGGAATGATTTCATCAGTGGGTGCGGTTTCATAGAATCTGTTCTTTATTGGGCATGGTTAAAGGAAATATGTTCTTTAGTGGCCATGGCTTAAAGTAATGATTTCATCAGTGGGTGTGGTTTCAGGGAATATGTTCTTTATTTGGCATGGTTTAAGGACATATGTTCTTAAGTGGGCGTGGTTTAGGGAAATAATTTCATCAGTGGGTGTGGTTTCATGGAATCTTTTCTTTGGTTGTCTTGGCTGAAGGTAATATGCTGCGTTCCATTTACATCGGAACTGGGAAGAGGGGAGTGGGAATGAAGTCATATCTGAGCTAGCAGCGTTCCAGTCACAAAGTCGGGAAAAAACTTGCCAATCTACTTGTTAGCACGCCCTGTGTTGTAGTTCGCACATACCACATGAAGAAGGTAAACAACACTATAGCAGTATTTTCAATACAATTTGTTCAGTGTTTCCAGATAAACTGTTCTTTTGGGTGAGATTTAGGATATTTACACCTTAGTGGGTGGGTTACGCAATAAGTAACAGTGTTTATAACAAACCTTTCTTCGCTGGGTGTGGTTTCAGGTAATGTGTTCTTTAATTAGAAGGGTTTATGCTTAACTATTCTGTGTTTTGTTTTTTTTTATCATTTTTTGTTCAGAGGATGTTGTATCAGGTAAGCTCTTCCTCAAGGGCATGGTATGAGTTAACCTTTTCTGTAGTGGGTGTGCTATCAGGTAATTTGTTCTTGAATGGGTGGGGTTTATAATAATCTTTTCTTTCTTAGGTGTGGTTTCAGGTAATATTATTTTCAGTTTATTCAGACAAACTTTTATTTAGTGAGGTGGGTTAATGATAATCTATTCTTAAGTGGGTGTGGTTCATGATAATATTTTCTTCAGTTGATGTGGTTTCAGGTAATCCTTTCTTCATTGGATGCAGTTTCAGTATTTAATTTTTTTCAGCATTTTCAGATAAACTTTTGTTTAATTGGTGGGATTCATGCCAATCTACTCTTTAGTGAGTGTGGATTTAAATTACGTGGGACAGATTTATGATGAACTTCGTTTTGGTGCGTTTGGTTTCAAGTAATCTTTTCTTAAATGGGTTGGATTTATGATAATCTCCTCTTCAGTGGGTGTGGTTTAGGAATCTGTTCTTAAGTGGGCTTGATTTAAGATAACCTTTTCTTTGGTAGTTGTGTTTTCCAGTAATACTTTGTCCTTTAGTGAGTAGGATATTATTATATTTTTTTCTTAAGTGGGTGTTGTTTCAGGTAATATGTTCTTTAATGTATGGGGTTTAAGATAATAAATTCTGTAGTGGGTGTGGTTTCTGGTAGTCTTTTCACTTCTGATAAATAAATAAATTTATTTATTTTTAAAACAAGTTTACACCCTTTCGCTTTTATTGTGAAGGCTCAGTCCCACAAGATCTTTAAAAAACTGCAAAATCAAACCATTTCCAAAGATCTGTTACAATAAATATTTTTTAATGACCTTCCATATGAAATTTTTGAACACTTTAGTGTTCTTAATTGGTTCATCATTGAAGTCTTACCAGGGCAGGTTTATATGCCAAAGTTTACAATACAGTCAAATCCTTGTGCATTTCTGCTTTCATTATTAACTGATAACATGTTACAAGAGCCTGCAGGTTGTAGGCAAAGAGACAGCCATATCTGTCTCAATCTCTTCCAATGTGGAGCTGTAATGGCCCTGATTATTGGAGCTCAAATTTAATTCCAACCGGATATTAGCAATACACAAGCTCTCATCAACAGTGCCATTTCCCTTGCATATGAAGGGATATTATCCAGAAAGCTTTGCTCTCATCCCAGTTAATCCCAATCTACTTGAAAAACACAGAAGAGTACACACAAGAGTACACACACAAAATAAATCTAAACAATACATAAACACTTCTGCAAAGATGTCCAGTTATGCCAACCTATGACGGGAATATACAAAGTGCACAGCATACAGCCAAACAGAATGAACAATGCTGCAGTGATTAGTGATTTGGGATTGTTTTTCGGGGCATGTAAATTGAAAAATTCCTGCTGGTAAGCATGCAGAATTGATTCTGCGGAGGAGGCCAGGCTGATGCATTTAGCAATTGTCCACACAAGCAAAATAATTCAACAGTAATAGGAACAACAGCTCAAGAGTAAAGAGAGGGATTGCATTTAAGTGGAAAGAACATTGAGTCAACATTTCCTCTTTCTTGTTGAGGAGTTTTGTTTATATTTATAAGAATCTCTCTATGATTTCCACCCGTGAGTGCATGGTTACATGTATATGTGTGCTAGCTACAGAGAGAAAGAGGCAGATAACTTGTGTTTTCAGTCACTGAATGCTTTGAAAAATTCAAGTGTTTTAGTCAATTTGTGTATTTTTGCAGTCATGGCTCATTTTTTTTATGCATGTGCGTTGAGGTCTGCTAATGTTTGGTTCTGTTCACAATCAGACAGACTCAATATGTTACAGGACAAGAGCCACTTTAAAGTGTTCTCACATGTGAATGTGTGTCTCCTATGCAATGGTTCTGTACCCATTAATTACTGAAACAGAAATGAACCAGAGGTAACAGCTATTTGCACCAACTGCTAGTCAGATAATAACTGTATGAATAGCTAAATTCATCCAAAGTCTTTTGATCATTAAACATTAACCAATTCGTATTTTAAAGTTCTAGTATAAATCTTTGCATTTTTCAAAACCCAAATAACTTAAAAATTAAAAACAAAAACACTACAGCATTAGAGAAACAATTTTGTAGGCACATAGTCACAATAGAAATTTCCAAAATCAAAGTATAATTGTGGTTTAAATAAGCAAAGATACCAAAAATATTGAATTTGAAAAGCATGATCTATAATCGAATTTAATGTTTTGAAATTATATTTATTTGTTTTGAAATTGAATTTGTTTGTTTTGAAATTGTATTTTACCTATGAAAATTCAACTCTTTTTACACCTTAAATTCAAAAACACAGAATTCAATTTCAAATCACAAAATTCAGATTCAGTTTTACAATTCAATTTCAATCCAGAGTGGCACGACCATTACGTAATCTGTGCCCATAAGGGAGACTAATCGAGCACAGATTCACAGAAATCATCTACATTCTCCTTTGCAGATTCTCCTTTGCGTTATGTAGCTGTACTCCTCACCTGAGCGGAAAGAGCTGAGACAGTGTTAGTTTAAGGATGGCTGAAGACCAGCAACTTAATAATCAGGTTTGAAATCACATACATGCCCCTTTCGTCTAAGCAAACCATCCAGCATAATATTACGACCAAATATATTAGTTTATTTACATGTTTTGTAGTAGGCCTATGTCGAAAACATCATCTTACGTTCCTCTGAAATGCATTGGGACCGACTAATAACTGGGTCACAATTGGTCATGACGGTTAACTTGTCAACTAGTTAGAGTTAATGCTAAATAGACCGTGAAATTTACTAGACTTCATAATTAACACACATGTCCCCAACCTGCTTTGTTGTCTCAGTTTCGTTGTAACCAACATTTCTATGCTGAAAAGGGTAGATTTATGATTAGTGATATGTATGCAAATAACGACTGTATAATGTTGGTCGTTTGTTGTCTGTATGAATGTATGGCAATGGAGAGCTAAAATGAATGAAATTAAATGCTTTAAATCCCTAATGTTTAGCTTTTTTTCCCAATATAATACTGACAAAGAGATGTGAGCTGCCCGCTGTGCTGAACTTACTTACTCTGGGTTACCTGACCTGCTGTGAAAATGTCCATCAATGAATTTGTCTCTTTTGCTGGGACTGGGTTTTTGTCTAATTTGCTTTTGAAATAAGAACATTTTTTTCTGATGTATTTGGCGGGCTCTCCTGACCCTGACTGTGCTGTTAAACTGTTAGAGTATCTTCTGAAGGTCTAGTTGATCGATCAGATTGCTCAGTCGGATTTACTTGTATAATAACCATGATGAATCACAGTGTTTTTGCAGAACATTTTCATCCAGGAGTGCTTATCAAGTTTAAGAGAAAGGCTTCATTATGTCCTCAATAACAACCCTCTTGATCTTAATTATTTGGAGTACATAGTGACACAGGAGAGGACCTTCATAAATGCTCTGGAGAATGTTGGTTTGCCAAATGATGTCTTTGAAGAATTGAGCGGCCTGTTAAGCCACCATCAAAAACCTCCCCCTTTTAACTCTGTGGAGAAGACGATGGGTCCCCATGGACGTGTAAAGCTTCAGGTCACGGAGGAACACCTCCGAAGTCTTCTTGAGTTACGTCTACCTGCCACATGTATAGCAGGCATTCTAGGAGTCTCAAGAAGAACCATATACAGGAAGATGCAAGAGTTTAATATGTCCGTTAGGAGCCTTTACTCCTCCATTACAGATGATGCTACCTCATGGTGGATACCAGATTGTGAAGGGATGCCTTTTGGCAGAAGGTCACCATGTATAGTGGACCAGACTCAAGGCCTCTATGCATAGAGTTGATACAGAGGGCATCTTACCAAGAATGACAAATATGGGCTGTGTGGTTTGACGAAAGTATTCTGTTCAAGGCCCACATTTTCTGCAGCACATAGAAACCAACCATAAACTTATCAGGTATGTTTGTCGCAAAAGAGTAAAGTATGATGAATGTAATTAGAACGCATTGGAAATGTTATATTTTCCTGATTTTCTTTCATATAAGCATATCCCCTTTTTTCACCAGGTATAACATTGTGATATTTGGTGGCATTGGTGGTTTCTCAAGGAAGGTAAGTTTCCTACTTTGACACAGCACATATTCCACACAGTAGAATAGCATAAGTGACTATCATAAAATCCACTGACCCTGTTCATCATTTTACCATTTTTCCCTCAAACTGCTTTTATGCTATCTTTTTAAACTGTGTCAAATGCGTTTGACAAAACTTAAAACTTCATCTAATTTTGTATTTTGCCTTTAAAGATTTTTTTAATCTTTATATTTCAGTTATTTGTGGGGATTTCATTGACAATTTATCAATTAATGGTTAATTGTTTTTAATAGCCAATTAAGTAAAAAAAAGAAACAACAACTTATAATTCTAATGTTACTCACTTATTGGGTATGCCTCTCTAGATCATGTACCTGAATGTGGCATCTAACAACAAAGCCAACACCGCACTACAGTTTTTTCTGGATGGAGTGAGAAGATTTGGCTGGCCTTATAAGTTAGTAGTACCACAAAACACTTGTTTGACATTTAGTACTAACTGAATGTTGTAAACTTAGTTCAAGTTTAACTACTGCAGTAAAAGTAATCTGGTGCTGCTGATAAAAGTTTACATTTAGTTCAATACTTGCCAGTGACCACTGGATGGCATCAAATTTTACACAGCGTCTCAACTTTTGTGGAATTGGGGTTTGAATCATTATACACCATGACCCAGCACAATGGGGCCCATTCATTTAATTTTATTTATTTATTTATCTCAAACTTTAAAAACAAACAAACAAACAAACAACAGCCAAATCAATGCAAAGTAATATGTACACCAAACTGTACATGTCCATCAAACACATTAAGCATGTGAATACATACACATGCACATTATTGCATGCAGTCCTGCTGAATTTAATTTCTCTCAGTTGCACTAAATGCACTGTGTTTTTTCAGCAATTCTTCGTACATGGAATTGTGAGGGTTTATCCAGTGCTGTGTTTGGTGTGCATAAACCACTCATGTTAGAAATTATCCCATATCCATTTGATTTTTTTGTGGATTCTGTTGTGTGGATACCACTTAAAGATACACTATATTGCCAAAAGTATTCGCTCACTGCTGTGGACTCACTATGAACTTTAAGTGCATCCCATTCCAACCCCATATGGTTCAACATGATGTCGATTCCACCCTTTGCAGCTATAACAGCTTCACCTCTTCTAGGAAGGCTGTCCACAGGGTTTAGGAGTTTTTTGGGGGGAATTTACGACCATTCTTCCTGAAGCCTCATTTGTGAGGTCACTCACTGATGTTGGACAAGGCCTGGCGCTCAGACTCTGCTCTAATTCATCCCAAAGGTGTTCTGATCTGGTTGAGGTCAGGACTCTGTGCAGGCCAGTCAAGTTCATCCACACAGACTCTCTCATCATGTCTTTATGGACCTTGCTTTGTGCACTGGTGCACAGTCATGTTGGGAGAGGAAGGGGCCAGCTCCAAACTGTTCCCACAAAGTTGGGAGGCATGGAATTGTCCAAAATCTCTTGGTATGCTGAAGCAATCAGAGTTCCTTTCACTGGAACTAAGGGGCCAAGCCCAGCTCCTGAAAAACAACCCCACACCATAATACCCCCTCCACCAAACTTTACACTTGGCACAATGCAGTCAGACAAGTACCGTTCTCCTGGCAACTGCCAAACCCAGACTTGATCCATCAGATTGCCAGATGGAAAAGCGTGATCATCACTCCAGAGAACACGTCTCCACTGATCTAGAGTCCAGTGGCGGCGTGCTTTACACCACTGAATCCGATGCTTTGCATTGCACTTGGTGATGTATGGCTTGGATGCAGCTGCTCGGCCATGGAAACCCATTCCATGAAGCTCTCTGCGCACTGTTCTTGAGCTAATCTGAAGGCCACATGAAGTTTGGAGGTCTGTAGCAATTGACTCTGCAGAAAGTTGGCGACCTCTTCACACTATGCACCTCAGCATCCGCTGACCCCACTCCGTCAGCCACTTCGTGGCTGAGTTGCTGTCGTTCCCAAACACTTCCACATTCTTATAATACAGCTGACAGTTGACTGTGGAATATTTAGGAGCAAGGAAAGTTCATGACTGGATTTGTTACACAGGTGGCATCCTATCACAGTTCCACTCTGGAATTCACTGAGCTCCTGAGAGTGACCCAATCTTTCACAAATGTTTGTAAAAGAAGTCTGCATGCTTGATTTTATAAATCTGTGGCCGTGGAAGTGATTGGAACACCTGATTCTGATTATTTGGGTGGGTGAGCAAATACTTTTGGCAATATAGTGTATGTTGCAGGGTAAGAGATGACCAGGGAGTTGAAAATATCGACATCGCAGCTACGGCTAACGGCCATTCCTTTCCTTTCCCAAGGATCGAATTCACAATTCCCAGGGCAAGAGGCAGTGACAGTGCCGCTGAGCCACAATGAGCACGGCTTACAATGGCTAACAACAGTTAACGGCCGTTAGCCCTAACGGCTAACTGTCAGCCACTAGGGCTAAGCTGCTTGGCTAACCCAGGAAGTACTCTGAAAAGCAGAGCTATAACGCCAAGTATGACTGTATTTGGCAAAAAATGGTTGATATCTTTGACAAGAGTGTTCCTGAATTAACTGTATTTATGTTAGAATCTTAGAATTGAGCGCCTCTGGAGAGATGTTTAGACAGGTGTCACACACATCTACTATGATGTACTACACAGCCTGGATGAAGATGGATCCCTGAACATTTCAGACGATCTTCATCTCTTCATTGCCCACTACACCTTCCTGCCTTGACTCAAGGCTGACTTGGCAAAGTTTTCTGCTGGCTGGAATGATCATCCTATGAAGACAGAGTCATGCAACCAGCTGTGGGAGTTGGCACACTTCAGTACCCCATCAGGGAGCCAGAGACATCTGAGGTAAACGTGGCAAACAAATAATATGGACAAAAATATTGTTCTCCTGTCTCTCAGTATGAATTTCAAAATGAACCACGCTTAACAAATGTATAGGACCACTTGTCATGAAAACAAGAAAACCACTCAGTATTATGAATAGTACTATTTTACTATTTTTTTCTTCTGCTTTTTGGTAAAAAAGTGTATTTGAAATTTAAAATTCATGTATAGCAAAAATAATTACATTTTTTTTCATTAAATGTTTCATTTTGTCTGAAGAGCTTGCACACACGGATGGATTAACCATTACAGAAATATGTCAATGTCAATGTCAGCTTTAATTATAGCACATTTAAACAGCCAGCGGCCTACCAAAGCGCTTTACAGTAGAAGAGGCAGGCACAATAAAAAAACAGTAAAAAAACAATAAAACCAATAAGAGTAATAAAAACCAATAAAAGCAATAAGAACGAAAACAATACAGTATAAAATGTTTTATAACCAGTACAACCAATAAAAGCCCAATAAAAGTGGCTATACTCTGCCAAAGTGAACAAGTGCGTCTTTAGCCATGTCTTAAAAGTGGACAGTCCAAACATTTAAAGGTAGTGCGTTCCACAGAGTGGGAGCAGCAACCGAGAAGGCTCAATCTCCTCTAGTTTTTAAGCAGGATCTAGGAATGTCCAGAACCATCTGACTTCCTGACCGAAGTGTTCTGGAGGGCTGATGAACCCTAATAAGGTCAGACAGGTAGTCAGGGGCCAGCCTACTCAGAGACTTAAAAACAAATAAAAAAATCTTAAAATCAATCCTGTACTTTACTGGAAGCCAGTGAAGGGAAGAGAGCACCGGAGTTATGTGCTCCCGTTTCTTTGTCCCAGTCAGGAGACAAGCTGCAGCATTCTGAACCAGCTGCAGGCAGTTAAGCTCTGACTGTTCAATGCTGACATACAGGGAGTTACAGTAGTCCAAGTGAGATGTGATCAAAGCATGGATAACTTTCTCAAGGTCTTTCCGGTCCAGATAAGGTTTAACCTTGGCTAAAAGCCTCAGCTGAAAAAAGCTGGACTTAACAACAGAACTGATCTGCTTGTTCAATTTAAAAGCACCATCAATGATGACCCCAAGATTCCTGGCATGGGACCCAATATAAGGGGCTATTGGGCCAAGGGAGCTAGCAAGGAGCTGGACCAGATCAGGGCGACCAAACAGGACAACCTCTGTTTTGTTTTCGTTTAACTTCAAGAAGTTTAGATCCATCCATTGCTTTATATCATTCATGCAGTTGAGCACGCACTGAAGAGCATCTTTGTTTGGGACCTTTAACGGCAAGTACACTTGCACATCATCTGCAAAGCAATGAAAGGGGATTCCATATTTCCTAAAAATCGACCCCAGAGGTTGCATATAAAATGAGAACAGTAGAGGGCCCAGGACTGATCCTTGAGGGACCCCGCATGTCAGAGGGGCCATGGAGGAGGAGTACTGGCCCATGTGCACTGAGAAAGACCTCTCAGAGAGGTACAATCTGAACCAACTTAAAGCAGTGCCCTTGATGCCTATACAGTTCTCGAGGCGTGACAGGAGAATAGTGTAATCTACTGTATCAAACGCCGCTGTCAGGTCAAGAAGGATTAAAAAGTCACAGTTACCAGTATCAAGGTTTGACGAGAGATCATTAAAAACCTTTAAAAGAGCAGTTTCAGTGCCGTGAAGAGACTTAAACCAGACTGAAAGACTTCACGAACATTTGCCCTTTGCAAATATTCCTGCAGTTGGTTAAGAATAAACCTTGGAAATAAAAGGAAGTTTGGATATTGGCCTAAAATTAGATAAAGCCAAGGGGTCAAAATTTTTCTTCTTTAAAAGAGGCTGCACCGTGGCATGTTTAAAAGAGGACGGAACACATCCAGAGCTGAGACATCAATTAATAAGAAACAGGATAAAAGACTGAACTGAACTAAAAAACCTCCTTAAACAAACGGGATGGAATGTTATCAGATGAGCAGTTAGCAGGATGTAAGTGCTCCACTATTTCAGTAAGAGTGGAAAGAGAAACAGGCTCATACTGATGAAAGACAGCTGAGCTTGCAGTGGGAACTGAGGGGTCCTGAGCTGACTGAGGGAGTGAGGACCTGAGAGAGGAAATCTTATGAACAAAAAAATCCAGAAAATCCTCACATGGAGAAGAAGAAGGCTCAACACAAACAGCATCACCAGGATTTACAAGTGAGTCAAATACATTAAAAAGAATCTGCAGTTTGTGCACATTTGAGGAGACAAGTGAGGAGAAATAATCAGTTTTTGCAGCTTTTACAGCCTGCTGATAAGTAAGCAGACAGTCACGAAGGAGATCGCAAGAAATCTGAAGTTTGTCCTTTTTCCACCTTCTTTCCACCTGTCTGCATGTGCGTCTGAGCGCACGAGTGGACTCATTCAGCCATGGCTCAGTCTGTGGTTTTACACGTCTCACAGTCTTCGGAGCAATGGAGTCCAAGATCTCAGTACACAGTAAATCAAACATATTCAAACAGTCATCCACACTGAGGTCCCCAAAACCATCCATAGAATACAAGAAAGAGTCTTTAAAAGCAGCAGAGAACTGCAGCGGAGTTGACGAATTAATAGTCTGTAGTGGGGTGCGCAGGCAGTAACAGGGAAAATAAAACAGGTAGATGGTCGGATAAAGGTGTGTGACAGATTTCAGTTATCTGTGCATTTAATCCATATGACAACACGAGATCCAATATATGGCTTTTTTCATGCGTCGGGTTCAAAACAGACTGCACAGGATTAAAAGAGTCAATGAGACTGAGAAAATCCCTGACTAGAGGTCTTGTCTCACAGCAGACATGAACGTTGAAGTCGCCGACAATTAAAAAATGAACATATTTAAGTGTGACCCCCGAAACAAAGTCTGCAAAGTCTGGTATAAAGTCTTTGTTGAATTTCGGTGGACGATAGACCACCGCACAGAGAACAGTCACAGGGAGGCTTTCCTCAAAGAGCTGGAGCTCGAAGCTGGAGTTGTTGGCAGCTGGAGGCTGCTGACAGTTAAAGGTGGATTGAAAAATGGATGCAAGTCCTCCACCTTTGCCGGTGATGCAAGGGGAGCTGAAGAAACTACATCCAGGGGGAAGGAGCTCCGACAGAGGAATAAGTTCGCCATCATGGAGCCAGGTTTCCGTTAAAAACATAAAGTCCAGTTTGCGTGAGATAAAGAAATCATTAAGCAGGAAAGTTTTGTTAGTGATAGATCTCACATTCAACAGAGCCAACTGAAGATTAAAAGTGTCAGTTGAGGATGAAGCATGCCTCAGTAAGCGGAGATTTTGTCGGACCACACCGTGTCTCCCGGTTCGAACACGCCAGTTAGAAGGCGGAAGCACCAACTGATCGGGGTCCAGCAAACAGCTGACGCTGTCAGGGCTGGCTACATCCAGGAACACCTGTCGGATCCATCGGCCTCTATTCCTCGAGTGCAGGGGGATTTCCAGGAAATGCAGACCACTGCAGTGATCAGTCCCCCGGACAGACTTCAGGTGGGCTTCAAGCCGAACCCTGAGGCCTTCACGTTTTCCGCGTCTTCTCCGGCGTCTCTGGGGCGCAGAGTAGAGGGGAGGATGCCTCAGAAGCACCAGGATTCCCTCAGGGCATGGAGGAGAGCTCACCAGTTTTCCATATTTAAGATGTTCAAAGAAACCTCCAATCTCTAACAGAGTTCGGCGATACTGATTACTTACATTTTGGTTTAAGGAAATCCAGATTGAAGACATTGATTGGGAGAGCCCGGGACTAGCAGTGTCTAACAATCCAGGTGTTATGGTGCCAGAAGTGGAATGTCCGCTCAACGCTGAGGACATTGAGACCCTTCACCTTGCCATTGACCCGCTCTCTCATTCACATTGCTTTGGAAGAGACATTTATTTGACCACACTCTCACATGCTTTGTACTTACTTCACCGTAGTTGAAAGTCATTACTGTGACAGAGAGCTAAATTCTAAGAGCTGTAAATAATCAATGTCTACTCTTCACAGTCACACAAAATTAGTGGAAACTGACATGCCAATAATTTGGTTAATACTAAGATATAAATAATAACCTTTCTTTGTGGCTTTTCCCCAAAGTCTCAAGTGGACAGCCATATTCTGTTAAGCTGATACTGCCACTTTATTACTTTCTAATTCTGGAAATGCTGAGCAAAATGGATAACAACATTTATTTATCACAAACTGAAAATAAAATAAACCAGGAATCCATACACATTTTGTTTTCAGAAATGTATTTTTCTATTATTTTCTCTTACAATTTGGTGTTACTAGATATTCAAATGCATTTCTGGAGAAATTAATTTCTGGAGAATGAACTGACAGTGTTCACCAATTGTCTTACAACCAGTGTGTAAATGTACAGGATTTAAACAGCATTAACAACAGCAACTAACAGAATTCTAAGACTGCACTAACTCAAACCAGATGAAATTCTTGCCCCTGAAAGAAGGCCTCTGTCATTACTTGCTTGAATGCATTAAAGGTTTTCATATGCTAAACAGGCAGGTCGATTGTATTACTGCATGCAGAAACATTTGGGTAGCAAACTGCATGAACACCATACTTGATGTGACAGGTGTGACTGAAGTAGACAAAGACTTTGAAGTTTGCCTTCTCCTGTGACAGCAAAGTGGCCTTGTCCTCTGAGCCATTGCAGGAATGCACTTGGAGAGAGTGGACCTGGATTGTCACCCACCTCTGTCTGTTCATCTTTTCAAATACAGAAAGCAAACAAACATGTAAGTAATAGATAGCACATTGATTATCTGTACCAGTAAGGGAGTAGAATTTAAATGTGGAATGTCTAACAAAAGCAGAAACACAGTATAAATTTATCATCAAAAAAATCATCATAAAATGTGTGTCTGTCTGTGTGTGTGTGTGTGTGTGTGTGTGTGTGTGTGTGTGGGGGGGGGGGGGGGGGGGGGGGGGGGGGTTTGCAAGGAGAAAACTAAGAGCCATTACTTGTTTCAAGCTCTTGCAAGAAGTCTTGTAAATGGTTCATGTTGCTAACTTCCACCTGTTCTTTACTGGAGCCCTTCTCACTGAACTCAGGATGGCATGCAGATGCAACAAAAACGAAGTCGGCATCAGCCTAGTGAGCGAATCAAATGCAACATTTTGAGACATAAAAATCAAAGTAGGTTCAGAAAACACAACAAGAGAGTGAACTGGAAGTTGTTCACCCCTCATCTGAGAGGAACTAATAAGCTTCTTGAATGAGAGGTTAAAAATCTTCGCAACCACAAGTCAAGTTATCTCTTCTGTAGTATTTTCTGAGTTTCCATTGCTTGGACTAATTAGATTTTCCCCTTTATTAAATTTAATTGTTGATTAAATAAACCCCCTGGTTTCTTTCATGGGAAGCAATGGCATATTGTCATTCTTTTTTTAATTTTTTTTACATTACATTACATGATTATCATTTAATGATTAACATTTCATTTACATGATTAACATATTGTCATTTAACTTAGGGCTCAAGTCACTGGAAACACAACCATCTATCAGGTATGCACAGATATTATTACCACTATCAAAATTTTGTGAATACCAATTATTTTTTGACCCAAAGAAATCATGAAATCATCATGTCAATCATGATAAATACATTTCTTCTATGTTTCTGTCCAGTGACCCCGTCAAATCCTCTGAGTCTCTAATGTAAAGTGAAATGTACTTGAGATAAGTTGGTATTAAAAGTTAAGGATTTGCAATCACCATTAGTGGTCATAATTAAAGTCCTGACAAAAGCCCACATTTACTCACCTTCATTTCAACCCCAGGGACAAAGAGTGGTTTGCAGATCTTTGGGTACTGGCTCATTAGATTAGCCAGACCATGGAGTTTTAGACCTTCCCGCAGCTGAGAGAGAAAACGCAGCAGCTGTAGGATGGCATGAAGAACAACAGAACTAAAATAAAGAAAAAAATCTGTGTGAATTGAAAGTTAACAAAATCTGAAAATGACATCATAAACACAGTGTAAAAGCAATTATACCGAACAATATCTTGTTTCTTTCCAACACTAATAGGTCCATGATATCCACAATTCAGAATTTCCTCAGTGAGTTCAGTGATGTCATCTGTGGCTGACTCAACCTTAAAGAGATGGACAGACACACACACACACAAAAAAGTTAAAATAATATGACCAACTCCAGAAACCCACAACCAGCAAATAAACTGACAGTTGGGAAGTGTTCACTAGGATGCAACCACTAACATTTTGTGGCAGTCCTACCTCTAAGCCTCTTACCTGAGAGATAATCTATGAATAATAAACATCACAGACATCCTCTTTCTGTTAATGCTGCATCTGCAGCTCTCCATCACACAAGTACTTGTAGACCCAAAGTTTGAGGCAGCAGGGTGGTGGCCCACCTTGAGCCAGACTTGCTGCCCAGATTTCTGCCCAGCACTTCTTAAACGAAAAATTAATCAGTGCAGAACAGGACTTTTCTTCCCAACCATACAATGTCATAAAAAGTGGGAAACCACACCATACCAACTGAACGCAAGTTTTGTTTTTGTTTTTTTGGGGTTTTTTTTAAGCGTAAAAAGCATTACAACAATAGCATACAAACAAAATCTAGTTTGAGGACTCAGACTGATGGACCCCACTGCATATAAGGATGGTATACCTGAAGTTTGCATGATCAAGATCCAGCATAGAATATTTGGGACATTTTCCGGTCTTGTCCCCCTCAAACAGCCTTTGCTCAATCCCAGCAACCATGTCTTTTAATAGAAAGAAATAACTTAATTTATGTAACTGTTGCAATACTATTGCATTTTTTTTACCTATATGATTAAAGTCTTACTTCAAATATGTGTATCTGTAAGGAACTCCTTTCATAATGCCCCTGTGTTAACACCTGACTCCCCGATAAATGTGACCTTTAGCTGGTTAGTAGGCAAAACCTTCTTTTGACGTTTCCATTGAGCAAGGCCTCGCTCCACCATATTGGCCCTTGACAGAGTAACTGGGATTCTTCCTCTTTGTTAACAGCAGCAGAGACAGCTTGCAGAATGTCTTCAAGGCTGACAGAGAACTATATTATTATAATTTGATTCTGGCATTTATTCTGTGATGTAATATGTTTTTAAAACTGTGGTTATGAACATTTTGTTGCTTTTGTTCAGGCATAGCCTACCACTGGTGCCTAGTTTCTTGTACATGATAAGAAGTATTTGATCCACAATGTTTAACTAGAAAGCACTCGGAGAGTGCAGACCTACGCCAAGCGCCACAGTTCCCCCTATTTGTCATTTGCACCATAAATATTAGTCCCACATTTATTTTAACTACATTTTAAGATTCCTTGACCATGAAAACATACCATTAGCAACTGGATTCATAATGATATCAATATTAGTTCAGTAGTTATGCACGAAAATCGAATTTTCCTTAATGGCGGTTTTCTTCTGGATCTAGCTCCCTAGCTTTTGAAGAAACAGCAAATCCGTTGGCACCTTCCAAATTCCACAATGCCTTGGCTATTTAATGGTGTTTGTTGCGTGTTTATAGCTTCATTTGTTCTCTTCCTATGATGAAAATTCCAAAGGTCCCCTATTTTTTCATATTCTGGATCATAGTACCCGGAATTATTCCCTCATCCGGGTCAGTCTTTGATATACTGTAGAGCATGTTAGAAACTTGTCCTGTATTTTTTTCCCAAGTGCCCTGACCATTATTTGTGGAGTTATATGCAGAAATGTCGAAAATGGCCCTATCTCCCAATGTTAAAGAATCCTTTAAAAAATTCCTGGATGCAGATGGAGATCCGGATCACTTCCAAAATCTAATCATTTGTTCCTTATCCCAAATCCGAACATTCCCTGAAAATTTAATCAATATCCGTCCATAACTTTTTGAGTAATGTTGCTAACTAACTAACAGACGGACAGACAAACGAACCCTCCCAAAAACATAACCTCCTTGGCGGAGGTAATAACTATTTTTTGGGGTAACGGGGTGCTAAAGGAGGCTACTGAAGCATACAAATCTAGAAATGCTTGTCTTGAGGTTTGAAGTTGCATGGAAGGTTGCATTGCTGCAAGGACAACACACCAGAATGAAGTTGAAAGTGGAATCCATAACCTGTAACTTCAAACCTGACAAGGTGTTAAATATATCCAGTAGGAAAGCAACATACAGAACAATTTTAAAAGTTTGACCTTAAGGGTGAAGTGTGTCAAATTAAGCAATTTTCTTACAGTTTACAAGATGTGAATTAAAATCTAATGGCACAAGGGGCCCAAAAAAGTAAAAATAAATAAAAATATTCAGAGCATTACATGCAACTGATCTTTACATGAATAAAAGGGTGGAAAAATATTAACTCAGATATTGATAAACAGATACCTTTTAAATATCTAATATACAGATATTTGAAAGGAGGGCTTAAACTAAAATGAAACAACATATTTTTGAAAATGTATTAAAAGATCCTCTTACCTCTCTCCACACTCACGTGCATGTTCCACCACCTCAGCAGAGGGAAACTCATCACAGAGTGGGCACACAGTCTTAAACTGCAAACAATAAAATGTTAAATATGAGAAGCAGAAACAAATAGAGAAACTGCATTGCCTTGCAGCAAATGTGTTGAAATGCTGAAACTGAAGGCAGACAGCAGTGATATAACACTGAAAATGAAGGAATGTGATATAAAAAAAATTGCTAAAAGCTGTGAAATAAAGCAGGAAATGAAGCTATGTGAAATGATAAAAAGGAGGAAAAGTAGTAGAAGTAGTAATTGTAGTGGTAGCAGAAGAAGTAGAAGTAGTACAATAAGTATTTTGAGTTGTATTAGCAGCAGAGAAAGTTGTTGAAGTGCAGGCAAAGTAAGTTAGAGTAGAAGTTATGGTTTTATAAGTGACTGAAGTCATGATGGTAGTATCAGTATATGAGTAAATGTAAAATTTTAGTATTACTGTGTGTGGTTGTGTGTGTCTGTGTGTGTGAGTGTGTCTGTGTGAATGAGTGCGTGTCCGTGTGAGTGAGTGTGTGTTTCTGTGTGAGTGTGGGTGTGCGTGTCTGCGTGTTGGTAGGTGAGGCAGTTTATCCTGACTGTGTGTGTGCTTGCAATGTTAGATAAGACTGTATAGCCAGATTCTGACTTTGTGTGTGTTGGTAGTTGAGGCAGATAAACACTTGTGTACATTTGATGCTGAATGTTTTGATTAGTTAGTATAAACAGCTGTGTGAGATGAAAGGTTTCTATAGTGGCTTCCTTTGTCACTATCCGCGCACACTGGTATAAAGGGCTTGAATGCGTGCCTGTGTATGAGTGTGCCAACAGAAAGGTAGTAAAAATGTCCAAACATATCCTTCAGTCTTTTGTGCTGATTTATTTTAAGGCACAATACTCGATATACCAATCATACACTCCACGGCACGGTCAAAAACCATATGCCTTCCCCAATATGCGCACCTACGCTGATTAGCCCACCTGACTATATAGATAAACGACAAGCCTATACTGTCACCTACTGGCAAAAACGAGCATAACACCCACAAGAAACAAAAAATGAGTAATCTGGCTCCTACAGTTTCCATGGTTACAATGTTGATTGCTGCAGCTGTTTAACCTCTGTCTGAGACAGATGACGAACAATTGGATTTATGGGGACAAGAAGGGTCTGAATTTCCTGTCGCTGTGCCAAAACCATGATAGCTATGAAAAAGGATTGTGCTGTGAGCATCCAGAGATTCTGATGAACACAGTGATGTGTTTTTTTATGTATGTACTGTTTGTATAAAGTCATAATAATAATGCTCAGAAATATACACTCAAGTTATTAAAACATACCTCTGTGTTTGAGGTCGAGGAAAACACATCTTCCTGTGTATCTTGTCAAGAGAAACAAAAAAGAACACATCATCTTTAAAAAGCCTGATATGTAAAAACAAACCGAAATGTAAGAAAAAATGTAAGAAAACCAGAAATGTAATAACTGTTCAATAATGTAACAAGATACTGAGCCAAAACATTAAAAAAAATTGCCAGTTTTGTGAGTTATTACAGTTATTACACCACCACTTTTTTTAGCGCTCCCAAGGCCATCTATCTCTCTGAAGATGCTGCCCACCCCAAGACTGTAAACCTAGGGGAAACACTGATCTATCTTTATACAGTCTACGGTATTTATGTATGATTGCTGTTGCCCAAGTCATTTGCAATCTCCTGTTCTCTGAAAGGGAAGAAAGTGAGAAGATAACACATAGGAACATTAAGAGGTCCATTATGGAGACAAGACTATGTAAATGTCAGAGTTCTCCAAAAGGCTTTTTTTAAAGTGTATATGGGGGATGGGGCATTTGTGTATAATATTACACTCTACATTGAAGCAATAAGCCCTTTAGTCCATAAACTATTGACTTACTCTATGATGTAATAAAATTATTACAGGAGAAAAAAATTTTCCCTGTCCCATAATGTAATAACTGACAAACTGACAAAAAGTTGTTATGTTTTGGGCTCAGCACTTTTGTTACATTATCAACCAGTTGTTACAATTTGAGGTTATTACATTTTCTGTTATTACATTTCAGGTCGTTATTACATATCGGGCTCTAACAAGGCAAAAATGGGCCTGTGATGTGATGCTAAAATTCATACTTAATGGTATGAGCAGGCCCTTTCATCCATGAAATCAGACTGTGCATACCTGCTGTGTGTTAGCATCTGAGGGTTTACATGTTTTTATATGAAGGGCTAGGATCTGCAGCGGATAGTTTTCCTGGCACGAGTAGTACTCTGCCCTTGGCATATTGGAAAAGGATGTGGAGTCAGGAGGCAGCGGTTCAGTGTCGAGTTCGTCTTGCAACGGAGCAATGTACAGGACAGTCTTTCCTCCTGTACTTGCAGACTTAAAAAGTAATCCATTGTATCCACTATCCTCTGGTGACACCAACGTGAGCTTGCGCGAACCCCATCCTCCAAACAGGAATAGTTCATGTTTTATTAAAATGTAACAGTGCACACCTCAATTTACTCTTGGGCATCATATGATCCAAATTAATAAGTAACTATCAAGAGTACGTATTTCTTTATGTAACATTACTTAGCGTTTTTAGTTTGGTATACTGGCATGTGTATAAGCTAGCTATCCCTATCATGACTGGAGCTATGCTGTAACGTATTAATAATTAGCCCGAAGAACCACAGTAATACTATAGCTTACGTTACATTTCTTTTTCCCATACATGAATATAAAATAATGATTCTAAGTTTAAAGCAAGCCAGATTATTCAGTCGCTGGTCTTCAGCCATTGTTCAACTAACACTGTCTCAGCTCGTTCCGCTCAGGTGAGGAGGACAGCTACAGAAAGCAAAGGAGAGTCCGCGGACTTGTAGATGATTTCTGTGAATCTGTGCTCGATTAGTCTCCCTTACGGGCACAGATTACGTAATGGTCGTGCCACTCCAGATTGAAACTGAATTGTAAAACTGAATCTGATTTTTGTGAATTGAAATTGAATTCTGTGTTTTTGAATTTAAGGTATTAAAAGAGTTGAAATTTCATAGGTAAAATACAATTTCAAAACAAACAAATTCAATTTCAAAACAAGTAAATTCCATTTCAAAACATTAAATTCGCTTACAGATCATGCTTTTCAAATTCAATATTTTAATTCAAATTCAGTTTCTAGTGGCACAAATCTAACCTCATACAGCTTTACTTGGAGTGACTTATGTTACCTGTATTTCATAATGATAGAAATAATGCAACAAAGATTTTTTTGTGCCATCAAAAGATTGTGGGACTGATTTACAAAGATCCAAAATAAAGAGTGCTAAATTGCTTGTGCACACTAAATCATAAAGCTGACTTAGTTTGCACATAAAGCTGTTTGGTATTGTTTACTGACAATTTAATCTGATGGTTCTTGTAAAGAAAGAACAAGTTTTGACCTTACTATTTGTTATTTGTTCAATAAAGACATTCATTCACATCAGGAATAGTTTGAGCAATATCAAGCAAAGTAAATCTGAAAAGATGAAAACAGATTTAATAATCAGGAGCCTCAAGCAAATTTAATTATGCCTTCTGTGAAATGCACACAGCTCAAAAATAGCATTGCTAGATAGGCGATATGTCTCTACTATTTTTATTTCTGACCAGAGGTTGCGGTAACCTTTTTTGTTGTCTGTCATTTTGACGGATTTTGACGTAATTTTTTATTTTCCTTTACTGATTCCCATTCAACATAATCTAAATGACAGCATTCACATAGTTACATAGCTTCATAACCAATAACCTCTTATGTGAAGAGTAGTCTTACAGTTATGCACACACTGACTGACTGTTTATCTTAACGCCCTTTCTCCACACTGACAGCATCACACTCTCCACACACTGACAGCTCCTAAACCCGCTGTCAGTGTGTGAAGAGTATGACGCTGTCAGCTCTGAGTGACAAACTGTGATTCTGGCTATGAAGGGGATCTTTTTTACATAGGTTAAATCATCTCCTACACAATGTTTTAAGAGCTCATCTGCATGAGCATGATGGCACACTGGATTGTCCCTCTTTTTCCAGTCCTTCGTAATGACAGACAGCCTCCAAATCTTTTTGTCATTCATCAAAAAAAATCGGACATTGACAGAAAATATTCTGTTAATGCGACCCCTGTTTCTCTCCACAATGACCACAGCGATCTGTGTGTAACGCTGAGCCAGTTCGCTTTCAAATGTGCTAAATTAAGATGAAAAAACACTGACCGCAATCAGCTTTGGGTTTGATAAATCATATTGTGGGTGCTTAATGATTACATTTGCATCTCCTCCTACCAGTATTTTGCACGTTCTAATAATCTTCATGTATTCTGTATATTCATGAAGGCAAACACGCTAAATGGATTGCATGTGCTATTTTGCTCATTTGACAGACACAATCCTTGCTGCACCCAGTAAGTTTACACGTGTTTATATACACGCAAACCTTTAGTAGATCAAGAGTATTGCTCAAGCACACACTATTCACCATTGTCACAGGATGACAAAGTGCATTTTGGCAAGAAAAATGAGTGACTGATTAGAAACAACAAGAGAAATGTAGAATATTGTTTCATAATAACAGCCATTTGAGGCTGTGAAGAATGAGTGAATATTTCTGAATGAAATATTTTCAGTTTTTCATTTCATTTTAAAAGCTAATACTAGTTCATTTTTAAAGCTAACACTAGCCTTCTCAGTGATAATATTCTCTCAATAAAGCTTTGTGCTGATAGTGTATAGGAAATGCTTGACTATATGCTCCAGCCTGAGCCTGTATGGAGCTAAATCCAGGCCAAAAGTGTTGTAATTTAAAAATTAAAAAAAGGCGGAAAAAATAAAATGTGAAAGTGAAATTTCAATGTTTGTTTCTGAATTGTTTTAATAAACTAAAACATTAAATTAAATTTTAAAAAAAAAGTGTAAAGGAACTGTTTTTCAGTTTAAATATGCTTTTGATTCAGCTCTGTGATTATTTAAATAAAATATTTTATTTTCATTTTTTTACCCTGAAATATATTTTAACATGTGATGTGTCATTTTTTTCAGTTGCAGGTTCAATATTTTCAGATTTAAATTTTATCTTTTTGGTTTCAGATTTATTTTTTTTTCACATTCAGATCTTTTTTTTAACTTTTAGATCATGTTTTTCAGTCTTAAACTTTTGGCCGTGTTCTGGCGTGGGGACGTGGAATCGACTGAGAGGGATGTGGGACTGTGAGTGACAGCATAGCAGAGCATCCTCATATGATGTTACTTTCAGGAAGCGTGGGTTCTTTTATAGATATGACTCAACACAAAATAATTCTAGGCAACTCTTGGTAGTTATTAATGTATAAAAATTGGAAAATATGCCAGAAACTGCCTGCAGGTGCAGACACGCAAGTAAGAAATGCTCTTTATAGATAAGGTGCAGTGGAAAAATCCAAAAAGACGATTTTATGTGTCTATGTTCAGAATCACTTTACTTTCTTGCACAGGTTTAAAAGGACTACAACATGAACAGCAGCTTCCGTAGTTAATGCTAACCTTATGCCTTATGTGTCTACTGCATAGACACATAAAATTGTCTTTCTGGATGACCCTACATTTCTAAAGTGACAGAGCATTAAGCTACTTAGCCTAATTTCCACTGCACCTTATCTAAAATGAGCATTTCTTACCTGTGTGCCTGCAGCTGCAGGTTGCCCTGGTGAAGAACAAACCATTCTAATTCATGCCATGATGCTGGGCTGCGTTCATAGTCTTGTGTGGCACTGGGACACATTGTTTCTTTAGGCATGGGTGTTGAACTCTACAATCTGGCATATTTTCCAGTTTTTATATATCAATAATAACCAAGAGTTGTCTAGAATTGCTTGTAAAAGGTATCTTTGTCCTTAGCATCACTTTATTTATTTGAAGAGAATACAGTGTAGAGAAAGTGTTCATATCTATAAAAGTGCCCACTTTCCTGACGGTAACAACATTTGAAGATGCTCTTCTATATTGTCACTCACAATCCCATGTCCCTCTCAGATGATGCCAGTACACAGCCAAAAGTTTGAAACTGAAAAAATAAGATCTAAATATGAAAAAAGATCTGAAGGTGAAAAAATAAATCTGAAACCATAAACACAAGATTTGAATCTGAAAATATTAATCCTGCAACTGAAAAAATGACACTTCACATGATAATATATTTTTCAGAGTAAAAAATGAAAATGAAATGTTTTATTAAAATATTTACAGAGCTGAATCAAGAGTATATTTGAACTCAAAAATGTCTCTTACACTAATTTGTTATTCAATTTAATGTTTTAGTTTATTAAAAAATAAAGCAGGAGAAAACATTGAAATTTCAAATTTTATTTTTTCAGTCTTTTTATTTTCAAATTACGACACTTTTGGACTGGATTTAGCTCCAAAAGTCTGCTGGTCTCTGATTGCTTTAACAAATAGCATTCCCCATTCAAGACAACAGAAAGGTTTTCAATGACAGCTAGCATGACAAAAGGTCAGTGGGAGGCTCAGCACTGCTAATTAAGTCCAATTGGTGAATGTCAGATCCACAAAGGGCAACTCTAATCCCCAGTCCTGCCGAAAAAGGATCTCTCATGTATGCAAGTGTGTGGGTGTGTGTGTGTGTCTTTGTCTCCTCTTGAATGTGTTTATGTGGAAAAATAGAGAGAGTGTGGGCTGATACTTGGTGTTTTATACTGTGGTGGGCATTCTTCTAATAATATTGATGGGTTTAATAACAATAGCAGTGCCTATGATAATTATGTTTATTTTACTTGAGTGTTTGATTTTTCCAGAACTGATATTGAAGCCTTATTGTAAATGTATTTTTGATGATAACTTCTGGGGAAAATGTTTAGGCTGTTGTCAGAATTATAATTACTTGTTCTCTGTTCAGATCAAATTTTGGATTTTTTTTGAGTTGATGTTAATTGTAAAAAGGTAACTTGGTTACTTGTGCATTATTGCTTGATATCACCTGAGATTCACTGTCAAAACTAAACTAAACCAAACTTCACATTTTCCTGTATCAGCATAAATCCTTTTTATATAAGGACACACTCAAGATCTCAGCTCCATGTCCTGAAATACAAGGTGACATTAAAGTTGTGAAAATCAGCACAGATAGCACTTTACAAAGAAGTGTTTAAGAATGGAGCGGTCGTAGAAGTAAGCTTTCCTCTATGATACAGTATTTGCAACTATAGCCAATCAGAAACAACACAGGGATACTTATTCTGCTCCCTCCTGTTTGCCAAGAAAAGAGAAAATTCCCAAGTTATTTAAGATTGCAAGCAAGGTCTTTTTGAAATATAACAGAATTGACAGTGAATATATTAGGTATTTTTATAAGTAAACACCTACAAGCCAAATAAAACTGAAAAAAAGTTTACATCAGGGAGATTTCAGAAGCCTAAAACACTGTAGCCTTGCAGAGCAGACGGACCTGCCTGATTCTGAAATCATGCATATCCGTCTTGCCAGCCTCCATTGTCCAACGACTTCACTTAACGGCCCAATCACAGAAGAGAGGCGGGAGCTGCGGGAGCAGAGGACATGACGACAACAGGAAGTGACTGCATGTTTGAAAACAATGGCAGATTCTGAAGCGGTCTCAATATCTGTGTTTTTTTTTTAATCAGAAATGGACTCAATATATCCTTAAAAAGAGGAAAGGACGTCACTTGAACCTTGTCTTACGAGAAGTCATGTTTTTGCTCTTCTCCTGATGGGGAACACTGCTGGGAAGCTGGGAGAGAACGGACATGCCAGTTAGTCTATGGCCGTCATGGTTACTCAGCGATACTTGCCGAAATATGCTCTCCTCAAAAGTTTACTAGGAAAACTTGGTAGGGATTGTCTTTGGCGAGGTTCGTGTTACATTTAAGTGTTAAATGATACATCTGTGTGGGATAATTTAATGTGAAACGATAGTCTTCAGGCTAACTGCTGTTAGCCGTTAGTCCTAGCAGCTAACAGTTAGCCGCTAGGGCTAACGGCCGTTAACTGTTGTTAGCCGTTGTTAGCCGTGCTCATTGTGGCTCAGTGGCACTGTCACTGCCTCTTGCCCCAGGAATCGTGAGTTTGATCCTCGGGAAAGGAAAGGAAGTAGCCGTTAGCCATTAGCCACTATGGCTGACGGCCATTACCTGTTGTTAGCAGTTAGCCGTTAGCCGCTACGTGTAGCCGCTACATATGCTACGTCATATGTAGCAGCGTTGCTTGATGTGGATTGGTCTGTGATGAGTGTGATGAGCCTAACAATCGTCCAGTCACAAGCTGCTGTGGTTTTTGAAGGTTCTGCCCCTGAAAACATTTTCGAACAGCTCCTTCCCAGATGGATTAGTGAAATATTTCCAATATGAAACTGTCCATCTGGCGTGTCAGGTTAAAAAAACTGGACTGAACCATTCAAACAGCAAACCAAAACTTGTATGCACATAAACAGAAACACACATAATCAGACATCAATGTGTTTTTTTTTTTTTTTTCAGGCAAAATGGAAACAGTATCATCATCAATATCATTGTAAGTCTTGTCATAAACATGTTTGTGCACCACTTGGCATCAAAATGCAGAAGGTCACTTCCATTGTTTTGACTGCCAACATGGTAATTGACCTTGAAATCTTGTTTAATTTTAGAAATATGAGAGCCCACCCAGAACACACACACACAGATGATTTGATCAGACTGTGAGACCACACACCTACCATTTGTTGAAGCAATTTCACAGTGGTGATTCCACGAACATAGGATTGCACAGAAACTTTTATAATTAAACCTGACCTCAGAAGGATGAAAATATGGAGAGACCAGCTGTTTTAATGTTATGTCCTGGCATGTCAGGGGTTCAAGCCCAGCTCCAGATGTCACTCATCAGTGTCTGCCTGGACACAACACTTCACCCCAAGTTGGTCCCACTGCTGATTTAGTAGGGTGTAAATAGGTATGACAGCGCATGGGTGTTAAAATGGTGCTGACTGATGACTTACATAGAAACTTCAACCATCAGTGAGTGAATGCAAGAGTAGATGGGTGTGAATGATACATTGTGACCTGTGGTGTAAACACTCTTTGAGTCACAAAGACTAGAAACCCAGCACACAATTTCAAGTTCATTTAAGATTTTTATTTTGATTGTAAAGCACTTTGTGACATCTTTTCTTGAAAGGTGCTATATAAATAAACTAGACTTATTTTCCATTATTTCTAATGAGGTATTTCACTTTAGTCAGTGCATTTATTAAAAGGATGTACCAGTGAATCTCTGTCTGCATATGTCTGTCTTGTGCATGTATAAGGTGATTACATACAAATGAAAAGAGTGCCTTCAGTGACCTGCCCAGGTATTGTCTACGTTAGGGAAACACTAGATTAGTTGTGTTTTTTGTGAGCTGTAATATACTTGGCATCCTGTTGGCAATATTTGGCCCTGATGGTATACTGTGGGAAGCAGCCTGATCGAAATCCTAAAATGACAGTTATGTTTAAATGGTATTAGTTGAGAAGAGGAAGTTTCTGACCTGATTTGGGGCAGTATAACTAAAAAATATAAAGGAAAAAAACTGACACTGACTTTTGGCAAAAAGTTGCTTGCGACAAGCTTTGAACTGACGGTTTATCTACCATTTTATTTTACAATGTGTTTACTTTCAGGCTGCTCAGTGGTGAAGCCGGTAATGCTGGTACCTCAGGGAGACTTACTCAGCATCAACACCCTAATTGGGTGGGATCTTTCTGTATGGAGTTTGCATGTTCTCCACGTGCATGTGTAATGGTGGTAGAATGGGATTAAAATAAAATTATTCTATGAAAAACCCTGAATTGGTCCTTTAAAATCAAGTTGTGAGCAGCAAGTTAAAACCAAGGAGACGACAATAAGATTACTGGTAAAAACAAGATTTTTTTTATTACAATCTATTGTTTTTTAAAACTCACGACAGGTGACCTTTAAAATTATGTTAAATGAGCATTTAAACCATCTCAGCAGGCCAACAGTCCTCCACACCATGGGAAAGTCTGCTAAAAGTGTTAAAACGCCAGCATGGAGTTCAGGTCCAAATCCAGACTGTCAAACAGGGTCCTTTCTTAGGGTCTTCGCGACGCTACCCGGTTTCCTCAGGGGTGGACAGAACCTCAGTCAGGATACCTGCAATTAAAAGAAGAAAAACAGCAGCAGTGGGGCTGCACAACGCGATACAGGCTGAGTGACCTTTTCCTCGTGAGCCAGAGTGCTACTACTGTGGAGAGTACTTACGCGGCAGGCAGAGCTCCTCACTCTGCCCCTGCTGTAAGGGTGCGTCGTGACACTCTGGATTTCCTCCGACTCAGCTGTAGCTCTGGTCTGGTCCGCTGTGCTCGGCGGCTGTCCAGTCCGCTGTGCTCGGCTGCGGTCTGCTTGGCGGCTATCTGGTCCGCGGTGCTCGGCTGGTCCGCTGTGCTCGGCGGCTATCCGGTCCGGGGTGCCCGGCGGCTGACTGGTCCGCGGTGCTCGGCGGCTGTTCGGTCCGCTGTGCTCGGCGGCTGTGTGCTCTGCTGGTCCACTCCACTGTACTCGGCGGCTGTCTGGTCCACTGCGCTTGGCTGGTCCTCGTGTGGATGTCTGTACGTGCCACCCGTTGCTGTTCCTTCCGGCGTCTCTGTTCACTTCCAGGTGTGCCCCAGGTTAAATTGTCCCCCCTGTAGTCAGATTGGCTACCGACCCGCTCCATTCTCCAGCCCCATTGGGATTCTCTGGGGATAAGTGCTCCACAGGTGCAGGTTATTGTAATTCAGAGTGTCCCGGCAGGAAGTAACTAAAAATATACTAAAACCATGCTATTAATAAACTAAAAACACAATAAAAACAATCGCACAAAATATAAAACCATGCAGTATAAAAACACAAAAATAAAACCAATACTTCAGCCGTGCGACACATGCATGAGATTTCTCCAGGAACTCCGTCTTCTTCCCACAGAACAAAAAACATTCTTGTCAAGTTAACTGGTGACTCTAAGAAGTGAGTGAGTGTGTGAATGGTTTTCTGTCTATAGGTTGGCTGGTGACCAGGACAGGGTGTCTCTCATCAGTTGGGATAGGCTCCAGTCCACCATGACAGGGATAAGTGGTCTGATAATGAATGGATGGATGAGTGTACTTTTCTTTCTGATTCATGAATGACCTTTATGTACATGTTTAGAAAACTCATATATGGCTCAGAATGGCCCTGTAGCAGGACTTTAATGCCCACTGTGTGAGCTTGAATCAGTAGTGTCACTTTGTCAGTGCTTCCTTTCTCCTGCTGTTTCTGTACAGAAATGCAGATTGGTAATTGCCTCTGCTTTCTCCCTCTTATCCATGCCGTCTTCAGGTTGCTATGGGTGGAATGTGTACGTCGGTCCAATGTTTGATTAGCAAGTTTCTGTGGAGATTTGTGTGCATCTGCGAATGCTCACGTGTGTGTGTGTGTGTGTGAATGTTACAGTATGGTCACATGTAACTCTAATGAGCCCCAGTGGTGGCCCTCCAGTGGTCCTTTCCATTGACATTAACCTGCTGTTCGCACTCTAATTTCCTACAAGGAAGTACCACTGGGTGCGGATGTGTTCATGTGTGTTTGTGATGTTACATATAGCATGGTGTTCAGAAAGGGCAGCCTGATGTGGAAAGTTTGTGTTTGATTCATTCAGTGAGGCAGTGGGGTGCTTAAATGTGTTTTTAAAATCTTAGAGAGGCAGAGAAAAGCAAGGTATGAGGACACTGCTGGTGTTGTGGTTCAACCTGTCTTAAAAGAGCATGACCGAAACATTGCTATCCACCTTGTGTATGATGATGTAGTTATCTCCCTCACTGCTTCATATGTACTGTATATGCATATCACTAACAAATAACTTAATGGGAAGTTCAGTATTTTTGAAGTTGGGGTGTATCAAGTACTTGACAACAGTCAGTGAAGTGGCTTGAAAGGAATCCCAGCATCGATGCACCTTTAAGGAGAAAAGAAAGGCAACCGGTAGACACACTGCTGTAAATGGGTACAGTTATTTTGTGTTATTGTGTGAGTCTTACAGAAAACAACCAATGGACCCATGTTAGATAGAGTGTATGATTGGGTGAATAATTTTAGAGTGCTTAATTTTTCCTCCAGGAAGTCTCTGGGCTCTAATTTCCTGGCGCAACTCAGGGTGGCGCAGCCTGGCGCACCCCGCGCAGTGGTAATTTCATCTGGCGCACCGCCGTGCGCAGCCAATTTGGCAATTTGGTAGACCGGCTGCGCCGAAATGGGTGTGATGGCGCACCAGGGGGAGGTGTCGAAAGATTCAGCTTGGCGCAGTGACAATTTCGTGCCAAAAAACTGTGCAGAAGGTGCGCTGAAAGCCCGCCAGCTCCAACCTGGTCTGTTCTCGGCGCAGACGAGGTGCACTCGGGGCAGTGGTAATTTGGCTGACAGGCGCACAGTGCGCACACGCCACCAAAACCTCACGGGCAGGTATCTAGAGTGTCAGGCACATTCCAATGCAATAAATAATCACAGCAACCACTATTTAATGTAACCGTCTGAACCAGCACATACATTTGAATCTATATTAATTGTCCCATCACATCTGATGTCAGATCAGAGACGTTTGTCATAACTAACGAGTTCACATCTCTCAAGCCAGCCACAAACAGCCAAGCCCAAACGGCTTCTCTCATCTCATGAAATTCAAAAGAAAAGAAAAAAAGAGAGAGACGCTCGCTGAATAAATGTAAGTCACTCGGTGTCTCAAGGATTTACCTGTGATTGCCCATATTTCTCTGTTTTAATCTTTATTCGTAACGTGATCTAGAGGATGAGGAGGGGATACCGGGGGGCAATATTTCACTAAAGGTTCTGCTATTTAGCAATGACAGACCAGGAATGCAGGTGGATCACAAGCATGATGAATGGATTAGCCTGCTGCTGTGTTTAAATGTAATTATCACTTAATTTTGTACTCCTATTAATGAGGTGGTCCACACGGTGACGTGCATCATGGCCTCCGATGTGTGGCCCGGTGGCCCCTGCGCTCTCCCAGTTGCTGTAAAAGTGACAGCGGCTCTGACCTCTGACCTTCTTCGCCACCGAGGTGAAATTGTCACTGCGCCTCGCCATTAGATGTGTGGATTGACAGTAAATGTATACCTTACAGTTGCAGTTGATATAAATCAAAGGTTCCTAGGGTTAACCTTTGAAATTCCATCGAAAATGCTTGGGGTTATTTTTGACCCCACGTATGGAAAAGTGTGGTACTAATACAAAAAATTCAATAACTTAAAAAATATAACAATAAGATACAAATCCAAATGGCCTCATGTCAAAGGCAACCTATTTGAGTATTACATGGAAGGTTAAGCAATAAAAAAATATAAGTTACAAAGATATTGCAATAAAACAACCGCTGGGGTCATTTTTGACCCCACTTATGCATCTAAGGGTGAAAGTAAAGTTTTTAAAATGTATCAGTTGAGCTCTCTTTTTTGCCTCAGTTTAAAGTACATCAATCAGGGCTTCCTCTCCCTATACACAGAACATGCACAGTTTGTGGGCCTCATTTGTGAATCACATTTTCACATGTTAACAGTCAGTACATTTGTACCTTTTCCCTGAAATCAAGCAACACACGATTACCAAACACCCTGTCTCTGTCCCTTAAGCTCCTCCTCACATATAAACATGCATTGTGCTAAGAAACTCTTCTTACGCCTCTCTTGCATGTGCTCTACCTTCCTCTGCTGTATAATATGAACTGATGTTGATTTGTGAGTGCACCTGTTAGTTCACATTTTTCTGTACAGCTGAAACGCAAGCAATGACCATTTTAAGACATTCCAAAAAAAACTCCCTTTTTATTTTCACAACTCCCCCATGAAGTTGTGGTAAGAAAGCAAGAAGGAATTCACTACTGGTTGAGAAAACTGATCTGCTCCCTGTGTTAAATAAACCCACAGAAAAACAGCTTTCTGAAGACTGGAGTTCCAAAATGTTCACTGTGTGAAAACAGATTGCATGACTATGCAAAGCTGTAAACAATGACATTTGTTTTTTTAATTGAATTGGGGCAGTTTGCAGTTTATTCTTCCCAATAACAGGCACTTGATTCTTGTAATATATGAAAATAACTTAAATACTATAAATAAATTTGAGTTACACAACACTAAATCTGTGGGCATTGTCCATCATTACAAAATCTTACATTAAAGAAACTAACTAGAAAAGTACTCAGAGAGCGCAGACCTCTGCCAAGCAGCTCAGTTCCAGCAATGGCTTTTCCACAACTCCTGTAAAAGATACAATTCTGGATCACCAGATCCAGGGTTAGGCTAAAATTCAGCACACACATGGATGCTGTTACCCTGAATGAACACAAGTTTTGGGAACATCACTTCATAGTTGGATTTTATATGAATTTTTGAATGTCGTCAATGGGATTTCCCATTATAAAGTTCAATGTTTTTTTGTGACATCAATCTGGATTGGACCCAGACTAAATTACCTTGATGATAGAGACATGGACCCCATATTATTCTGTAAAACTGGAAGCAAATCCGTTGAGAAATGGCAGAGATATGATTTTTTTTTTTATTTTAACATTTTTTTAATTACATTTTCAAAATCATACAGTCATACAAATGATCAGATACACAGTCATTAAAATTTTTACTTGAATGGAACATTTAGGGTGCTGGTGGAACTTACCAAAACACCACTACAACTGCAACAATCGAACAGCATTGGGGAAAAAAAAAAACTCCCAAAAAAAAAACAATAATAATAGTTAGCACAATAAAGATAAAGTAAAAAACATTACAATAATTATAATAATATTACAGAAAATAATCAATCATGATATTGAGTGAAATAAACTATTAAAGAAAAAAAAAATTAAAAAAGGGGGGGGGGGCATCCAAACACAAGTACACATACATACACACTCAAAGAGTAGGGGGTGCTCCAGTTGCAAACATAAATATGCCAGTAAATGTATTTAGTCATATACCAAATCTGTTGGATGTTTTTCAGTCCAACCGTAGACCAAGACCTAGATCAAGATCCCTGACATAATTCAGAAAACCATCCCAAGTGCTGTGAAAGTTCTGGAGGGCGCCATTTACACTGTATCGGATCTTTTCTAATTGAAGATTAGACATAATTATATGAATTAAATGAGTGTGGGTGGGTGGAGCAACATTCTTCCAGTTCAATAATATCAATCGTCGAGCTAAAAGGGAGGAGAAAGCAGGAGCCTCGTTCTGTTTGGGAGTTGTGGATATGTTTGCTGGGGGTACGCCAAAGATAGCAGTGAGGGGGCAGAGGGGAATGTTTTTCTTAAATATTGTAGAAAACAAATTAAAAAAGGATGACCAAAATTGATCTAGTTCTGAGCATCCCCAAAACATGTGATAAAGGGTTGCAGGCACTATTTTGCATCTATAACAGTTAGGGTCTGTATTAGGGTACAGTTTAGCCGAGGCAGAGTTACAGAGATATGATTTTTTTAATTTGAAAGTTTGTCACCTATAAAGTTATCTACTCTCCCTCCAGTGTAGCCTTTAGGCAGTCTACAAGCTACAATAAAAGTTACAGAATACAAAAGCAAACACTTAGCTAACAAGTGGCGGTTGACACTTGATTAGTAATATATATGAAAAGAAACATGATAATACTGTACCTTATCTCTTGACATGGCTTATTTGTTTCTCAGGACGTCTTGTCGGCTCACCTCACCTCCCTCTGTATGTCAACAAATGCGTTGGTGTAAGGCGCTCAGTTTTAGAACAGTGCAGTTATCCTCTGACGTCTATTGTGGCCACTAGAAAAAACGTGATCTTACATATTGCTGTTTTTAGTCTCAGACCCATGAAAGCAAAAGGGGATTATAAGAGTTAAGTTTAATATTTGATAATGGTATTGAAACAAATGACAATCTTAATTTGAACTGATAAATTTCCCCCATAGCAGACCTGATACAACAGACCACCAGTGTTGCTAGTCGTGTACACTGCAGAGGTCTTTTGCAGTTGTAGAATCAATCTCTAGACCACAATTTTTTGTATTAACTTTTTGTGTTAACTTTTAAATACTGGCAGCTTTATTTTAAAAACAGCGGGAGGCTAATGCCCTGCATGCTTGACCAGGTGGCTACTTCCTCCTCCCCCTCTGCCACCCACACTCAGAGTCAGGAAGAGACACAGACAAGTGGGGGGACTAGAGCGGGTGGGTCGCTTGATGGAGTTGGAAAATGGTTTATCAAAATGGTGCTGTCTCATATGGGGAGAGTGGTCAAAACTACTCAGGTACTCACATTCTTCATTTTACCTAAAGTAATGATTTTGAAATACAGTGTTTGACCAAGAAAAAATCATCACTGAAATATTCAGACATTTAGGGCTCTAATTTCGTAGATCAGGCGCAGGCGGGGCGCACCTGTCCTGCGCCGCCCCAATGGGGTGTGTCCAGGGCATTTTGCAAGTTCCGTGCACGGCGCAGACTGCCGCAGGGAGGCGCACCCACGCCTCCGTCTCTCCCACCGGCGCAAATGGCAGAGAGGGAGGAGAGGAGGCGTGAGTGGGTTTAACACAGCCGAGTGTAATCTTCACCAAACAAATGAACGCCTCTCCTTGCCTTTGAATGCGCCGCGGGCGAGGCGCAGTGACAATTTCACCTCGGTGGCGAAAAAGGTCAGAGTCGCTGTCACTTTTGCAGCAACTGGAAGAGCGCAGGGGCCACCGGGCCGCGCATCGGAGGCCACAATGCGCATCACCATTTGGACCACCTCGCAGGACAGATGTAATCTGTTCCTGTGTCATAATAGGAGTACAAACTTAAGTGATAAATACATTTAAACAAAGCAATCCAAATCTAATCCATTCATCATGCTTGTGAACCACCTACATTCCTGGTCTGTCATCGCCAAATAGCAGCGCCTTAGGTGAAAATATATCTCCTCCTCATCCTCCTTGCAATAATGTACTCCATCTTTTTAGATCACGTTACATATAAAGATTAAAACAGAGAAATATGGGCAATCACAGGTAAATCCTTAAGACATAGAGTGACTTACATTTATTCAGTCAGCGTCTCTCTCTTTTTTCTTTTCTTTTGAATTTCATGAGATGAGAGAAGCCGGATACTCCGTATCGGATAATGTGGCTGGCTTGAGAGATATGAACTCGTTAGTTATGACAAACGTCTCTGATCTGACATCAAATGTGACGGGACAATTAATATAGATACAAATGTTTATGCTGGTTCAGATGGTTACATTAAATAGTGGTTGCTATGATTGTTTATTGCATTGAAATGTGCCTGACACTGTGGATACCTGCTTGTGAGGTTTTGGTGACGTGTGCGCACTGTGCGCCTGTCAGCCAAATTACCACTACCCTGGGTGCGCCTCTCCTGCACTGAGAATAGACCAGGTTGTAGCTGGCAAGCTTTCAGCGCACCTTCAGCACGTTTTTTTGGCACGAAATTGTCACTGCGCCAAGCTGAATCTTTCGACACCTCCCCCTGGTGTGCCGTCACACCCATTTTGGCGCAGCCGGTCTACCAAATTGCCAAATTGGCTGCGCACGGCGGTGCGCCGGACGAAATTACCACTGTGCGGGGTGCGCCGGGGTGCCCCAGGCTGCGCCACCCTGAGTTGCGCCAGGAAATTAGAGCCCTTAATGTCATCATTTTAAGAGTAGGTGGGACTATGTGACCAAAAACTATCATTAAAAATACCATGGATGTATAGAAAAATGACTTATTAATAGCCTCTTCTCAAAAAGTCCAGCTTGCATAAATGTTCTTAGTGTTTTCTTGTGTTTGTGTGTGTTCTGTCACCAATAAAGCACAACTTTAAAGATGCTCTTATCTTAGCCAACCACAAGTTAAACATGGGCTCTCAAGTTTTGATCTCAGGTCAGAGTGAGATTTTTCCTGGCTTTTAGGGCTGGGGGTGGGGGTTAATGATGTTCATGCCTTTTGGGTATGATAGTTTATAAAGCATTCAAATTTCAAATAAATCATCTACCATCTATATGCAGTTATCGTATTTTAAAATAAAAATTCGGTTAATTAGTAGTCAGGTGCTTTTTTGTTCCCACAATTACCTAATGGGTCTTATTGTTACTTTGTGATGTTAATATGTCATATCAAGTACTGATGCAACATAACAATACAGATTATTATTGTTCTTTTTATTATTTACCTCCAACATTTGACCATGTTCTTTCAAACTAAAAATGTGAGATTTTGGGTTTTAATTATAGCATTATGACATATTGCATAACATTTCTCATGTTCTAAGTTTGACTATTGACTTAACTAACTTTACACTGATGATTTTGTTTTGATGTGATGCCTGGTAACCACAGTTTGTATGTCATTGTGATTAGACTGTGCTTTGCTGTTTAATGGTAGGTGTGGAGGAAAAACAAGAATAATATTTCATTGTTTTCCTTCTGAACAATAAGTAATTTCATTCATCAGTAGGCTACAAAATCAAATGATGACATAACTTACTGTACTCATATGAGACAGAAGGAAACAGAAGTGCTCTTTTCTGATTGGCTGAAATTTAGCTGTACTTTTTGATTGGCTGATGTTTCCAGCAGAAACAAATTTGACGACGACAGGTCTATGATTGGTCCTTTGATCTGTCACTAGCTTTAGTTCTTACTTTAGTCCACTTGTCTCCACTTACCTTCCTTCCTTTGCCCACACACCCAACACAGCATCGTGTGGATTTGCCGTTCATCATGAGACTGGGGTCCACATTCAAGATTTCCTGCTGCTTAACAGAAGGTTTTTTCTTGCCGCCATGATGGAGGGATTCATGATTGGCTATATGGATTCATGTTGGGTGTTGGATGTATATATTTGTATATATATGTATATGTGTATTTTATATATGTATATATGTATCTATGCATATATGTGTATCCATAATATGAAGAGCTTTGTGCTCTATTGTAAAGTGTCTTGAGATAACACTTGTTATGAATTGGCGCTATACAAATAAAGATTGATTGATTGATGGGTCTTGTTGACTGGGTTGCAGCAAGCCCCTGTTGAACTCTATGATGCCCAGACCATCTTGCAACATGTTCCAATGCCTATATAGTGGTATAACTCGGTGAGCATTACAAAATAAATTTTAATGTTTGAGAAATACCAGAGTGTGAAAAGGTTCAGATGCGTGTGTCACACACCAAATGTGAGAGACTTGAGAGCCCTGTCACAAGAAAAGTAAACAATGATAACATTTGCAGACAATACTGCTATTTGAAATCTTCCATAATTCTATTCTGTCAATGCTGCCATTAATCATTCAATATTTTTTGGTTAGCGCCAAATCATTCGTTATCTGAAGACACGTTACAAAATAGTAGGTAAAAGCTCTTGTTTATTTCTTTTCCTTTTACTTTGTTTTTTATTTTTAATTTTTAATTTTATACATACACACAGTTTGTATATATGTATATATGTATGTTTATATATGTATGTGATAAATATATATATATACACATATATGTATGTATATATATATGTATGTGTATATATATGTATATATGTGTATATATGTATGTGTATGTGTGTATATATGTATATATATATATATATATATAGATATAGATATAGATATAGATATATAGATATATATAGATATATAGATATATAGATAGACATATATAGATAGACATTGCAGGTCCTTGCATGATACACATGCCTATCCATTGTATACGAGGGCTGATTGATAAGTTGTGAGCCTCATATTTAAGGGTTTGACTATTGGCAGAAATATTGCATCATTTTTCAACATAATCCCCATCAGTATCTATACACTTTTTCCAGCGATGTTTAAGGGCCTCAATGCCACTTTTAAAGAAGTCCTTTTCTTGACCGTTCAGAGAGTCCTCCACTGCATGTATGACATCATCATCTGACCGAAAGTGGGTAACAGAAATGGCCTTTTTCAATTTTGGGAATAGATGAAAGTCTGATGGAGCGAGATCAGGCCAATAAAACAGATGATCAATCAATTCAAAGCCACAATCTTTAATGGCAGCCATGGCAATGACTGCCATTAAAGATGGCAGTCATTGCCATGACAGGGGCATTTCGTCAATTTTGCAAAAGTCACTTGCCTTGTTTACTTTAGAGTGCTACCTCTTCGACATAAACTGACCAAATGACACTAGTCTTCGGGTACACAGCCTTAAATAGTCAGGGAATAGTAGAGCTGAAAAAGGACATCCCTGCTTATCTTCTTTAATACAAGGCTCACAACTTATCAATCAGCCCTCGTAGTTGCTAGGTTGAATGTGCTCTGGGAGGCTGAATTGTGGTTCTATTGGGCAACCTGAAAAGTATTATAGCCCATTTCTATATTTTGACAGATGTAACACGAAAAAGTGTGTTGTTTGGCTAAGAAAATCAACTACCAAAGATTGTTTTTGTAATTTTATCAGCATCCGATGACCATTTACCACTCCAAAAATGCTTGTTTGGTCTTCCTTTCATTTTTTTTCTAAAGCTAACAATTACAGTGGCAAGCAACTAATTGCATGTGTTTGTGTGTACTGGCCTGTGTGTGCATCATGAAGGGAATAAAAATATTCAGCAATGCATTTTCGATTTTAGTGTGGGACAGCTAACCTGAAATGGGGATATTGGTTTTGACCAGAAGGACAAGACCCACCAGGGTGTTGATTACCTCCGCCAAGGAGGTTATGTCTTTGGTAGGGTTTGTTTGTCTGTCTGTCTGTTAGTTAGTTAGCAACATTACTCAAAAAGTTATGGACGGATATTGATGAAATTTTCAGGGAATGTCCGGATTGGAATAAGGAACAAATCGGAGATCTGGATCTCCGTCTGGATCCAGGAATTTTTTAGAGGATTCTTTAACATTGGGAGAAAGGGCCATTTTCAACATTTCTGCATATAACTCCACAAATAATGGTCAGGGCACTTGGGAAAAAAATACAGGACAAGTTTCTAACATGCTGTACAGTATATCAAAGACTGATCCAGATGAAGGAATAATTCCGGATACTATGATCCAGAATATTAAAAAATAGGGGACCTTTGGAATTTTCATCATAGGAAGAGAACAAATGAAGCTATAAACACGCAACAAACACTTTTAAATAGCCAAGGCATTGTGGAATTTGGAAGGTGCCAACGGATTTGCTGTATCTTCAAAAGCTGGGGAGCTAGATCCAGAAGAAAACCGCCATTAAGGAAAATTCGGTTTTCGTGAATAACTACTGAACTAATATTGATATCATTATGAATCCAGTTGCTAATGGTATGTTTTCATGGTCAAGGAATCTAAAAATGTAGTTAAAATAAATGTGGGACTAATATTTATGGTGCAAATGACAAATAGGGGGAACTGTGGCACTTGGTGGAGGTCTGCACTCTCCGAGTGCTTTCTAGTTTAGAGTTTTTATGATTGAAATTCGATATAAAAGGCTTCCCTTTGGCATCATTAATGTGCTCATAGGTTTGAGCAAAAAATAATTTTTGGGATGATTCCAGGAGGTGATGAGCTGAGGCCTTCTTCTCTCCACAAATCATTATTTCACTCTGTCCCTAGATCTGTGGATCATTCAGTCCTTCTAGATGCTCCATTGCTCTCTAAGCTCACAGAGGACAGTGAAGTGGAACTCAGAGGTCGTCAGAACTGACTGATATACCTCCTTCCATCTCATCCTGCCCCTCTTTGGCATTCCAACTGAGTGCCAGACCCTACTTTATCTGCTGGGGGCCACTATCAGGAAGTGGACCAAATGCACTTTTCATTTGCCCAATAATATAGACCTTCATCCGTCCATCATCATCATTTCAAATGGTCAGCACCACCAACCTCAGTTAGATTTCATTTCATTCTTTTAATGTGTATATCATATAGATGTCTTAAAATTCATTATCTACTCATCTTAGGCTTTTTTAATAGTTTTCTGTTCATCCATTGTCATTAAAAGATGATGTTTAAACCTTTCATGTGTAACATTCTTTCCCTCTGGACTGATATCAAAACTTTAAAAACAGAATATTTTCCATGACCAAAGTCAGCTCAAAGCTCAAAAAAAAAAAAATCACTTTAACCATTCCATTTCAATGATTAGACACATACACTTGGGAACATTTAGACTTTTTTTCTGACACTGCTGACCTTGCACACATCTAAATGGTGGTCTCCATTTAAGTGTTGTGTCACACCATCCATGCAAGAATTAATACCCTCTTCAAGTGTTAACTTGAAGAAAAAATGGTTGACAATGGTTAATAAGTGAATCATTATGTCCTCATGAGATGCTTGTGTTCATTAGCTTTTGGTTATTGTTGCAATCTGACCACTCTGAACACAAAATGAGTATGATTTTAAAATTCTTTATCCACCAAAGTCTAAAAAACAATCTAATCTGATATAATAGCTCGAACCTTTCTGGCATTCTTCACTGACCATTGCATCAACAACACATTTTGGCTCAGAGTACTGCCGCACACTGAATATTTTCTCAATTCTGGACCATTCTTTATAAACACAAAAATGTTTGTGCATGAAAAAGCATAAGAGATCAGCACTATCTGAAAAACTCACAACAACCTGTCTGGCACTGCTGTGATATTAGTTTGATCTTTATGGACATTAATTATAAAAATTAATATTCATATTTCCTTAAGTATCTCATAGAATTAGAATTAGAATCGGGCCACCACCAAGCTTTGACCTCGGAAAAGATTAATATGATTTATTAACAGATCTATTATTCATTATTAGCCTTTATCCCGTTCGTGAGAGCTAAGATTTAAAGTGAATCAATCTCATAATCCTGAGTGAAAGTTTTCTTTTGCAGGGATGTCAAACCTTCCGAACAGACCCCAACAGACAGAACTTTAAATTTAGGGAGAATTTATTGACAGGGTAAATGATAGAACACATTTGATAAGAAATGAGTGACACATTAAATGGATATACAGGACATGAATTGAGAAAGAGATTAACTGAGGAGCATTTAAAATCTTGTTTGGTAACACTAGTATATATGGACGTATATTTATGTATATAAACTGGTTATACTGAGTGATAAAGAGAGTTTGCACGATGGGAATCTAACAGTTTGGATGAAAAGGGAGATTAATTGATTGAACGATCGAGGTACACCACCCGTCTGAAAGACAGCATCCAGGAGAGGTCTTACTTTGACGCAGCAGGGCTCTCTCGCGAGTCCGAAGTCACCAGGAAAGGAATGGCTTGGTTCAGCGCCTCGTGAAGAAGGCGATGGTTCTACTGGTGCTCCTGTGGATCTCGGGAAAGGCTCCGCGATGGGGTTGGAGATACAGCTTCTTGGGCTCTCTGGTTCCTCTCGGATGGAGACGTAGCGGTGCAGGGGGTCTCGACTTGTTCAGGAAAAATTCTTGAATTAACTCAGAACAGGCTTCGTAGCCAGACGACGCTAATTCCGAAGTTAGAAAAACACTTGAGAGGTCGCGGATAATATAAAAAAAATCTTTGGATTACTTTTCAATCAAAAAGAAATCGTCAGGGCGGCGTTAACTTTAAAAGACTAAGACACGGGACAAAAGAAAAGGGCGTGTCGACAACAGAGACAGGAGGGACACTGACGAGGAGACGTCTTGAAGAAAAAGTTAAAGAAAAGAAGAGAGAAGAAGAAGAAGGGGAGAAGAGGGGCGAACTGAAACTTTGTCTCCAGTTTTAAACTCATTGAAGTGGGCGTGCCTTACCACGCTGTGGGAGGGTCCGTGTAATACTAATACAAAACTTACATAAACTTAAGTTTTGGCCAATAATAAATCGTATTTTGAGAATCACTCAATATAATCAAAATAAAGAAAAAGGTAATCTCATTGTGAACATTTCAATACCAAACACATATGGTTAAAAATATCAAGAATAAAAACATTAACCGTCATATGTACTTACACACAGATAACTAGCCATATACTTCACTATACTAAAATTCCTAGGCTTTTCTGATTTAAATGAGTTGGATTGTTAAGCCTGGAGTACAAAGATTCTATTCTAGAGAAAAACAATATACCACACAGATCGATACACAGGCTTAACGTGTATGTGTCCGCAATGATTGTCTTTGTCAGTCCTTCCACAAGATGGCACTGTTGGTCCATGAAAGTTTCCATGCCAAAAAGACAGAGTGAGGAAATTCTCTCATTTTGGCAATTTTGGTGGCAGAATCACAGGAGTTGTATCTACAGAATACACATCTCATAAAACAACAGAATATAACATTGCTAGAAATGTACAGTGTATTGAAAGTTTGTGGTAAGTTAGTTCCATACTGTGGCAGAGGATAGTCTCTGTAGCTGTAAATGTCCTGGGGTGATAAACAGGTTAAAAGGTCAACCTGGCAGAGTGGTTTGAGTGGATTAGCAGAAAGGGGGGCTTCCTCCTTTCAGCTGAAATGGGTGATCGCTGTTAAATATCATGGTTCCAAACAAAGGAAGACAGTCTTTTATGGTCATTCCTCAGAGTGAACTGTTTAATGGTCCTTCCAGGGAATGGGTTTTGTCACTGTTTATTGTCCATACCATCTTGTGTCTGGCCCAAATTGGATAGTTGGGAGTGGGGGTCTGTAACCAGTCCTCACAACGAGGTGAGGGGGTCAAATGGTCAGAGAGTGAACAAGAGTCTATCCTTGTTATAAAGTTTTTTCACAACAGCACCAACATCCACGCAGCATTCAATGATACTTTAACGCTGTTTTTCCCCAATGTGATGCTCAGTCTAAACTCCAGCAGATAATCTCAACCATGTCTATATGCCATAATGCATTAAATTGCTGCCATAATTAGCTAACTGGCTAATTAGCTATTTGTGTGAATGAGCAGATTAAAATGTGCACCTATAAAGTAAGTGTATATTTATTTGATATAACAGTTACTGGATACAGTTGTTGACACCTTTGCAAGTTGTTTATTTAGAACCATAGAGCAAGAAGATGTGTTTTCTAAAATATAATGGACACATGAAAGGACATTGCTAATTTTTTAGCTCAGTGTTTTCTCTCCATTCCTGTCAAAATCATACTTACACAGATACTTAAGTTACGTTGCTGCCAGGAAGTTTGGTTACAGTTGCTGAGGTATGTATTTATATGCATGTTTGCTGTCAAGTTAGGAAAGGTAAACTAAACTAGAAAAATTGCATTTCCTTGCAGCAAATGCGTTGAAATGCTGAGTCTGAATGCTGGAACTGTGAAATGAAATGGCTAAAAGCAATGCAAACAAAGCTGAAAATGTGAAAATGTGACATAAAATATTTGGAAGCAGTAAAGTACAGCTGCAAATGTGGGAAATGTGTAAAAAAATGGTTACAGTTGTGGAAGAAAGCTGAAAATGAAATTGCAGAAAGCTGTAGAAATGTTTGGCCACCATGAAGAAATTGTAATCTATGATTAAAAGAGTAAAGTCTGTTAGTGCTAAAATGACATAGATGGTAGTCAGTAGCAGATGTGTGAAATATGTTATCAAATTTACATTGTAAAGAGAGGAAAATAACGAAGTTGTATGGAAGTGAAAGGTTGAATCACTGACAACCTGTGATATCCAGACTGAGAGGACAGCAGCCAGATGCATACAGCAAGGAGCTGTAGTAATCAGCAGTCTGTATTGGACACACAGTTGAAAAGTACTACTACCTTCGCCAGAATTTGAACCCGGGCCCCTGGAGGGAGAGTCAGCAACTTTGCCGCTAAAAATATATAAATGTAAAATGTTATGGAAATTGTGGCTTTGTTGGATTTCAGTAGGAAGTGAAATAAACATTTCAGCTCCAAAAAAAATGAATGTTCTGGCTATTATTTGTGCATTCCGGCTTTAAAGGGTTAAATTATGAAGTGCAATTGAATATGCATAATTAGCCTAGATTTAATTTTCCTTTAGTAACTGAAAAATGTTTTGGCATCAATTTGTAGGCTACAAGTCCACAACACTATGAACTATCCAGTATAAAAGCATCTGACTTGAAAAATAATGTAAATAGAGGTGATTTTCATTGGAGGATAATAAGGAGTGGACATTAACGGTCAGAATGTCATTAGAAACTGGATCTGCTCAAGTTAACATGTAGGTCAAAGTTGTCACTACTTCATTTTTAAATCAACAAATCTATACTCGAACATCAAAGTCAAAGTAATAATAGCCCACATACATGAATTTGTAAATCTGGACAGGAATATCTGAGTAGAGACATATAAAACAGTGTAATATTTGTGTGTCGTCTGGTTTATTCTAGCGGGTATAATCTGACATACTCTGATTATGTTTGTCCTCTTAGGGCCTCCATACACTTAAGACATTTTTACCACAATTTGACCAGATTAATACACCGTCCACTGAAAACAGCTCTGAGACCCACAATGGGCCTCCATCTACAGGTTGGGAACCGCTCCACTAGTAGACTGTATTTGAAGCTTGATCCTTCAAAGATTGTTCTGATATCATGGAGAATAAGTGATGGAGGACACCTCAGGATGAATTTATTATTTAGAAAACAGTGAGTGAGTGAAAACAAGAGCTGGGCAGCTGAAGAATGTAGAGTTTTGATTAATGAAAGGCTCACTCGTCAGTTTTTGAAGTCTTTGTGTTCACTTAAACCGGGCACATGAGCTGTCAAGACACCGTGTGAACGGTACAATCACACAGAGTGACTGAAGATCCCTCACTGTCCCTGTGATGTGCGTCTATCTGCGTCTTTACGCTCACCGGCAGACGGAGGAGCGCACACACACACACGCTGAGAGAAAGTGAAAGTCACACAAGCATGCTGCTATACGTATCCTTGCGCATTTTGTTGTGGTTATATGGTATTTCGGGGCGTTTTCTAGTGGGTATATGGCGTATACCTGCATATGCAGCCAGAGTCTGGCCGACTGTGAGCAGACTCCGCGCAGAATGTCCGCGGGCGTCAGAGCTGTCATAGTCAACGTACTGCCGCGTAGTATTTTCTTGTGAAATGAATGTGAAAGCCTACATTTCCCACTAACCTTGCACATTGTTTTCCATTTCTCTGTCATGACGCCGTAGACTGAGGACGAGGAAGAGGAGCTGCTCTGCCTGCTGACTTTGCAAAGCACTAACATGAAGAGGCGGAGGCAGTGTGACATTTAATGTGGGTCGATGATAAAGCTGGGGACTTCCGGGTATACGACCTAATGCTGTGCCAAAACCATGATAGCTATCAAAAAAAGGACTGCACCGTGAGCATCACAAGAAGCAGCTGAAACGATTGATGTAAGTTTCATGTCTGTGCTATAGAAAATGTTGACACGAGAGCAGTTTAAAAACGGGCTTAAAAGTGAAGCGATCAGCTCTCTGGGGACTTGTCTTATAATGGACGCCTATGGAAGACTTTGTGGGATACCCGTGGCTCTGAAGCTCACTGAGACAAACCGATGTAAATGTCGAGGTTGAAACGGATTTCAACTGAAAGAGGAGAAGTGTACCTTTATTTTGATGTATAAATCATATCTTTTGAGTAAAGTTTGAGGCTTTTATTGCGTTTTTTTCAGCTACAAATTTTGGAATCTTTAGACGAAGCTCACGCTCTAACAGGTCCCGTGACACGCTCTAAGAGCTGAGAGTTTTTGGCTCAAACCTGCAAACTTAGTGTTGCTTAAACAGTGATATCTCAAACACTGTAGGAGACAGCAAAAAGCTGAACACATGTAAAAATAGTTGAGAGATCAGTGAATCTGTCAAAGCAAGAATGAAGTCTGTAGGTGGAAGTATACCGAAGCTGTACAGCCTGAAAGTTGAAGCACTTTTCAGCAGAACTGCATAAGTCTCCCATTCATTTCAATGGGAAAATATCTGCCGAAAATAATTTTTACTGTAAAAACTGTAACAGTAAAACGTGAAAAATACAAGCGCAGATCTCATGAACATGCTGCACTGCTGGTTTTTTTTCTGTGAAAATCTGTGCAAATTTGAAAGCTGTGAAAAGGGCCAAATAGTTGAGGGAAGAAGAAGAAGAAGAAGAAGAAGATGATGATGATGATGAAGACGAAGAATAAAGTCGGATAACAATAAGTTGAAATGCTGACTCAGTATTTCAACTTAATGACCCTTCCTGCTAGGACTGACTGATAATGATAATGTCATAACCCATCGCAAAGGACACCTGTGTGGTAATAAATATACCAGCAAAGAATGACCCCTCCCACTGTGTGTTTCTCATACGTGCTGCAAGTAGCATCTGTGATCAGAACAGTTAAAAGCTGCAGCCTCTTCTAAGAGAGAGAGAATACCCTGCTGCTGCACCTAATCCTGACTGTCAGCTGTGTCTGCTGTTTAAAGATTTGTCTTACATGTTCATACAGTGTTTCTCTGCACTCTTGTAGTTTTTACCTTGTCAGCTGCAACAGCTGAGAGGAGAAAAGCTTTTTGAAATAGACAAACTGGCTACAAATAAGGTTTTTCATGGGCATATAGATAGAGAAAGATGATATTTTCAGAGAAATGATGTCATTGGGCTCTAATTTCCTGGCGCACCCCTCGCAGTGGTAATTTTGTCCGGCGCACCACCAGGCGCAGCCAATTTGGCAATTTGGTAGACCGGCTGCGCCAAGATGGGTGTGACAGTGCACCAGGGGGATGTGTCGACAGATTCAGCTTGGCACAGTGACAATTTCGTGCCAAAAAAAAGCGGGGAAGGTGCACTGAAAGCTCGCCAGCTCCAACCTGGCCTATTGGTTATTTGGCTGACAGGCACACAGTGCGCACACATCACCAAAACCTCACAGGCAGGTATCCAGAGTGTCAGGCACATTTCTCTCAGCAAACCACAAACAGTCACATCATCCGATACAGAGCATCTGGCTTCTCTCGTCTCATGAAATTCAAAAGAAAAGAAAAAAGAGAGAGACGCTCGCTGAAAAAATAACTTGGTGTCTTGAGGATTTACCTGTGATTGCCCATATTTCTCTGTTTTAATCTTTATTCTTTACCTGATCTAAAAAGATGGAGTACATTATTGAAAGGAGGTTGAGGAGGAGATATCGGGGGGAATATTTCACCAAAGGTTCTGCTATTTGGCGATGACAGACCAGGAATGCAGGTGGATCACAAGCATGATGAATGGATTAGCCTGCTGCTGTGTTTAAATGTAATTGTCGCTTAATTTTGTACTCCTATTCCGATGCGCAGCCCGGTGGCCCCTGCACTCTCCCAGTTGCTGTAAAAGTGACAGCTGCTCTGACCTTCTTCGCCACCGAGGTGAAATTGTCACTGCGCCTCGCCCGCGGCGTATTTAAAGGTGAGGAGAGGTGTTCATTTGATTGGTGAAGATTAAACCCACTTACGCCCTTTCTCCTCCCTCTCTGCTACTTGCGCCAGTGGGAAGGACAGAGGCGTGGGTGCGCCTGCCTGCGCCTGCCTGCGTCTGCCTGCGTCTACCTGCGCCTTGCACGAAACTTGCAAAATACCTTAGACACACCCCGTTGGCAGGTGCAGCGTAGGGCTGGTGCGCCGCGCCTGCGCCTGGTCTACGAAATAAGAGCCCATAGTGTGGTTTTAACACTGAGCTACAATATGGTTAAAATATTAAAGTGCACACTTGATCTTTTAAAAGCTTCCTGTTTTTCTCTCTCCCTGATCTGCCGGAATTTGATGCCTAATTTTAGGAAACTTTGCTTTTTAAATTCCTTGGAAATATCTACCATACAGACACATGTTTGATGGGTAGCAAAAACCTAAACAGATGTGATGTTCAGCATGTAGGGAATGAAAACTGTTCAAACAATGCCAAAAAACATCAGTTTTTAGGGTTTTATGAGTATGGTGACAAAAAGATAAATAAATAAGTCAAATTAAACAAAACAGTGAGATGACAGAGCCATTATTTGTCACAGAGTAAAGGATGTTGTGTGCATATTGACAATAATTGACTGAATTCTGTAAATCTGCGTTAAAGCGTTAAATTTCACAAAGTTCAGAAATCTGTAGGCACAGATAAACTGGTTTTGAGACAGAGCAATCTGGGCTCAATTTGAAAGACAGTTATAAGGTTGGAGCAACTATTTACACTTCATACATAGGTTATTTATCAAGAATCAATGACATTGTGATAATGAATGGTGATATTGCACATCACATCTTTTCCTCATATTGTACAGGCCTACATCCTGCCCTACCTTTGTGAGTTTGTTTCACTGAGTTACCAAACATACAAGTGGAGCTATACATATGTTGACTACAAAGCAAGGGTACATTACTAAACTGTACCAAACATAATTGGACCACTTTCTGTAAAACTAAACAAACCACAATTCAATGACTGTTGTCTAAACCTTCTTTTGTGACATATATATATATGTGTATATATATCACAAAAGAAGGTTCATGAGACAACAGTGAGGAAATGACACTTTGATACAATGTACAGTAGTGACTGTACAGCTTGTACAACAGTGTAAATTTACTGTCCCCTTAAAATAACTCAGCACACAGCCATTAATTTCTAACCTGCTGGCAACGAAAGTGAATACACCCCAAACTGTGAAAATGTCCAAATTGGGCCCAAAGTGTGTATATTTTGTGTGGTCACCATTATTTTTAAGTACTGCCATAACCCTCTAAGGCATGGAGTTCACCAGAGCTTCACATTTTTGCCACTGGAATCCTTTTCCACCCCTTGTGCTCCTCCACCTTCTGTTTGAGGACGCCCAACAGATGCTCAATAGGGTTTTAGGTCTGGAGACATGCTTGGCCAGTCCATCCCCTTTACCCTCAGCTTCTTTAAAGGGGACATATTATGCAAAAAACACTTTTTTAAGGCTTTTGAACACATTTTTGGGTATTTGGCCTTCCTCCCAGCCCACAAAATGTGATATTAGACAACAAAACCTGTATTTAGCAGGCTGCATGAATGTAAACTCATGGCATTTGGCGAGCTGTTGAGTCTGTGGATATACTGTTACATAACAGTATATTTTTGATTTTCATACCTAACCTGATTGGTCTACCTGAGTATCCCCCTCCCCCCTTTGCTGGAGAGATTCCTCTGCAAAGCGCAGCCATGTTGTTTACATTCTTAGCGAGAGATTGGTGTTCAGCCTGCCTAAGCTCAGAAGCTGTCACTGCTCAGTTGTTGGCTGTAAACAGCCACATATATCCTCACATATAGGCTACCAGCCTCGGAGGACCAAAAGACCCAGTGGATTAATTTCAGTTTTGAAGGGAATGAGCCAGCTACAGTCAGCTAAAGCCTGTATGTGTGTGTCAGTCACTTCACGCCCAACTGCTTCTTCAGCTTCAGTCAGTTCAACACAGGACTGGCAACTAGACTTTTCCTGAATCCGGGCTCAGTACCAACAATCCGTCGCCAAACATGACGATGGAAATGTGAGTATTTTAATGCTGTGTAGTATTTATTTGCTCATTGCTACAAGCTAATGCTAACAGCAGGGTGAAGTGAACTAGAGGTAACTGCACAACATGTTTGTCAATGTTCACGTTACTTGTTGAAAGTCTGAAGGATAAACTTCAGTGTATGAACATTCTTACATTAGTCAAGGGAAGTTTAACAGTTTGCTGAATATAATCAGTCCCACTGCGGTGAATAGGCAGTGTTTAGCATGTTGTGCGTTAGCCTGTGATGTTTTGGGGAAACCAGATCACTGTTATCTGTTAAATGGCATGAAATAAGGGTTTGTGTGTTCATGAAGACAAGCTTAACAGCTGGCTGAATATAATCAGTCCTTTCCCTGACCACCAGGTCCCTCCATTTGTGCTAACATTAGCTTGGAAGGTGAGCTAAGTTGTGGCTATCCCCATAGATATATATAGAAACACTAGATGTCTCAAGGCGGAGCCACCGACGTCCTCACATGGCGGCCAGGGCACATTTCTGCTCTGCTAATTTTGTAGACCAGGCGCAGGCACGGCGCAGGGCAGGTACGCCTGCACCTGGTCTACAAAATTAGAGCCCATTGTTTCAGATGGTGTCAAGCATATGTGGCAGCAACCAGGTGAGGAGTACAAAGCCAAGTGCGTCTTGCCTACAGTGAAGCACGGTGGTGGGAGTGTTATGGTCTGGGGTTGCATGAGTGCTGCCGGCACTGGGGAGCTACACTTCATTGAGGGAACCATGAATGCCAACATGTACTGTGACATACTGAAGCAGAGCATTGCAGTTTTTTTGCAAACTGATGTTTAGATTTTCAAGCCTATGTCACTACATTTATCAGCTTCCCTTGAAATGCCAGGGGAGGAGCTCTTCACGGCGCTTCATCTGCTGTCTCTACTTTGTCTCACCCATAGCACTATCCAATTGGTTACATACTGTGGTTACACGCAGAGCACACCGATCAGCCTATCAGCACTGAAAGCTGTACATGTACAGTTCTGCTCACAGACACAGCGGAGAGGAGGAAGTTTTGCCAATGGAGAAAGCCCAGTGCTGTTCTGCTGATAATGTCAATATGGAAATAGTCCGACATAGCAGAAGTCTGTGTGTTAGTGTAAAAACCTAACCCCCAAACTCCACATAGAGCGAACATGCCGCACACCGGAGCGCCATGGTTTTGCTCTGACCGACAGGCTGCCGCAGTGCACCAACATCTGTACAAACAGCAGCAAATTGGTTCAGTCGACAAGTTACAAGACCCACTACTAATTAGGTCACTCTATTGGATGATATTTATGTCAATAATAATCACACTTCTTGCAGATTGATATTTTTCATTCCACAATGTGCATATTAAATAAATAAAGAAAAATAATGTTGGGTGGGGGTCTGCGCTCTCGGAGTGCTTTTCTAGTTCAGTTACTGCTTTAATTCTGTAACACTTGTCAAACAAGTTAATGCAAAGGCAACTGTTTTCCTCTATTTACTTTTGTTGCACCAGTGACAAAGAGAAAATCTATTGATTGCTTCTGTGTTGAAAAATAAGCCTGAAACTCAGTAAAGCCATGTGTGGATGTTAATGGTTCTCATTCTAATGGAAGGAAAGTGAAGGGAAAGAGAGGAGGAGGTTGGACCAAGAGAGGAGAGGAAAGCATGGATAGAGGGAGGGTAGATCCTATATGCTGGTTTACCCCTCCCTCCACTGTATAAATAATGCAGGGTATGTTGCCCCCCAGTGTTGTGAATTCTTTGTTAATGGCCATGCTAATTGCAATAAACAGGAGTGGTGTTTGAGCCCTCTAACAGGCACAAAACTACTAATTAGGCTGGCTAGGCCTGATGGGACAACTGAAAGGGTGAGGTAGGAAGGAGACAAATGGGGTCAAAGCATGAGGAGCAAATGGGAGGGAGACAGATGGAGGCACTGAGAGGAACAAGCAAAGGAGAGAAAGAGGAAAGTGTTGAAATGTATAGAGTGAAAACAAGAAGATATACGAAAAACAGTAAGTTGAAATCAAAGAAGAGAAGGTATGGTATAACAGACTGAATGTGATATCATCTAATCAGTGATCAGAGCAAATACCAGAGAGGGAAGAAGGAAACATAGGAAGGTCAGAATCTTCAACAGCCTGCAGCACCAGATTTAATTCAGTTACAGCTTAGGTTCTAATGTGATGTCCACACTAATCCCTGTGTTTAGAGCTTCAAAGTTGTAACCAACAAAGTTGTAAATCATGTCCTTGTTTGGTTGCACCATAGCTGCCTTATTCAATGTCTGTGATCAGACATAGCCATCTTGCCAAGCTCCAATACACAATGGTTGTGAGCAGCCCAAAGCGGCACAACCTAATCAGAGTCCTTTAAAGCAGGAAGAGGTGGGAGCAACAAGCAAATGACAGGAGGAAGTGATTGCTTGCACAGAGCTTAGCACAGATCTTAACAGCTTCAGTAGGAGTTTTATAAGATCTAGACAACATTTCTTTGTTAAATGAAAAACAAGTAACAACACTGAAAACATTTCTTGATAGAAAGAATATTTTCACTCCACTTCCACTAGAGCTAATACATTTGTTACTGGTCAGAGAATGGGCTTGCAGTGTTCTCCTTTTTTGAAATGGAGAAAATGAGGAATTTACCCAATCTGTTAGATGTACCAGGGAGCAAGACTAAGTACGTTAGGAGGAAGCACACCTTTATTTAGTAATCAAGCATGACGAATTGTACTATGTAATACGCTGCTGTGTATGCTTATCATCATTTGTGTATGCATGTATGAGCTCAGATAGCTCTTGCAGTTGTCATGATGGTAGAAATCCCATCAATGATGAGTCATCTCAGCACTCACAAAGCTTTCTATAAGCTGTAGCAATTATGGCGGTAGCGAACTGGAGCAAAATAGGTCCACAGAGTGAGAAGGTGGCAGAGATGCATAAATCTAAGACACATTACCCTTTAAATCAGGACATAATATTTTTCTCCTGCTTCAGAATAACACTCAATGTGCGATTTGTTATTATCAGTAAAAATGTTTATCACACTGATTTTAAAAATCAGACAAATACATTGTCCATATCATGAAAAGGAGACAGGGTAAAGCTGGTGACTTGCTAATCTAAAGGGATTTGGTCAAGTTTTAATTTGTTATAGTTGCTGTGTTCTGCAAATATTTGTTGATTTATTGACTGCTACCTTCAGCTTCATCCCCTATCATAGTTGTTAGGCAGGCTTTGATTGCTTGTCCGGTCTTTGCTCTGCTATCAATTGAAATATCGGGGGTTCAAGCCCAGCTCTGACAGTCACAAGTCGATGTTGTCTTTGAGCAAGACATTTAACCCCAAGTTGCTATCACTGCCGCACTGGTGTGTAAATGGACCTGAAGGGCATTGATGTGCTCGCTAACACTGATGTACAACTTATATAGTGACTTAAGACCAACATGAGTGTGAATGTGAATAGGTAGATGTGACCTGTAATGTAATAGTACTATGAGAAGTCAGGGGGACAAGAAAAGTGCCAAGCTCAAGTCAAGTTACCATTTACCATTGTCCTTTATACTCAGGAATCAGTTTTTTAAACCCAGTTTTATATTTTTTACATTTCTTAGCTTCCTAAACTCAACTGGTGTTTGACTTGGGGTTTAATTCACTCCCACCTTCTTAAGAAACACATCCCATGTATTTTCCTACTTTCTTCAGTCAGATTTGGGACCACAGAGCCATTAAACTTGACTGTCAAGCAATACAGGCCACTCATTTTTGCTGTCCCTTGTTTTCAGAGCTTGACAAACATTTCCTCTGTCTCTGCATTGAATTTCAAAACACCAACCTCTTCTTCTGATTTACTGTTCTGTATGTTTACATCATGACTGTTACATGTGTAGAGTGCTCTGTGCTCTCATTTGTCAACACCTCTGATGTGACAACTCAAACTACAGAGGGCATGAAATGAAGCAATAGATTATCAAATCATACAGGTCCCAAAACTCTATGACTTTCAGGCGCATTAAAAATAGTGTTTAAATCATATAGTCTGGCCTTGGCATAAAATGTACTTTGATTTCCTTTTTCCCCCAAAATATTAGCGGCATCCTAGATACTGGTGTTACAAATATGCTAGTATAAAATACTGGGACACATCAGTCATTACCTTGAGTGTAGCCACCATGATCACATATTGAAACCTTGCATCACTGACAATCCTCTTTAAGTCATTGTTTGTTGGTAGCGGGTGCCTCACACTTTAAACAGACTAAGGAAAATAGTGACACAGGCTGAGTTAGTGAGAGTTTGTGCCGTTTTTGAAAATCTTTTTTTCTTTATTAGGTCAAAATGCATTAAACTAAAACAATAGTTGGCCTATACTGTTAAGTAAATATGCCTTGTGGAGCTCTGGTTTTGCATTCCAGAGAGACTGATATTCCATCTTTTATGGTATTTTAAAGATAGCAAAACAAGTTTGTACACAAGACTCACGGTTTTCACTCATGGTAAACGTAGAAAAACAGCAGTTCATATGCTGTTACAGAATCACCTCGGCACGGATGACATCCACTCATGCACAACCAACTCCCACAGAAGAAACATTGTGTAAGACTTCAGTCACTGAGAGTCGTAAACAGTACCAGCTAGGCACCTTTTGTGTGTTGACAACACAACAAAGAGTGTACAGCACTTCAGACTAATGATGTCTAAAGGCTTCCCCTGTCTTTTGATGAGTGCTTCACTCTGTTGCCAGTGTCCTGTGATGCAGTGGGTCCTGGAAGGTAGCATCACATGCCATTTTGGCTAAGTGTTTGAGCAGACTTTGATGTTTGGCAATCAAAGTAGCCTTGAAACTAAAGATGACATGCTAATGTAGCAGATGAAAAAACTACAGAATCTATGCTGTATTCATGTCATTGGGCTCTGATTTCGTAGACCAGGCGCAGGCGCGGCACACCTGCCCTGTGCCTCACCTGCGCCGCGCCAACGGGGTGTGTCCAGGGCATTTTGCAAGTTTTGTGCACGCCACAGTCTGGCGCAGGGAGGTGCACCCACGCCTCCGTCCTTCCCACCAGCGCAAGTAGCAGAGAGGGAGGAGAGTAGGCGTGAGTGGGTTTAATCTTCACTAGTCAAATGAACGCCTCTCCTCGCCTTTAAATACGCGGTGACAATTTCACCTCGGTGGCGAAGAAGGTCAGAACCGCTGTTACATTTACAGCAACTGGGAGAGCACAGGGGCCACCAGGCCGCGCATCAGAGGCCACTATGTGCGTCACCGTGTGGACCACCTTGCGGGACAGATGTAATCTGTTCCTGTCTCATAAATAGGAGTACAAAATTAAGTGATAATTACATTTAAGCACAGCAGCAGGCTAATCCATTCATCATGCTTGTGATCCACCTGCATTCCCGATCTGTCATCAGAACCTTTGGTGAAATACCCTCCCCCCCGATATCTCCTCCTCAACCTCCTTGCAGTAATATACTCCATCTTTTTAGATCATGTTAAGAATAAAGATTAAAACAGAGAAATATGGGCAATCACAGGTAAATCCTCAAGACACTGAGTGACTTACATTTATTCAGTGAGAATCTCTCTCTTTTTTCTTTTCTTTTGAATTTCATGAAATGAGAGAAGCCAGGTGCTCCGTATCGGATGATGTGGCTGGTTGAGAAATGTGAACTCGTTAGTTTGTGTCACTCTTCCAGCTGCTGTCAGGTTGAGTTTCCATTTTGACAAATGTCTCTGATCTGACATCAGATGTAACAGGACAATTAATATAGATACAAATGTATGTGCTGGTTCAGACGGTTACATAAAATAGTGGTTGCTGTGGTTGTTTATTGCATTGAAATGTGCCTGACACTGGGGACACCTGCCTTTGAGGTTTTGGTGACGTGTGCGCACTGTGTGCCTGTCAGCCAAATTACAGCTGCATGGGGTGCGCCTCGCCTGTGCCAACAATAGACCAGGTCGGAGCTGGCGAGCTTTCAGCGAACCTTCCGCGCAGTTTTTTGGCACGAAATTGTCACTGCGCCAAGCTGAATCTTTTGACACCTCCCCCTGGTGCGCCGTCACAACCATCTCGGCGCAGCCGGTCGACCAAATTGCCAAATTGGCTGCGCACGATGGTGCACCGGACAAAATTACCACTGCGCTGGGTGCCAGGCTGCGCCACCCTGAGTTGCACCAGGAAATTAGCGCCCATTGAATTTACAATCAAGTAAACACAGAGACAGGGGGGAAACATACCATCTTTTTTGGTGTGTAGTTGAAGCTAACACAGAAAGGCACACACCTGATGCATTCAAGACACAACTGTAATCATGCTTTGTCATCCAAGCAGATAGAGCTGGTCTCTAGCTATAAATATCTTGGATTTCTGCTTGACCAGGAACTCTCATTCCAAGTTCACATTGTAAATTGAAGGTAAAACTAAGTTTTTTCTATCTGAACAAATCCTGTTTTTTGCCTCAGAGCTCGAAATATCTTGTCTCTGCAACCTTTCTGTCACTGATTGACTATGGTGATGTTCTGTACATTAGTGCCTCAGCTAAATGTCTCCGGACTCTGGACACTGTTTGTCACTGTGCACTGCGTTTTGTTACTGGCTGCGGACGTCTCACTCGTCATTGTGACCTTTATGCCAAAGCTGAGTGGCCCTCCTTGAGCTCCCGGAGGTATACCCACTGGATGTTGTTGATTTATAAGTCTCTTCTGGGATTAGTACCGTCCTATCTATGTTCACTACTGCAGAAGTCGAGGAGCACCCATGCCTTATGCTCTTGTGCAGTCTATCACTTAGATGTGCCCAGAGTCCGAACTGACTTTGGAAAAAGAGCTTTTTCTTATGCTGCCCCCACAGCCTGGAACACTATACAGACTGAACTGAAAATGGCTGAACTGGTTTCACTCAAAGCTTTTCATTCCATTTTGCTCACCAGACAGTGAGAATCCTATGAGCAATGTCTGTGTTTTTAATTGTAACCATCCCCAAAAATTATTGCTCTTCCATTGCCAAGTTATTGTTTTTGATATATTTATTGGTTGTATTTTATTGCCTGAACCTTTTTTGCTTTTGTATTGATATTTGGCTTGTGCTGCTGACCTCTTGGCCAGGTCGCCCTTGTAAATGAGATCCTGATCTCAATGGGATTTATCTGGTTAAATAAAGGTTAAATAAAATTTTAAAAAATAAATTGTTTATGTGAAATATCTTGCTGATAGCTGCAGTAGTATACCAGATTACCTGAGCAGAGATAGATACCAATACTTATAAAATTAAATATATTAAGTTAAAACTATGAGACAGAACTACATGGGAAAGGGACCAGTCTTCTTGGGGTGTTGCCTTCCTGAAAGGCCTCTTCTTAGTCTGTCTTTGACTTCAACAGTCAAAGTTTGAAAAAAAGGTACCAGGGTCGACACCAAATAATGCAGCTACTCTGTGTACTAGGACACCAGGTATTACCATTTTCTATGTTTCTGTAATAGTTAATACAACAGTATGTAGAACCTCTTTGACAGAAATGATATTATAATGCTAAAATCCGTTATTGTCTGTTGTGTTTTGCTTATTTTATAGTTGTATTGTTTTGTTGATTTTATTGTTGTTGTTTTTATCCTGTACAGTGTCCTTCAGTATCTTGAAAGGCGCTTCTAAATAAAATATATTATTATTATTAAAATCAACTTATTGTCATCTATGAATTTTTAAATTCACAATTTTTTTTTAAAAGTGCACATCACAGTATTATTTCTTGATTAAGATAACTAATTGTAGTTATTCACTTGCATTCCTGAACAGAAAATTAATTTAAGTGGTTGATTGTTATCTTTAATTTCTGACTTCACAGAGATGCCCAGTGAGTTAGTTAAAATTTGGGTATTAAAGGGTGGATTCAGTTTGAATCCTCTTCTCTGCTCAAAATTTTTGTCCAATAACAGTTACATTTTCAGTTCAAAACCATTTTTTGGAAAGATTTTTAAAAATATTTATGTTTTCTTGTTAATATAACAGGTGGTCCAATAATTTTAGTATATATAAGCACATAGAGACAGTCAAATCTCTTGGCAATGGTGGGAGCAAAGTACTTTGTTTTACTGAATAATTTAACATCCCCCTAAACAAAAATTGCGGATGTATCTAAGTGTTTGTGTGTGTAAGTGTTTGTGAGTAAAGAGGAAGGGGAAAAAAAGGAAAAGGGGGGTTATAGCAGTGAAAAGAAGGTAGAAACAGAGGGCATGAGCATGTATAAAGTAATAAGTAACCTAAACAAATGCTAGTTAAATGTTTCTGCAAAGTGTGCAATTACTGTAACGTGACAGTGCAAAGATAGGTCATGAGGATGGTGGTATTTGTGATATTTTGTTTTGTCTAAATGTTAATTCTTTAAATGTGTTTGTTTTGTAACAACATCTGAGGTCACATTGACCTTTACTACTAACATTTCATTAGTTCAGCAACACTACAGGACATGAGGACTGGCAACCTGAAAGCACTATGTCTGCAGTCCTGGCTGTTACTGTTATGAGAGAAATTTAGAGGAGAAACGTGTATAACAGAGCAAGTTCCTGAGGTTTTATGAGGACCCAAAGAGCAATCAAAAATCAGTTAAGGTGCACAAAGGTATAATTTATTGAAGGATGGGAATTAGGGAAAAGGGTGAGAGGATCAGGGAAAGCTGAGGGGGTAGGGAAACCAGAATGTGACTGTGAGTGGCTGGGCTACACTGAAAGAGAAGAGAGAAGAGGCACAAATTAGTCAAAATACAAGACAGGAGGTTCATCAAAAACACAACAAAAAACAATAGGAGATCTAAAAAGCACTGGAGACAGCCAACAGTACCACAGGAAGGTGCGGAAATCATCTGGCACTGTGACGAGTTTTCGGGAGGCTTAAGTAGGTGTAGGTGATTAGAAGATCTCAAACAGGTATGCTGCAGCATGAAGCTGCTGCAGCCGGTAGCCACGCCCCCTCACAGGAGTGAGAGAGCTACAGGATCAGGGGAGACAGGGTGGAAGCTGGAACAGTCTAACATAAATAGTCATTCACCGCAGAGTCGTCACATTGTGTTTCATTCTCAAACGGGGGGTTTAGGAAGGAAAATCACGGAGGGAGTGTGGATGGGTATATGTGTTTGTTGTGGACAGATGAATTGGTCCTTGGTGCCCATGAGCAGTAATCTGACATGCCAGACGGACAGTTCTATATATCCGTCATGGAAATATTTCAGTAGTTCATCTGAGAAAGAGCAGTTCAAAAATGTTTTCAGAGCCGGAACCTTCAAAAACAACAGCAGCTGGTGATTGGACGATCGTTAGGCTCATCACACTCTTCACAGACCAATCCATGTCAAGCCACAGAATGACGTAGCAGCTAAACTCTGTCGTAAACCATTAACTTAACTATGTTTCAGTCCTTAGACTATCATCTTACATTAAATTATACAACACAGATGTATCATTTACTACTTATATGTGACATGAACCTCGTCAAAGACAATACCCACCAAGTTCTCCAGGTAAACTTCTGAGGAGAGCATATTTCACTAGGTATCACTGAGTAACCGGCTACCATACTACAGGCATCAATCCCGCAGCATTTCTGCATCTCCAGTTTCCCAGCAGTGATCTCGGGTCAGGAGAAAAGCAAAAACATTATTTCACATAAGACAGGTTTAAGTGAGTCCACTTCTGATACAACTGCAGATATTGCCGCATCCACGAAGACCGTTTCACACGCCGCCATTGTTTTCAAACATGCAGTCACTTCCCGCTGTCACCATGTCTGCACCTCCTGCCTCTCTTCTCTGATTGGGCCGTTAAGCATTTAGCAGAGAAATCGTTGGACAATGTAGGTTAGCAAGATGGACATGCAGGATTTCAGACAATGAATCACGCAGGTTTATCTGCTCTGCAAGGTTACATGAGCAGAGGTTAATGAAAAAATGTTGTCCTTTGTGTTTTTGTCATTTGGTGTGAAGCAGCTGAAAAACTGTGTAAACTGATTATTCTTTAACAGTCTGCAAATGATATACAGAGTAGTATTTTCATCTTTCTCAATGAATGATATATTGAAGAAGTTTTTCTCCTGATATGTATTTTTCAACATAAAGAGGACTTTTGCTGACCTTATCCAGTGACTGTTGGTCCTCCCCCCATTCTTAAAGGTTCTGGACATTTACAGGGGTGTTTTTAATTGCGCTGGCTGTTTATGCTGTCACTAGTTTGAAGAGCCAATTGAAATGATAACAGGTTGAACAAATCTTATAGGCTCTAGAAATTTCACAGGGTTGTGGAGCTGCAAGTCAAACAAACTACTACACCCACACAATCCTGAAAAGAGGTCTAGTCAAGGACTCTTTAACAAATAGCTGTGTGGATGTCCTGGGGCTTCAAAAGTAAATGAGGTGTTAGTAAATCAAGTTAACCACCTGACTTTGCTGAATATCACCTTAAGTTTCCTTTCACACCAAAAGCAGACTGGGTTGAGTTTGAGGGTGAAGTCACTACATTGTTCCATTTTTCATTTGGTTTGGTTTTCTTTCACACTGCTCTCTGTGCCGCTACAGCTTTCACACCAGGCGTATGCATGTCCTGCTGCCTCAGCACATCTCCTTGCTGTCACAGCTCTATCTCTAGCTCTCTATATATCACCTCAATAATGAACCCCTATTGAAAGTTTAGGAGAAATTACAGCAAATATCCCCGGAACCTGCTTCAATGCAAATCTGACCTGGGAAACCTACAGAATGAAAGCATTCTGGCGAGCAAGTAGAGTTTCTCCACAGAGGAGGCAAACTGGAGCTTTTAAGCCGCATTCACACCGAACGCTACTTGGCGACCAAGATCGTGTCAGCCACCCAATACTGACAAAAAATTATCCCACTCAGTAATAAACTTATAATTACATGTATATTTTATACACAATGTATTTGTAACACTAACTTTATTTGTTTTACAAAACATCCCCCCCCCGCACTGACATAAAATGGTTCAGTTCACCTGCTCAGTCAGACAGCCTGCAGAGTGCTACACAGACAGTGAGTGGAGGCAGAGATGGCAGGATGCCTCAGAAATCTGAAAGCAAGAAACAAAAAGAAAAAAAGTTCAGACAGGAGAAGGAAGCAAGGGGTTGACAGTATGCCACCCAGTTCTATTTCGTATAGGGTTCGTATAGGGTTTCGATAGGGTTCTCCCTATCGCGTCAGCGCAGCACTGAAGCAAACTTTGTCTACGCCCACCCACGTGCTGGGCCCTTCCCGTGGCTTCACCCCTTTAAATAGCCGCGAGTGGATACATTCTGCTCCCTCTTTTTCTTCAGCGTGCTGGAGCAGCACTTAAGAGCTTTAGACCTGCAGGATGGATTCATCGAAGGGCGCTGGGGATGCTTTTCCTGTTTCAGACACCTGCGCCCTGGAGGACGCAATGGACCTGCTAGCGGGGCCTGACTCGGATGAGATCGGCCCCAAGGGGGCTCCACCAGGCTCCCTTCAGCTGGAGGAGGCAGAGACGGAGGATGAGCTCTCTCAGGGACGCCCAGGCATCGCTGGGGTCCCCCTCTCATCCTCCACTTCTCTGCCGGTCATCGGTGCGCTCGTCCAGGAGCTGCCGGGCATCATTGAGAGGGCGGTGGCGTATAAACACCTCCAGGTACCGGCGACGCCTCCCCCACCGGAGCCGAACGACATGGCAGGCTGCCTTGCCTCGGCCCACACGGCCCACCGAGAACCTATCTGGCTTCGCTTCCCCGCCATCATCCCCTATCAGTCAGGTGCAGAAGCTGAACTCGGGAAGCTGAGAGCACCAGTGACCACTTATGTCCCCATCACCAGAGTGGACAGCTTCACGGATGAGGGCTTCCCGCCCATTCCCCCCTTGGATCCAGGGTTATCTGCAATCTTCGGAGTGAAGCCGAATTTCATCGGAGGCCGGCGTCAGGCCTTCCCATCTAGCAGGGACCAGCTACGGGCCGCTTTGCGTACAGGTCTCATCAGTGTGCCAGCCAAGCATCAGCAGCTGCCAACAACATCACCTTATTAGCCTACTCCCTGATGAAGGTGGCTACAGACCCTGAGATCCCCGCAGAGGGAGCAGAGGAGCTGAGCAAGGCAGCAAGCACCATCATCCCGCTCTGTGCAGTAATAGCGATCTCCGCTTCGCGCATCATGGCATGGCAGCATCAAATACACCGCAATTTGTGGCTGGCCCTCTCATCTTCCATCCCGGAGCAAGTAAAAAGGGAGCTGCTGGACGGTCCCATCTCCCAGGATGCGCTTTTCGGCCAAAAACTTCAGACCCTGGTCGACCACATGCAGAGGTCTGCGGAGGAGGAGGAAAAGATTAGGAGGCACATGATGAGTTCCCATCGCCCTGTGAGTCGCTGGCGGCCCAAGCAGGCCTCTGCGGCGTCAGCTTTTCGCCCTCCTGCCCCAGCCCCCCCTCCGCTGTCTGAGCCAGCATCCTCAGCGGGCCAGCCGATTCGCCAGCGAGGAGCAAAGTCTCGCCGGTTAGCATGCTCCCGGTCAAATCCTCCGCAGGAGCCTCCACGGAAACAGAGCAGACGTCAATGACTCCTTACGGGGACTGTGTGCGGTGCAGGAGGAAAAAAGGCAGGTGTCCCATCATCCCCCCCACCCCCACAACGGCTCTTGTAAGAGCCTCTCACGGGTCTCAGCCTTTGAGCTTTTCCTCCTCTCCTGTCCGGTTTGTTGTAACGGCAAAGGTCGGTGGTAATACAGTCCCCACACAGAGCAAGCACGCACCTGAGAGCCTCTCGTCTGACGAGCGGCGGGCTTGCGAGTCACCCACACAGCTCTCTGTTTTTTCAGACACAAGGCCCCCCTCGGTCGGCCCGGGTGGCGACAAGGTAGACACTTATGAGCCCACGGAGGCAGAGGTTCTGCCCCGTGTGGTCAGTTTAGCCTTACACCTTTCCCCTTCTGCTGAGTCAAAGGAAAAAGGGCTTGTCCAACCCTTTCGGCCGCGCCCCCCAAGGGCTGCAGCGCAGACGCATGCAGCGGGAGGCAGGGGCCCAGAATTGGCTCTCCTCTCTTGCAGAGGTAGCGCCTCAACAGAATGCACGCCCGCTCTCAGAGCAGTGCTCAGAGTGGCGGCGTGTATGTTTGCTGGACAGTTGGATGGACAAGCTGATCACCAGAGGTTACACTCTTAAGTTTGCATCAGCTCCCCCCCCCCCAACGGGGTAGTGGAGACGCTCCTGCCCTCGTAGAGCCAGCTTTTGGTCCTGCAACGGGAAGTACAGGAGCTTCTGATGAAAGAGGTGATTTCAGTGGTCCCGAAAGGGGAGGAAAATCAGGGCTTTTACTCCCGCTACTTCTTGATCCCCAAGAAGATGGGGGGAATGAGGCCTATTCTGGACCTGTCATTGTTCAACACAGTGACAATGCAGAGTCCTTTCCACATGTTGACGATAAAACAGGTATTGGAGTGTGTCCACAGAGGCGATTGGTTCATGTCAGTGGATCTGAAGGACGCATACTTCCACGTCTCTGTTATCCCGAAACACAGGAAGTTTCTACGCTCCTCGTTTCAGGGGGTCCAATACCAGTACAATCGTCTGCCATTCGGCTATTCTCTTGCCCCCCGCACCTTCTCCAAGTGTGTGGAGACAGCTCTGGAGCCTCTGCACAGGAGGGGGATGAGGGTACTTTTTTACCTGGAAGACCTGCTGCTGCTGGCTCGGTCCAGAGAGGAGGCGGTTTCCCAAACAGAGGAGCTGGTGTCTCACCTGTCGAAGCTGGGCTTCGACATCAATTGGGTGAAGAGCTCCCTCCTCCAGTCTCAGAGGATAGTCTATTTGGGCGTGGAGCTGAATTCGGCCATGATGAGAGCATGCCTGTCTCAGGTGAGACAAGGGCTCTAGGGTCCCTCCTAGGTCGGTGTCGCCCTGGCAGGGTTGTGACAGCAGTCTCCATCATGCAGCTGCTGGGCACTGTGTCAGCGGCTCACGTGGTGGTACCGCTGGGCCTGCTTCACATGAGATGGCTGCAGAGATGGTTCTTCCGTCTGCGCTTAGAGCCAGTGCGTCAGCGAAGACGCATGATTTTAATTCCCCCCTCAGTGTCCCTTGACCTGGCTTACTGGCGGGACCCAGAGGTTATAGATCAAGGGGCCCCGTTAGGCAGGACGTCATCTCACATCTCGGTGTTCACGGACGCATCCCTCTCGGGGTGGGGGGGGCACATGCCGGTGGCCGGCTCACACGTCCCTACATATAAATGTTTTGGAGCTCCTGGCGGTGTGGAAAGTGATTCGACATTTTGCTCCGCTGCTGCCGGGGCAACATGTTCTGATCCACACATGTTGTGTCTCAGGTGACACATCCCTGGTGTGCTAAACCGGGGAGCGGACATCATGTCGAGGGGGGGCCCGCGAGCAGAAGATTGGTGTCTTCATCCCCACTTGGTGTCTCAGATCTGGGCACGGTTCGGGCAGGCGGAGGTGGATGTATTCGCAACACGAGAAAACACCCAGTGCGCTCTGTGGTTTTCTCTGAGCACGCGGGATGACCCCCCACTGGGGGTGGATGCGTTCTCACACCGCCCCTGGCCCAGGAGGCTCCTATACGCCTTCCCCCCTGTCCCCCTGATTCACTGTTTTCTGAGGTGGATTCAGGAAGAAGGGCTAGTAGCTATCCTCATAGCTCCGGAGCGCACAGGCGCTGCTTGGTTTCCATGGCCAGCGCTCCGGAGGAACGGACCCCGACGCAGCATAAGCTTGAGAAATAGCCTCACACAGCCAATGTGAGAAAGAGTTATTAGGCTAGATGGGTTTTATCCCCCTCCGCATGGGTCGGAGGAGGAGGCAGCCTCTCACCTCCTTTGGCCTGTGTGCGCTCTATCATGCTACGTGGAGCGCACGGCCACAGTGCGCCGCTCGCAGCGGCTGTTTGTGCATCACAGAGAGCACTCCAAAGGGGTCCCTCTCTTGGCTCAGTGCCTGTCACATTGGCTGTGTGAGGCTATTTCTCAAGCTTATGTTGCGTCAGGGTCCGTTCCTCCAGAGCGCATCAGAGCGCACTCCACGAGAGGAATTTCTTCCTCTGTGGCTTTGCACGGGGGGATGTCGGTGGAGGAGATCTGCGCTGCAGCATCCTGGTCCTCCCCTTGTTCATTCGTGCGTTTCTACTTAAGGGATGCTTCCCCTTTTTTCTATGTCTCACTGAGTTCTAAGAATCCTTTCAGAGTGATGCGGGTCAGTATCAGAGGTGGTTTCTTTCATATGATGTCTCACTCTGTACTAGAAATCTTGTCAGAGTGATGAGTGGTGTTTTTTTCATAATTCTGTTCTGCTCATTGTCGGACTGTTACAATGCATAACAGTCGTCTTTACTTCTTTACAGCAACAGAATATCATGTCAGCCCTGAGGGTTATGAGTACTCATTATCTGTGGGCTGTTGTATGATCACATCTCATCAGATGTTTGATCGGGCGGACTTGCACTCACGTACAAGGGAGAAACATTATACAGGGGTCTGTGAATGTGCTTGTGTGACTTGAGTGTTTTTCTGTTTCTCTTACTGGGTTTTTCGGATGAGGACCTAGTGAGGCATGGACTATATCCTGCTTCGCCTTTAACCCACTAGCGATAGCCTTAAAGGGCGAAGCCTATACGAAATAGAACATTAGTTACGTACCGTAATTCCAGATTCTATGAGTATAGGCGCAGCCCTTTAAGTCATGGGCCTCACTGGTTCCCTTATCAGCTGAAGAAAAGGCTGTATTTGGGAGCAGAATGTATCCACTCGCGGCTACTTATAGGGGTGAAGCCGTGGGAAGGGCCCAGCACGTGGGTGGGCATAGACAAAGTTTGCTTCAGTGCCGCGCTGACGCGATAGGGAGAACCCACTAGCGATAGCCTTAAAGGGCTGTGCCCATACTCATAGAATCTGGAGTTACAGTACGTAACTAACGTTCTTCATAGGCAAGGTGGGTCTGTTAGTGGTTCATGTGATGGAAAGTTCTGGAACAATAGCCTGTTGTCTATTCCTAACTTTGTCCATAGTTTATGAACTAGCTCACTTTTCTCCCCATATTAACTCATATTTCTGAAGGAAGCTCTGGACATTTTACTGTTGTTTAAGTCAAATAACCAATGCAGGCAAACGTTTAGCAAGCTGCTCTGCACATAGTCAATCAGTTGCCCCCCACCAGCCATGGTTTGACTTTAAATCTCCACAGTGGTCTACTTGTGACCTCATTACATTCAGTTCACTGTCATACGATACAATATATCATATGAAGTCCTGCTATTCTTTTTGTTTATAGGTGAGCCTGCTTTACTTGGTTTAACATCTGCTGCTGATTTTATTTATGATTACCATTATCATTATTGTAATCATTGATTTATTTTTATTGTTTTCTTGTTGCATCTTGTTCTATAATAATGATTATAATGTCAAATTACAATAAATCATAAAAGGCAATTGGCTATTTTGTTTTTGATGGTGTTTTCTCCACGGATTTTAATTCCATTTCATTTTAATGGAAGAGGTTATTTTGTGTTTAAGTATTTTCAGGTCATTATTTTTAAGATAATTTTCTGTTCAAGTATTTAAAGGAAGAGAGGGCATTTTGGCAAGACAGTCTGGCTGCAGACCTGCACTGACAGGAACCTTCGTTGCAGACCTGCACTAATAGGACTCACTCCACTGATAGGACCGGAAGTTGATTCAAAGCATTTCAAAATAAATGCAAATGTACCGGAAGTGCATGTTTCTTGGAAGCTAAAATAAAAGCGGTTATACCTCGTAAACTGTGAATATACTTTATTATGGGGGGTTTTATTTTATGTTTACATTGTGAATATGAATTATTTGTGTATTCATGTCTTCAATTAAAACAATAAAAAAAGAAGTTTACGTTTCCCGTTCAACAGGATAATAGAAAAAAAAAACACAAGTAAATATCAAGATAAAAAGTACAGAAAATACAAAACAGGATGACCACTTCGAGGGTTATTTTTACAGATAAATAATACAAACTAAATGTACATATTTTGATATTATCCCCACAAACATGAATTGTTTTACACCAGTATTTTAATTTATTCAGCAAAATGGATAGCTGTTATTTTGGTTAGCAATACAAATTCATTTAAAAAATATATATGTTAAAACACCTAATGTGAAATTGCATTATGCTTCTACACTCCAACCAATTGCTGATTGTTCTTTTCTTTTATACCAGTATTTACCTTTTAAAATGATACCTCACGCACTTTTGGATTAATTTACTTATTGATTTACACAAATGTTGAACACAGGCATACCTTGTGTGTTTGCAATTGTTCCACCTTATCATAATTCATTAATAATTACTTAATATTGCTTTCTATACTGCTATTTTCTTACCTGTGCTGTTGGACCACCTGTATTTCCCAGGAGGGTGTGAGGGATGATGATTTAAAATTAACTTTGCTTTGTCTATTCAAAGTGAATTACTGAGTACTGAGTTACATGAGCCAGACAGCCAATAACATCTGTTACTGGAGAAAACAGAATAGACACAAAGCAAACTTTCAACCATGTCTTTTTATTTTTTTCTCCTCCTTGTATTTACAGTACGCCAAGTACCTTCTATTGTCCATTATCTCCTCACAGAACATCCACATATCTTCAATATTGTAAAAGATAAACTTAAAAGGCTCCAGCATGGATTCTTTCTTCATGTGGATCCATGGTGTCGACAAACAGCTTAGCTGTTTCCTGTGCAGCCTCCTCAGTTTGTTTACTGTCCATTAGTTAAATGTCAGGCGTCTCCACTTTGGCTGCAAACATTTGTTAGCCTGGATCCATTCTGCTGCTTTTTACAGTGATCCACCACTCGGCCCACCGCACTGGTCTAAGGAAAAAAAAAACATTATTTGCATTTGTTTAAATAAGTTGCTTACACCAATCAAGTAGTCTGATCATACAGTGATCATAATGGGTGTTTTCATACATATCAGATTGCCAACGACAGTCAAGCTTTCTCATGTCAAGCTTATCTCACAGATATATCTAAATAATACATCCATGGCTAATCCTAAAGTTAGCCTAGTTAGGCTAACTTTAGAAGCATTTGCGGCTCACAGACTATCAAGTAGTCTGATCATACAGTGATCATTTTGGGTGTTTTCATACATATCAACGACATTTAAAGCCTTCTCATGTCAAGCTTTTCTCAAAGATATATCCAATTAATACATCCACGTTATCCAAAGTTAGCCTAGTCACATTACCATAACTACGATAACAGCGCTACAAAACACCCAAAGGTCCAAAAATCATTTCTTTATAAGGTTACAGGGCAATATGTAGTGGTAAATGCAATGTTCTAGTGAACAAAGACTTCTTCTGTTGCTTCAAAACTGATGAAAAGTAGTCACTTTACTTTTACTCACCTTCTCTCCACACTCACTTTACGGGAAAAACTCACAGCACTGCGTGACAAGAAACATTGCTTCGGGTCCTCTCAGTGGAGCGGGTCCTATCAGTGCAGGTCTGCAATGCAGGGTCCTATCAGTGCAGGTCTGCAGCCAGACCCCTCTCGTTTTTGGAATATAGAGTATCAGTCTTGCAGCAAATAATTAATCCAACTGAATTTCATTGTATTTTCAGTGCTTCCCCTACCAAGTAACTGTCATGTTGTTCTTTTCACAAATATGGAAATGATAGTAAAAATACAATTAAAATGCAGTTTTATGTAAAACAGTATCAAAATTTTCAGCCGGCCTTATGGCAGGCTATGGGGAGTCCAGTAAGACTTCTTTTCATGGGACCCGAAATCCCTAGCAGCACCCTTGCCTGCAGCAGCGTCATCTGTCAGCTACACCTCGAGTAGGAGTTATCTGCAGTCCAGTCTAGGCAGAACTAATGTACACAGTAACCTAATGTTCACATGGACATGGATTGTCACTCTGTGATCTGGAATAACTTGGACTTAGACTTAGAAAACCTTAAATGTCCCCGGGGGCAATTTTGTTTGCAGCACATAAACAAACACATACATCTAGATCTAGATACAACGACACACATTGATTACACCAACCTATCAGACATGAAATTCCCTAACACACAGACTACTTAAGTAAATAATAAAACAGTCTGTGATGGGTGTTGTCACACACCCACACAATGCTGATTGGCTGTCGCGGCACAGCCATATTCTACCACTGTGGACATTCATACAAGCTGGATTAAGGTAAATATGACTCTTTTTCTCATTTTATTTCTGTTTTTACAGAGAAGCATTTGCGGCTCACAGAAAAATAGGCAAGCCTCCTTTTCTCAGCAATGCTAGTGCTTGCTGTCTGAAAGCTCTGACTTGATAACATTCTTGACGAAATAAAAACAGGCATGTATTGCTCGCATCATGCAAGTAAACACAGGTCCTAGTATTTACCTTAAACTTTAGTTGATCATCAAAATACATTTCCAAGTATTTGTATGATGGAACAGTGAGAAATACTGGACCTTCATCACTGATTCAAAGAAAAAGATCTGGTGCTGCTTACAAGGTAAATTATAATTTTGTGTTCACTTTGCAGCAATAGAGGGCCATTTAATTACAAATGCAAAGATTTGATTCTTTCTTGGAATTAAATGTTTAGAATGACCAAACAGTTTGAGAAGAGAATGAAGGGACAGGAAAGATATTAGAAGGAGGGTCAAAGATAGAGGAAATGACTGCAGAGAGTCAAATGTCCAGGTGACAAGAACACAAGACAATAAAACTTTCAATAAAAAACAACAATGATACTTGATATACATTTGTATTATGTTCTGCTGACAGATTGCAGATTCACTAAAGAGGTGGAGAAATCTTTCAATGGAAGGACATAAGAAGGAGGCAGTAGGTGGAGGATGAAAAGTATGACAACAAACAGAGAAAAAAAATGTTAGTGTAATGCAGCATTGATGGATAGACAGGTAGCAGGTGGACAAGTGGGTAGGTTTTAGGAGCCTTCAAGCCCAAAGATAATGGAAAGACTGGGGGATGGGCGAGTCTTTTTAGAGACACACCAGTGCAAACATCCCTAATCCCTAAAGTGTTATGTTACTTTATTAATCCCCCTGCTGTGGTTTAAAGGTCTCCCATATTTTGCAGGAACACAAACTTTGCCTGTGGTATAAAATAAAAAGTGCTTCATTATCTTGGGCTTTTCTAGAAGCTGCGGTTGAAGGTAACTATGTGAATCATCTTGTCTGCCTCAAGTTATAATGATTCTCAATATGGACCGGTCTCAAACCATACCACCCTCGGGAGCAGTTTTGAACCAACATTGTTTGGTTCAGTTTAATCATACTCTGGTTCATTTTCTCACCATGTTGGTTTGCTTTTGTAGACAACATCCTTCCATTGAAACAGTGGAGACTTAAGGGGGTGTTCATTTCATTACCCATTCCTCAAATTAGGGATAGATTAGAGACTGTGGCTGCTAATGATAAACTGATCATAAACAAAGTAAGCTGAACATTTTGATGTAGTTTTTTTTTTTTATGAGTGTCATGACTGACTCTTAGAAATGGGATAAACTATTATTACTAATGACTTTGTTTTCTACTTTCATTGATTTGCACAAAAACAAAGACTTTTGTTGAATATAAGCAGCTGGTGACACTTTGCCGAAAGGGATACAAATATTTCCATAATTAAATAAATGAATTAAGTAACTTAAGTAACTAGTTTACAGGGAAACAAATTAAGAATCAAGAGACAATCAACCAGTACCCAGATAGCAGAAACACTTATCCCAGATCCGGCTTGAGACCGGCGCTGGTGACATTCAGTGCCCACTGGCATTAGATATGTGGCCCTTATCTGACCCAGGTCTGGTAGTGGTGTTTCTGGCCCAACAGCGGCAAATCGCATCTGGCTCTGGTGTGGCAAAGGTAGTTCTGGCCCTATAATGGCGTAACAGATCTTGCCCAGAGGGGACAAAGGTAGCTCTGGCCCAGGTTGCCCTGCTTTTTCCTTAAACTGCCTTAATTCTTTTTAATTCTTAAAGGCCTGGATTCAACAAATACTAAAGGCAAATTTAAAAAATGTTGTATAAGCCTTTTTTCTGATGTTAGCTTTGGACCTTAGGGGGTGGTTGTGACTATGTCCACTTGCCTAAATAAGCCTGATAGCAACAGTCGTTTGCTTGTTTTCTTAGCTAGCTTTGTACTTTGCTTCGCCTCACTCATGGGTGGGGGTTGAATGGGCTCTGTGAAAGTTCAACAGTGTGAGTGTGAGAGAGACTGTATTACTGCTTTCACACTAAAATTAGTGGGTCAACCTGGGTTTTTTCAACACGGGTTAACTCACTAACAATCGGCAAGTGACTCATTTCCTACTGACCTGGGTCTAATTGGCAGCAGACGAGCTGCGTGGCTGTTTTTTATCTCTGGCACATCAAGCAGATGTCATCACATTGATGACATCATCAGCGCGATGGAACATGACCACGTAAACAATGGAAAGGAGCATGGAAGTCGTGGACACGGTTTTCTGTACTTTGTACTTTTGTCCCTCTTTAAAAATGTATATACTCGTAAGTTACAGACGGAGGGGATGGGCGCGATGTTATGCCGTGGGCACATTACGCTGTTGTCATCTGTAAGTTAGAAGGTTGACCTGGGTGTGATGTTCCCACTGAAGCCGATCGGAGGCAAGCCGATAAAAACCCGTGTCACTTGCAGGGTCAGTCGACCCAGGTAAATATGCCGATTAAACCCTTTCAAACTGTCGACAAGAGCTGATTGTTACTGGGTTTAAACGGGTTTTTTGGCCAGTCTGAAAGAGGTATATGTGTGTGCATGTGAGTGTGAGAGAGTGTACCTATGTGCATGTAATTGTGGTGTTATGTGCCTACTGGTTTCTATGCTAACTGGTTTCCAGTGGCTATGTTTACTTTAGGAGGGGGTTGTTTTCCATTCCTGTTACAAGATTTGACACACACACTCAAAAACATATTAACGGTGATCTTCACATCGTCCCTAAACTCTCCTGCTGCTAAAACAATCAAATAAGTGAGCAGTGCATCACAGGTGACGGAGAAAAAAATAAATGTACAAAAAATGAAACAACTAAAAATATTGAGGAAAATGGGTTCGGTCCTATTGGAGCAAAGCCTGGAAAAATACCGTAAAGGTGTCTAACCTGTATGAGCCACAAGAGTTCACATGTTTCATGGGGATCAGTATGTATTTGTCACCTTCCCCAGCATCCAGGTAAAAATTTTGTATTGCGTGTAATCAAGACCATTGGTTGCCTTGAGCTTATGTCAGGAAAATAAGAACTGCGAATAAAGGTCTGCAATATTTAACCATTACACTGCAGCCACATTTCACTCTATATTGTGATCAATAAATTAATTTGAATACTGACCTGTTGGACACAATACAAATAACTTTAATTTGGGGAGTTGGAGTAGCAAGAACACTGCAGTTGATTGTACACACCCACAGCACACAGTGTCTGAGGCAACAAGTTGTGTTATGGAGTCGCAGATGCTCAATGTGTCATTTTAAGTTCAGTAAACTCATATTAAACTGTCGAAGTCTGGTGGAATGATGTGCTTAATTAAATCAATAAAGGATTTGTTTGAAATGAATGCACCTAAATGATTGAAAATATCAAAGATCATTAAACAGATAAATTATAATGAAAAACAGCCAAATCTGTTTTACTTAGCATTTTGAAAAGAAAAAAAATGCCTCTTTGTTTTGTGTCTGAATGTATTTCCTGCTCTTTTTCGCAGTGATAAACTACAAAGGTTTCTCTTAAAATAGGCCTGCTTTTTTTCATGACAATTTGGTTTCCACTTTCAACATTTGTTTGACCATTAGTTGGCTCTAATATCGTAGGGTAGTGTTTATGAAAGCCCAAAATTATGTTATATCTTGTTTATGTTTTACACAGTTTTACACAATGTCCAAAATTCATTGTTATTGGGGTATTTTAACCCTGCAGGGCTGATGGACCTGCCTGATTCATTGTCTGAAATCATGCAGATCCATCTTGCCAAGCTCCAACCTTCAATGACTTCATCGACCAAAAGCTGGACGGTCCAATTAGGGAAGAGAGGCAGAAACTGAAGATGTGATGACAGCGGGAAGTGACTGCATGCTTGAAAACAATGGCGACTTCTGAAGCGATCTCCGCAGAAGCGGCAATATCTGCATTTTTATCAGAAATGGACTCAACTTGTTCTTTAAAAGAGGAGCAAAGATGTCAGGTAAAGCTCTTCTTACAGGAAATTATGTTTTTGCTCTTCTCCTGACCAGGATCACTGCTGGGAAACTGGGAGAGAATGCAGGAATCCTTAGTGAATGATGACGGTTAGTCTATGGTAGCCCTGAGTCATGGTTGTTCAGTGATACCTGGCAAAATATGTTCTCCTCAGAAGTGTACCGGGAGAACTTGCTGGGGATTGTCGTTGACAAGGTTCATGTCTCATATAAGTGGTAAATGATACATCTGTGTTAATGTAAGTTGATAGTCTAAGGACTGAAACGTAGTTTAAGCTGATGACTAACAGCAGGGAGCAGGGTCTAGCTGCTACGTCATACTGTGGCTTGATATGGATTGGTCTGTGATGGTTGTGACTGGCAGAACGATCGTCCAATCGCCAGCTGCAGTTGTTTTTGAAAGTTCTACCCCTGAAAACATTTCCCACGGGCCGCTCTCCAAGTGGACTAGTGAAATATTTCAGTCTGGCGTGTCAGGTTACGGGTATTTTGTCATGAATCTTAAACAGTGGGCTAGATGTGAGCCAGACAGAGGTGGCCCGAATACAACAATGAATTACAGTCCTGAAGTGGCCCAAGACCTGTTGCTGGATCTTCAACAATATGTGGGTATGTGTTCCGGCAAACCGATCTGAGCCACTTCAGTACCATAAGTCATTGCTGTATCCTGGCCAACTCAAGTGGGCCCACCAGTTTTGCTATCTGGGATGTGGATGATCATAAACTTTTTGATTTTTATAGAATGAATTGATATTTTACAGCTAGTTAACCATTAGTTCAGAGTTAGGTGGTGAGTAATTCCAAATCAGATATTGCAGATTAACCAACAGAGTGGAGCAGGGATGACGTATTTTTGAAGGCCAATAGAAGTTAGCATCTTAATGGTCCCCTCGACCTAAGACACGCTTTTTTAGCCTACAGGATTTGCAACTGTATTTTGGATCACTTCTGATAATAAGCTCTGTGGCGAACAAAAAAACATTAAACGTTCATGCTCTGTTCTTTATGATAATTTTGTCAAATGAATGTAATTCTTACGATTTTTTTAAGCTTAAATGTAATTGGCGAGAGGAAAAATATATTATTAAGCTGCTATGGAGTTATACCATGGCAGTTAAAAATAGAAGCAGTGACAAAATTTCCAATGAATAACATCATGCAGTAACCTCTTGTTTTAAAGTTTCCTCTTTCCTAAATTACCTAATCAAGTTGGTCCTCATGGCTGTGGCAGAGGTGTGTGAATTATTGATTAAAAAATGATTAGAAATCCCTGCAGTTGGGTCGTTTTCATGGTTCTATTTAGCAGATCATTAGCAACCATCCTTTTAAACACCCAATGCTTCAAAAGCATTCAAAAGTAGACAATATCAGATAAAGTGTATTGATTGCGGTTAAATATTTATCCGAAACAGGTGTTCTACATCCCATATAGTTTTGGGCTCGAGAACCAGGAAGTGCTCCATTCTAAGTCACTTCTGCATTTTTTGTTCTCATTCTTACACAACTCAAGAAGTTTTCATTGATCATTATACATACTAAACACCAAGCACTTAGCTGTGACTTCATTTCAACATTTTTACATTTTTACATTTTTTTTTATACATCTGTGTCTCCTTTCTCTTGGTTAAGTTATTTATTATAGAAAGTAGTTTGTTGCCTAGTATCTGTGTCAATTTTTTAGAATATTAATGTTAACAAGAACTCAGCTATTTATCAGTTACCCTGCAACTGACATTAATTCTTCATTTTTTACCTACCAACTTAAGATTGTTTGCAGGCACTCACACCCACAGAAAAAAGCAAGCTAGACTACATTAAGCACTTTTTGGTGCACAGGGAGTGATATCAAAGCATATTGAAGCCTTGAATCAGTCCTCGCTGTTGGGATCAGCTATGGTGCAGAATGAGCTAAGGCCTATATGCAGTCACAGGAGCCAATGCTTTTGTAGTTAGTCGTAGGAAATTATTTTAAATCCAAGGTTTGTTTCATAGTTGCTTGCATATCCATGTGTTTAATGCTCTCTGTGTCCAGAAACCTGCCTTTCCAATGAAAAGACCAGTGTGACTGTCTATCATAGTTCAGCAATAATCTTTTTGGTGTTCAAGTTTGGTTACTGAAATACATGGAAGTTCCACTATTTTTCTTTTGTCTTCTCAGTTCCCTCTCTCTCTATCACACATGTGCACACACACTCACACTCACACTCACACATGCTCATAGTTTCGTTTTATAATAGATATTTGTTTGATTAAGTGTGTTTGATTTAAATTATTATATTTTCAATTTTATAGAGAATCTTTCTGTGATTATTGTGCAAGTTCACTGTGATAAAAGCTGGTTGCAGAGGTTGGTGTATGGATTGTCAAATCATGCTTAGGTTACATTACAATGCAACTAAATGTTAATTTGCCTGTTTATTTGGGTGTTAGTGTGTGTGTATGTCTTTGTGTATGTCATGAAATGCCCTCGCCTTCAAGATACTACACCCTATAGGTTTAAATGTTTATTGTAATTTTATTGTCTCTTGTCTGATGAACATTCACTTTGTTTGTGGCTCAGTTTCCCTTGTATTTGTTACCTGTACATAAGTAGTTTATTTTAAGGCCAATAAATCTCTGCTCTATTATGGACATAAACTTTGCTAATCTTGTCTAAAAACCAAAGATACTGTTGTCATGCAGTCAGTGAGTTTCTGAGAGAGGCTCTGAGGACTTTCACTTAAGACCCCACACAACCAATAAATTCTGGCTCATGTAGTGACATACACAAGTATTGTTGAAGAGTGTATGATCCCAGAGAGTAAGTTCTATTCAGCAGAGTCTTCTGTAAGCAGCTAAAGGTGGATTCAGCAGGCTAGCATGTCGTCTTTTCCTAAGTCTTTATCTCAGAGCGTCAGCCCTGTATCCCGCCTCCCTCTTTCTGTATTCTTATGACTCTTATTTCTCACTTATTGATTACTACTACTCACTTATTGATTGACTACTTTTGTTCATTTCTGCCAAAGAGGGTCTTGGCCTTAATTATATTTCACAGGTTATAGGGCAACTCTCTGAGAGCAGTTGATATTTACACCCACCATTTAACTGAGCTTGTCATTGAAACTGGTTTGAATGTAACAGCACGTTAAGAATTATCATATTTTAGAAAGTGGAGAACTGCTGTCACAATCTTAATAAAATTTACTTTCAATAATTCTTATTCATGTCCTTTTTCCCTTTTTAATTTTTTAACAGAATTTTCCTGTGTTAGTTTACAAAGGTAGCCATGTACGTGTGCAGTGACTTTGAGAAATATCAGAAAGATTAAATGTACACATATAAAAACGGTATTTGTACTGGTATCTGTCCATTAAAACTGTAAATATCAGAACAGCTCGGGGTCTAATTTAATAGACCAGGCGCAGGCGGGTCGCACCTGCCCTGCGCCGCGCCTGCGCTGCGCCAACGGGGTGTGTCCAGGGCATTTTGCAAGTTTCGTGCATGGCGCAGGGAGGCGCACCCACGCCTCCGTCTCTCCCAGCGGCGCAAGTAGCAGAGAGGGAGGTGAGAAGGCGTGAGTGGATTTAACACAGCCAAGTGCAATCTTCACCAATCAAATGAACGCCTCTCCTTGCCTTTAAATTCGCCGCGGGCGAGGTGCAGTGACAATTTCACCTCGGTGGAGAGGATGGTTAGAGCCGCCGTCACTTTTGCAGCAACTGGGAGAGCGCAGGGGCCACCGGGTCGCGCATAGGAGGCCATGATGCGCGTCACTGTGTGGACCACCTCGTGGAACAGATGTAATCTGTCCCTGTCTCATAAATATGAGTACCAAATTAAGTTATAATTACATTTAAACACAGCAGCAGGCTAATCCATTCATCATGCTTGTGATCCACCTGCATTCCTGGTCTGTCATCGCTAAGTAGCAGAACCTTAGGTGAAATATTCCCCCGATATCTCCTTCTCATCCTCCTTGCAATAATGTACTCCATCATTTTAGATCACATTACGAATAAAGATTAAAACAGAGAAAAATGGGCAATCGCAGGTAAATCCTGAAGACACCGAGTGACTTACATTTATTCAGCAAGCGTCTCTCTCTTTTTTCTTTTCATTTGAATTTCATGAGATGAGAGAAGCCGGATACTCCGGATGATGTGGCTGTTTTTGGTTGGCTTGAGAGATATGAACTCGTTAGTTATGACAAACGTCTCTGATCTGACATTAGATGTGTCGGGACAATTAATATAGATACAAATGTATATGCTGGTTCAGACGGTTACATTAAATAGTGGTTGTTATGATTGTTTATTGCATTGAAATGTGCCTGACACTCTGGATACCTGCCTGTGAGGTTTTGGTGACATGTGCGCACAGCGCGCCTGTCAGCCAAATTACCACTGCCCGGGGTGCGCCGAGAATAGACCAGGTTGGAGCTGGCGGGCTTTCAGCGCACCTTCCGCACAGTTTTTTTTCACGAAATTGTCACTGCGCCAAGCTGAATTTCGACACCTCCCCCGGTGCGGCGTCACACCCATCTCAGCGCAGCCGGTCTACCAAATTGCCAAATTGGCTGCACACGGTGGTGCGCCGGACAAAATTACCACTGCGCGGGGTGCGCCAGGCTGCGCCACCCTGCGCCACCCTGAGTTGTGCCAGGAAATTAGAGCCCCTCATCTCAAATTAAACCAAGGAGTGATCAATTCAGTATGCAGCTATGTTGTTAGTAATGACATTAAACCACCACATAGATAAAGCTTAAAATTCAAACCTAGACATCATTAATCATGGAAGACTTTTGTGTGTTAACATGTCATGTCCCCTTACACAGGATAACTTCACTTTGTCACATTCGTTTTTCAATACAAAAACTGACTTATTGCAGGGCTAATACTGTATTGTTCAGCAATCACTTTCCCAAATGAAAATTGCAATGTAGAATTGTTTAATTAAAGAATAGGCTTTGATGCTGATAGCATGGTTATGTCTGTGCACCACATTTAAGGAGGCTCTCAACTCAGTGCAGGTAGCCTGTGTTTTGGTCTCCTCTGTCAAAATGGAAAGCCAAAAATAAAATGAAAGGAAATCACTTTCAGGTTTTAATTGTCACTGCTCAGCTACTACACCAAGTTGTTGAAATGGAGGGATGATTTTACAGCCAATTTGTATTAAAAGAGCATAAACAAGGATTTAAACATAAAGGAACATAAAGATCACATACATTTTGTACTCAGTTACTACTTATTTTCATTTGTAAGTTTCATTCTTTATATTTCTTTTTTGTATTTTATTGCTGCTGTAAATTTGCTATTTCCCCCCATGGGACCTATAAAGGAATATCTTATCTTACCTTATGTTATCTTAAAAGTATCTTTATATGAATCTATTCAGATAAAAGCAAAAAAATTCTCAGTTAAAAATGTATTTGAATTACTGAGTGTTTTGCAATCTGTTATGTGAAAAAAAGAAAAACAAAAAACAGCTGAAGCATGATGAGTCCATCAGTTATTAATGCCATTATTGTTGTTAAGTACATGATAACATCTGACCCAAAAATACAGCTATAGGGTAGTATTTCTCTTGTCCTCTATAAGTCATGGTTTTACATAAGCACTGTTTTTGACAATATTATTACAGACAGCAAAAAATGAATATAGATTAAAATTTGCCTTGATGGATATTAAATCACTGAAACTTAATTGGAAATTTAATTTTTCCCCAAAACTTTGTAAATGGGTTGTCAGTAAAACCAACACTTGTGAATCTTGTATCTGATCCACTTGGTATTGAGTATCAAACCTGTGAAGTTTCATGTTTTCAGTGTTGTGTCAGGGTATCATAGCATTAAACTTGATATCTGTATTGACGTTATAATTTTGGCACTGTGGCAAATCTAGATAATGGAAAACTTTGATGGGTTTAGCTTCTCATTTAAATTATTTTTTACTCAGTGCTCAGATTTTTTTTAACAAAGGCAACTACATACAACACATCCCCATAAAACTACACTGAAAGAACTATTTAAAAAACTGCTCAGAAAGTACAAGTATTCAAAAATGTACTCAATAACAGTAAAATGTAATTAAATATTTTTGATACTTGACCAAACAGCAAGTTTGAACAAAAATGGAAATGATTTAAATGCGGTGTAGGTAGAGGACAGTGATGTGAAGGAGCTAAAAATATGATGCAGGTTTTTAAATTCTTTTTGGCCTGTGCGAGACATAAGAAAACATTATCAGTGACGTTTCAAAGTGCATTCAATGGATCAATCTGGAGAAAATCTGTGGATACATAAGATTTTAATTCTTATTTAACAGTTTGCACATCCAAGTCTACAGGTCAGAAGTCAGGAGTTTGATCCCATTTTATATGTTTTCATTCAATGAAGGAGTGTATCTTCCATATAGGGGCTCTTGATTTCTCCTGAAATTTAGGGAGAAATATTGGCGGGGGAGTTTTAATCAATTTAATTTCCTCAAAACACCCATCACCATCTCATTATGAGATATTATCATTTAACTGTAGAAATTGTCCCCTGGTTTAAATAAAGGATCCCAGGGCAACAAATAATTTCAATATGTGCAAATCTATTCAGTGCCCCCAAAATTGTGGAATTCAGTGAGTAGGCGTCCTCTCTGGCAGCTCAGAAGGTCTCTCTGATGTTTGATGGTTAAACTTCTGTTTGCTGTTGTTTCTCAGAGTCACTGTGGTAGGCAGAAGAGCAAAACTGCCCCATCACTGACGGCCAGGTGTTTGTGCCTGATCATAGAGTTAAACTGAAAATATAATAACGGAAGAGACATCATAAATGAAAAGGAACAAAGGTAAAGTTTGGCCACAAGTGCAACAATTACCCCTGATATTTGTTGGAGCCCCCTCACACCCATTCTCTGGTGGTTATAGTGGTTTAGTTTGGAGAGTGGCTTGCCCATCAATTGGGAGGTTGAGGGTTTGAGCTGGGCCCCTGCTCTCACACATCTTTGTCTTTGATTGGGCACTTAACCACAATTTGCTCCCAGTGCTGTATCAGTGTAAATAAAAGAAAGATCATTTTATTAGCAAATACTGTGCTACTTCCACTCACATTGTAACAGACAAAGAACATAGAAGCTTTACCACTTAAAGCTTGTGAAAGGAGTGTGCATGGGTGTAAATGAGTAGATGTGCCCTGCGGTGTAAAAGTGCTTTGGGAAGTCAGATGACTAGAGAAGTTCCATACAAGTTCAAGTCTATTCATTATTAACTTTATATGTGTATTCATCTGGTCTTTCAAACTCTTTTGATGGCTTGTCTGTGAAAATAAAAAGGAACAGGTGAAACTCACAATACTTAAGATTACACTTGAGGGTTAGCCAAGAAAATGGATGTCTAAGCTGGCCTCCTCTTTTTTTCTGTTGCCTCCCGTCTGAGTAAAGGGGCAATTGCTGAGGTTCTGCTCCAAGAGGTGGAGAGCAGTGTCTTTTCCAAATATTTTGTGTTGATTTTGGGGTCCCAATGGGAGCCTCAATGAGTTAACCAACTGAGAATCAGAATTACATAGTTATCAGAGGCAGCAAGTGATGAAACATCAATGCAGAGGACATGTGAGGGCAATTAAGGGTACCCCATTTTTCTGAGTGGTAGACAATGCCCCCTGGGAGATATGAGTGCTTGTAACATTTTTTTCAGTGTTTTGGGGGGCATTTTGTGCCTTTTTTTGATAGAAGAGAAAGAGGTATTATGGATAGGCTTGGAAAAGGGTGAGAGAGAGCAGGGGAGGACACTCAGCAAAGGGGCTTTATGTAGGAACTGAACCCAGTCCAGCCAAAGTGTATAAGGGACATGTCTGGTTGCTTAACACTCAGCCAAACCAGCATCCCAACTCTCAAATTTTTGAATAAATAACCCAGTTTTTGTTATAATCAACCCATACAATACACTTAATCACTTCATTGCAGTCAGGTTATGATTTTTTTAGAGGGTATGGTGTCAAAAGCTATAGCACAACATACTGTATGCTACCTTCCTTAGATCAGCCATCACCTGCTTTCAGATTCCAATAGAAAAATCAGCACCAGTGACAAAGTTTGTTGAGATTTGGACTTGGACTGATCAACAAAACCATTTAATACCTGCATAGGTTTTTAGCCTAAAGGTGGTCTGGGGGTTGAATGTTATGGGATGGTTGTTAGTAAGGTTTGTTTCAGTGACTCCTTCATTGGCCTGACATGCAAATATATCTGCCCCTGAAATTTGTACTCTCAAGCTGCCTTTCTCAAACTTGAGTATATGCTGCAGGATATTTTGAAACAAGAGAACTACCTGGGACCCACCTAAACATGACCACAACATGAGAATAAGTTTTGCTGCTGTACTTCCTTTAAATATCTTTTTTTTTTAAACATACTTAGTGGGTAAACTGTTAACTTGTGCCCTTCATATCTCTTTAAGGAATTCTTAAGATCAGTTTAGCTGTGACACTGGCTCTGTTTACCATGTTTGTCTGATATTATGAGTAATAAATTCCAATATACAATTAAATCTTCTGATTAATTTTATCAGTTCTAGGACTTGAATGTAGTCCGTACTATGGTCATGTACAATGTGGTTTCAATTAGGCTTAGGGCTGCAAAATAATAGGAATTTTCACAGTTGGAAAATTTCAATGGAAATTTATGGGAATAAACAGGGATAAACCTGGAATTTATAAAACTGAAGGTTGGCCTTTAACAGGATTTTAAAATAAAGTTGAGGGAGATATATTGTAGCATTATCTTGATTAAAATGACCAGAATTCAAAAGTTTTTTTGAGAGTGTTTATGCTATTCCTCAATTGCATGCACATAGCACACAGCTTACTGCAGGAGTATTGAGTCCCTGCCCCCTACTTACACTATTTATTCCTCCATCACATGAATAGATTATTCTAGAACCCTGGCTATTGAGGCCACATTTTTTAGACCAGGGACTACATTAGGTTAAATTGAAACTGATTGTTCAAAAAAATAATTAAACTTAATGATGTTCTTCTTACAGATAAATCTGTTGAAATTTGTTTTTTAATTCTGTTATTCTGCATGGATGTCTGCCTATGACAAAACAAAATGTTTATTTTCATGTTTGGGTATGATACAGATCATTTAAATTAACTCCAATTTACAGTAAATTCCCATAATTTCAATGGAAAGTTTTCAGTTTGAAATAGTACCAATATTCTCCAGCTTAACTGCCCATGGAAAGTTTCCAGAAATTTTCCACCCCTGTTCAACCCAGATTAGGCTTTTTTTCTCTTTTCTTTCTTTTTTAAGTAGATGACCTCTTTCTGGGCCCACCCACAGTACCTTATAGCCCAACCAGAGGTCCCCTGCTCATGTTTCAGGAAGCACTGCTTTAAGGCATGTGTTTCTTCGTTCTGTGGATGGATTTATTTCAATCGTTGGCTTCTTTTCATGTCATTTCCTACTCTCTCCCCAGTTGCTGACTCTATCAGCTGTCTTGCCTATTAAATAAAGGGATAGGTTTCCATAAATGCCTTACAAATGATAGCATAGCTGATATTCCTCATTTTCCTTATTTTGTGTTTTACATTTGTTTGCCTGAAATAAGCAACTTCACTTAAACAAATGCGAATTGTCCAGAAGGCTCATAATAAATTTTGAATTGTGTTCCTGCTCCTCAGTTAAAAAAACAAAACAAAAGCAAAGCAAAGCAAAAGCATGGCATGATGTTTTTCTGAGTGTGTGTGTGTGTGTGTGTGTGTGTTTGTGTGTGGTGGTGGGTGGGTGGGGGGTTAATTCTTTACCATTTCTAATATGTAATAAGCAGTCCAAACAAAGCATTCAATCTCTGTGAAAAGATATACAACATGGCTGCACCTAAAGTTTCAAGCAAAGAAAAAAACCCCTCAGGTCTGCCATGAAGAATGGAAAGCATTTTATCATGCTCCTCAGATCACATTTTTTTGTTTGTTTTTCTGCATAATGCATGTAGTTTTTGGTACAGTACACACCCTCAAATTGACTCAGGAAGGAACACTGTTCAGTTTCACACTGTATGAGAAATTGCCACCTCCATCAGGGTAAAGACTGGTCCAAATACTGAACACCTGCTGCAAATCAAAAACAGACGTCTCTCCATTTTGGCAGACACATTTAGGCCTATTGTACTGGACTGTGTCTGAATAATACACTATTTACCACTGCATTATCATTATGTGAGCATGTAAGCAGAGGATGAAAAACAATGAGGTAGTTGGGGGGGTGGGGGGGGACATTAACACAAATATGAAACAATGTGCAAGGAGAAAAAAGCAGTGCCCTTCAACAGAAAAGCCCCCTGGCTTGCATGCAGTCCTAATTAGAAGGCAAAGCTTTTTGATGGTAAATTGATTTTTAATTGTTCAGTCCCTGCATTCATCCAGGTGGCCAAGTTCCCCCATTTAATCTCTCTCTCTGTCTGTCTGTCTCCCTCTCTTTAAGTGGAACATGTTTGGAGCTGCCTGCCACTGTTAGCAGCAATTTCCTGAACAAGAGCAATTCATTCTGCATTAGACAGAGAGCAGAGAGGGGGAGGAGAAACACTGGGAACTGACAAACACAAGAGTTGAACCATAATTGTGAGTAATGCTTTTCTACTTCAGTCATTTTGGATGTGGTACAGGGCAAACAGTCACAGTGGATGTTTTCCATTTGCTTTGATTTCTTCTCCCTCTGTCTTAGCAAGAAGCCACTCAGGCCCGTGAGGGCTAATGGCCATGACAGTGTGTAAAAGCAGTTTGACAGCAGTGATCTACGTAAGCCATTGTTGAAGTAGGCCTGGGGATTGACTGATCTGATTATTATGCTGCTGGTGGCTGTGCATGGATCCTGATACTATGGCAGTTATCTGCTGAGTGAGGGACATGTGGAGACTCTTTTAACAGGATTACACAAACACATCCTTTTGTCAGTACTGGCCTTTTATTAAGATTACCTGAGGTCCAATCAACCTCACACATAATGAGCTTCATCTGTCAAAATGAGAGGTAGTCCACGTGTTTAATATTGGTGTTTATGTCAGATTAAGCCATTTTTGTTATTTTGCCATATAACCTCCAAACCTGTAATGAAAACTTCAAATCCTTTGTAAAGCTCAGTACGTATGTTATTTCAGGGTTCACAGAGGACACGTTACACAAACAAAACATGTATGTATGTTCTTGTTTATTTCAACCTGAAATACTAAACAAGATTCCTACTGTTCCATACAGCCAACTCGAAGCTCATTTAAAATATAATTCAAACACGATTTGAATAGATTCAATTAGATTTACTTCATTGCCCCAAAGGGTAAATTTGCCTTGGGCAAAGGAACACAGCTCACTAAACCTTAATGGACCATATTAACAAACAGAGCACAGCAAAGGAAGCAAACAAACAAACAATTCATAAACATATGGAACATATAAATATCTAAAAAATAAAAATTATAAGTACCGTGTAAAAAAGTAAGATGCTAAACAATAAGTAGACAAATTGATGAATAAAATGTCAAGTTAAGACTAGTGCTATCAAGCATTTTGAATAACTTAGTCTTAAGGTTTGGAATTTTACTACTGTTTATTTTAAAACAATGTACTGCTCAGCAGCATGTGTTGCATCATGACACATGCAGCATGCCAGTGGTCGAGAGCAGCGCTTTATTATAAATACTAATAATACTAATAATAATACTATGAATATAAATGGTCGCCTGGTCTTTTTTGCCTTTTTTTGTCAATAAATGTGTCAGAAAATGCCCTTTGAGTAAATTATTTTGCACCTTTTTTCGGGTAAAAATAAAACAGTATTTGTCATTATTAAGTTGTAAATGCTTAAAACACTGTGTAATTACAAGGAAATAAAAAAAACAGATTTGAATTTTCAATAGGTTCCTCTTTATGAGCAATTCTAAATGAACATTTACAACACTTTTGAGAAGACAAAACAGAAACTCAACCTATTTTATGTTATTTATTACTATTATTATTTAATACAGTATTATTTATGTTATTATATTATTTAACTATTTATGAAATCCATAAAACAAGAACTCTGATGAAAAAGAAGAAGACAAAAAAGATTAAGGAAAATACAGCAAAAGAGCGGCAAAAAAACACTCCAGAATGATACTAATGCTAGTATTTACAATATTTTTACATTATTTACACAGAAAGTACTGATTAACCACCAATTAATGACTCACATGTTTGTCTCTTAATCTTTATCATAATGTACCATATATCACTCAGCTTTCAGAATCTGTTGGAATTATTTGGATAGCGGGGATACTCGAGGAGTTATGGTAGTTTGAATCATGCATGTCTTTTTCTGTTGTCGACGACAGCTTCATCAGACGTCTGTAGAACAAGCTGAGCAAAACCCGGACATTTTAAGGGAATTCTATAAAATCCCCCCAGACATAATTTGACGACCAAAAAGGAGGAAATGTCTGGGCAAAAGAGGATGTATGGTCACCCTATGTAGATGTGGTTTTATGGTTTGAAGAATCAAATGACTTTAGAAAAAGCTTTTTAATAATACTACAGATTTATTTCTTAAATGAATGCTGCATCACTCGCACCAGTGTGGTCTGAAACCATGGCTTTTGTTTGTTTGTTTGTTTGTCTGTTAGCAAGATTACGCAAAAACTACTGGATGGATTTACATGAAAATTTTACCAGAGGTGTGGTTTGGTCCAAGGAAAAACCAATACATTTTGGGGCTGATCCGATCCAGATTGACATCACAAAAAAAACATTTAAGTTTATAACGGCAAATCCGATTCATTTACGCCATTATGGGAATTGTAATTTATTTGCAAACTGACATCTAGTTTTTCAAGCCTATGTCACTACATTTCCCAGCTTTGCTTGCAATGCCAGGGGGGGGAGTTCTCCACGCTGCTCTGCCTGCTTTCTCATGGAACGCCGAACAGCCAATCAGCACTGAAAGCCGTGCATGCACAGTTCTGCCCACAGACACAGCGGAGAGGAGGAAGAAATTGCCGATGGAGAAAGCCCGGTGCTGTTCCTGGAGCCTTTGTTTCTAAGATAAATTAAGGCAGCAGACTCTCCTGAAATTGTAATAAACACCCCAGTCCTCTGCAACTCACAACTACTAACCACATTACTGTGAGCCCATTAACGTTATAGAAACATACGCAGCAGCTCTGCTCACTCGCAGTCCCTCCAAAGGTGCCTTATATCACTCGAAATAAGATTGCTGATAATGTCAATACGGAAATAGTCCGTCATAGCAGAGGTCTGTGTGTGTGTGAGCGTAAAACCTAACCCCCCCATTCCACATAGGCGAATGCGCTGCACACCAAAGCGCTGTGGTTTTGCTCCGACTAACAGGCTGGCGACATTGCCCACTGGAAGAGCTGCGACGTGCACAACACCAATATCTGTAGCAGCAGCAAATTGGTTCAGTCAACAAGTTACAAGACCCACCGCTAACTAGGTCACTCTACTGGATGATATTTGTATCAATAATAATCACACTTCTTGCAGATTGATATTTTTCATTACACAATGTGCGTATAAAATAAATATAGGACTATAATGTTGGGTGGAAATCATAATTTATGGGTTGAACTGAGCTGCTTGGTGGAGGTCTGCCCTCTCGGAGTGCTTTTCTAGTTTAGACTGTCATCCATTGAGTAATGTACAAATGTCCATTCATTATCTATACCCCTTATCCCTTTCGGGGGCTGGAGCCTATCCCAGTTGACATTGGGCAAGAGGTGGGGTACACCCTGAACTGGTCGTCAGCCAATCGCAGGGCCATATAGAGAGATGGACAACCATTCACGCTCACACTCATACCTAAGGGCAATTTAGTCACCAGTCAACCTAATGAACATGTTTTTGGTCTATGGGAGGAAGCCAGAGTGGAAAGAACCCATGCATGCACAGGAAGAACATTCAAACTCCACAACAAAAGGCCCTGACCACCCGGGGAATGAACTGGTGACCCTCTTCCTGTGAGGCATCGTGCTGCCCCAGGTGTGTATTTGCAAAATCAGTCACTTGATGTCCAATAATTCTTGTTTAACTGGACAGCTTTTACTGCTATTAGTGACTGGCACATTTATTATATGTATGAGTAAATCTTGAAAACTATTGTAAACCCAGATTAACTGTGTTCAGCAGAGGCCTCAATACACAGATGGGTTTAACAGCAGTGTGACAAAAAAATCTTTGTTACTTGTCCACCTAATATTTTTTTACAAGCTTGCTAACTTTCTTCTTATCTAATAGTTTGTATCTAAGCTAATAAATAGGGAAAAATCCATTTAATGATTGATCATAACAATAAACCCTGAGATATGTCCCTGAGTGATAGGGCAACAGCCACCAGGTTGCACCACCAGAAATTCTCACTTTCACACTCCCCTGTTAAACCCAGAGCACTGACCAATGTGACGTTTGATTTCCACACCTGCTCAAAGGGAATGCACATCATCACAGTGCACACAGACAAAACCCAGCCATCCGTACAGCAGCATGCTCTCATCAACATCACAGGGGCAAGAAGACTAGACGTCCCTTTTTCCAGAGTAACACTCATAACTCTTCAGAACACACCACACCTGCCCCCCCCCCCCCCCCCCCCCCCCCCCCCCCCCCCCCCCCATTCTTCTGGCTTCACAGTAAAAAGAAAACAGCCACACTGAGCCTTGGAGGAGGAGAAGCCTTGTTTTTAAAAATCAATCAGACAGACAAACTGGTATGAAATGGCAGGGAGATAATGCAATGGTGTGGTGTGGTGACCTTTAAACACAGTCTGCCGCTACGTCCCAAACACAGAAAAACCCTGACCTTTGTAGAACCATTACAGAGGCCTCTAATCTGAAAGGTGGGGGACGGGGAGGTACGAACACATGCATGCACACACACTGAGGACACATACACACGCATGCTAAAACACACAAATCTAATTTACACACAACACACCAGAATGTATTGGACTCTACTTCATTCACATGCACCAATAAAAAATGCTTATACACAGAGCATGCACCCATATACATGAACATATTTACATTTGCACTCATATGTACATGCATGAACACAATTAAATAAGACACATAAGGCAGACCAATAAAATTGAACCAAAAAATGTATGCAGACACACACATATATTCGGAAGTCTTCCTGTTGGCTGCAAAGGCCAGATGTGATAATGGTTTCCTGTATGTTAATGCTGCTGGCTGGAACACCTCTCTCTGCTCTTCAGTATTCTGCTCAGGCTACGCTCACATGGTTTTGAATTGCAAAATGCCAAAAGTGGAACGGCACATTGTTTGTAATGCCATTGGCGCTGTGCATTTAAAGAAAATACAGAAAAAATATCCCGTGGAGTGTTTGAATAGATAATTATGTGCGGCGCAGTGTGTGTGCATATGTGTGTGTGTACGTGCACTGAGTGCAGACTGAACAATCTGACCCAAGGAAGTGGAATACATGCAGTAATTGTTACTGTAGAGCAGAGGATAGATCAATAAGTATTGATTATCTTGTGTCCATTAGGAATAATTGGTGATGTTTGAGCGAGCGACGTAATGACACATCGACACAAGTGAGCTGAGAGTAAAACATCATTGATTCCAGAGAAAATGCACAATTTGACAGTCTGTTTAGTTGATGTGTCACGTCTCGATCATAAACAGCTTTGCTTTATTGGGATCAGTCGATACTAGATAGGATTGACTGTTGAGAATTTCTATGAAGAACAAGATCCCCAGAATTTTTTTCTCTCAGCCTTATCCCATGCGATTATTTTGTGTTTGTTTATAGCCACTAAAATTTCACAATTTTAAGTTCTGTAATCATGCAGCATCTTAAACTTTAGTAAACTGATGTTATTCACTTTTAATGAACTTCTCCTCTTTGACTAAGAACAATACTTTTGTTTGAGTTTTTCAAGCATAAAATACAGTCAGATTTCTTGGTCCTTTTTAAATAACAGTCACATCATCTTTAAGAATTTATACATATTTATACATATTAATGTATAAATTTAAACGAAAAGTAGGAGTGCACGGTTCAATTTTAAAAAAGGGGGTGAGCTAACATAGGATGCTAGAGCACTAGCATAGGCTCATCCAGCCATTCCTTTGTCCCATACCCTCCTCCAGTTTCCTGTCCAATTTTGGGTGTATTATGATATGTTCAACATTTAAAGACAAGGAGAAGTTTAAATAAGTTAGCAGAACAGAGTCAACACAGTATATACTATAGCAGCTATTGAGAGCATTTATTCCTGTCACATATGTTACTTCAGACCAACAAGACATATATGTTCAGATAAACAATTGTGTGTGGAATTATATATACAATATAGGTACTTTTTGTATGAAGACTTAGATAATTCTACCTAAACTGTGTAAAGTTTTTAGCTTTTATTGGCTTGAGGATTTTGGCATGTGCATGCAAATGGATTACACAAAAACAAGTTTACATTTGCTTGGATATTATTTCCTTTTTGATAACACGTATAGTTACAATAACTCATTCTTGGACCAGCACATAGCTGGCTGTGACTGCTGGGGGGAATTGGCACATTAAGCTTGTCCATCTCTCTCTCTCTCTCTCTCTCTCTCTCTCTCTCTCTCTCTCACTCTCTGTCCATGTCTCTCGATTTTTTCAATTTTTCGATTTAATAAGCTTTATTGGCATGACATTTTGAATCAAACATGTTGCCAAAGCAAATAGGTACATTTACAAAATATGGTCCATTAAAAATATATTAAGTAATATAAAAAATGCTTCAGAAAAAGAAAAGAAAAAAGGAATAATACATTATCTTACATAGAAACATCTTTCTTTGTGACATGCAGTAAAATATTCTCCTGCCAGGTCTACTGTACTATTTTCTTTCCCAGAAGGATCTGCAAGAGCTGTTCTTTTAGGAGGGTGAGAAATTCTGGGATTTTCTGATTGAATTTTGGGAAGAAATGTTCTCTAATTTTTTTTTTTTTTGTATTTGGGGCAACTGGTGAGAAAACGCATTTCTGTCTCAACATCTCAGGTTCCACAGAGCCCACAGAGTCTCTTAGTTCATTCCAGCCACTCTCTTCTATGGCGACCAGTTTCAACAGCAAGTTTATGGTTGCTGAGTCTGTATTTGGTCAGGGTTTGTCTTTTTATAGGGTGCTTAATTTGGGTTAAATATTGGGCTGATTTAAATTCTCTATCTAGTAAACAATAGCATTCCAATTTATTTATTAACAGGGTTTCTTATTTCCACTGATTGAAGTATTTTTGTTTATTATCTTTGTCCACTTGTTAAATTTGTGAGCTGGGGATTATTTTCATGACGTCTTTTTTATTTAGGATGAGAAGCTGTTGCTGTCATAAATAGGCTCTGTGTTGGAGAGAGTCTGAGTCCAACTCTATCAAGTGGTTCCTGAATTTGATTGTTCTTTTTTGAATTTTGATTAAGAGGGGGAAACTGACCCAGTTCTGCTCTGCAGCCGTGATTGGGACAGTTTCTGTGGACTCTCAGGATGTTTCTACAGAAACAACAGAATCAGGATGTAGTTTCCTGTTTGTACAGAAAGTAATTTTAGTACAATGTAGTTTTTTCAGAAACTTTCTACTGTGTCTCTCTTTCTGTCTTTCTTTCTCTATTTTGCTCTTGTGCTCTTCTCTGGTTCTTGTCTTGTTGACCTTCTAATATTCAGCCTTTAAGCCTTTAATTTATTCCTTTTCCTTATCATTCTCTGAGGTTATCAAAATTAACCTCAGAATGATCATTCCATTAAAACATTTTGCATGTCCTGGAAGTACCATACATACAGTACATTACTCTATTGTTATTATTATTATCAACATGGACATTACTCTATAATTATTATTATTATCAGCACAGACAAGCTGCAGCTGTGGACCTGCCTGACTCTGCTGCTTCATCTTACAACAACCAACATCAACAACATCATCTGACATATTGTCTCTTTTCTTTAAACCATTTTTCCTGAATTAAAAGCAGTTTAAGTAAAACTACAGCAATAATTACTCCTCTCCATTTCGCTACCATTATAGACATTAATGTTAATATTTAAACAACCTCTTTATCCATGGTTGTTGCTGCTGATACTACCATAATAATTCCATCATATAAAGAAAAAATGATGAAGACAAACTTAAAGTCTGTCTGTCCATTCATTTTTCTTCATCATAGAGCCATCATAGATTTTGCTCCTTTGTCTCTGCCTGCCTCTTTCTTTTCTGCATCTCTATCTAGTCACACCCCCAGCACAGTTTTGGCAGATGCTGTTATGTATGAGTCTGGTTCTGCACAGATATCCTGCCTGCTTGAGAGAGGCTCTTTATTTCTTGCTACTGTAACATTTGGTAAATATTGCAGAGTACTGAGTGGATTGATGTTTTTTTCTGGATTAATAATTTTAATTAAAAAAATGAATTAATAAATCCAATGAAATAATGAAATAAACATTTTTAAAGAGTGTGGTGTGGAGTTACTCTTTTGTAAAGGGTCTTGAGATGACATTTGTTATACTATGGCCCTACACATTAAAATTGAATGATTGATTGATGGATGGATGGATTGATTGATTGATTATATTTTTATACCCTGCAATATTTTGTACATTTTTACCACCAAAACTACCTTTTCCATACTTCTAATTTATGGGGTTCAAATAAGTTAAAATGTCAATTTATGCAGTGCATGCTAAATAACATGAACAGTTATAAAAAAAAAAAAAAAGGAACACAAGGCAACAAGCAGACACAAAGGACTCTTCAAGAGTTTTTTTCTGTGAAAGTAAAGGTGAGATTGAAAAGAATTTCTGCCCCTTCTAGCTGAGAAAATCTCTACTTTGAAAAAAAAAAAAAACATGCAAAATTAGAAAACATAATTCCAGGGGCAATGTTTTCCTCACAGTAAAGGAATTGTGAAATTGTGAGGCTGCAGCTATGATGATGAACATGGGGAGAAGCTCAGCTGAGATAAGTGCTCAGGATGTATGGCACAGAGAAAGACCAGGGTGTGACATGCAGCACTGCTTGAGCAACACTGACATCTTTTGGTTTATCCTCCACTTGTGGAGCTAAGACTTCCTGTCAGTTCTGCCTTCCAGCCAGCCTTACACTACAGTAAGTAAAGATTGTGATCATATTATGCAAATGATTGTTCCATCTATACACAGCTCCCTCATGTTAGTCTGTTCTCTCTGTGTTCTGACAGTTATTTAGGTCCTCAAGGCGAGAGTGAGTTTGACTGTGCAGCCATGTGTTGACAAGGCTGAAGGTGATAGGAAGTCTTGCTCTGAGAAATGTGTATGAATATATTATTTTGTTCCAGGTACAGTGTGCTGGCTGAGCATGAAAATAAGCTTTCAGAGGTGAGCTCAAGCGGCCAACAAACAAGAGCTTGTACTTGGAAATCCTTCCAAGTTGATTCCTGGTGTTTGAATTTTTGGATCCTCCTGATAAACTTTTTAACACTCAAATATTCACACAAGTTTTTTGTTCTTTTAAAAAAGGCAGCCTCAAGTGAAAGGAGACATAAATCAACAGCATGAAGGGCTGTATTATGTTTGGTAACAAGTTGGTTTGGCTTCATAAAGCTAAACAAGAGTGAAGTACCTCACTGTGAGCTGTGGCAAGCATAGCCAAGGACAATATTTCTGATGTGTATCATGGGGCAGACAATACAGCCAACTACTGAGATAAATGAATCAAAGAGATTTAGTGCATTGTATTGTTTGTGATTTAAAAAAACACATTTTCTAAAAGTGACAAAACATAAATACTTTTAAATTTTGTTAAGTGTAAGTCAATCAATGTTTTGTTTGATCAAATGGTTTTGTTACAACCTATTTAACTACAAATTAGCAGTAAACCACACCTCTGAACATTAATGAGTAAACCTGGATAATTCAGTTATCCATGTATGAAGAATCATGGGGCTGATCAGTGCCCTTAATCAGAGATTTAACTTGAAAGACATTAGTATGTCATTTAAAGAAAATAGAAAGAAAATGCAGTTTTGTTTTGATAAAGCAGAGGCTTTGCCTCTTTCATGAGAAATCTGAACCATGTTTCTGGAAATGTCAATCATAAGTCAAATACTGTGTAGTTTGGTCAAAAAAATGGTAAAATGGTAAATGATAAAATGATAAATGGACTTGAGCTAATATTGTGCTTTCCTAGTCTTTTTGACTACTCAAAGCAGCTTTACACCGCAAGTCACATCTACCCATACACACCCATTTTCTCTCACATTCACTCACTGGTGGTTGGAATATCTCTTTCGGTTTTCCATCAGTATAAACATATACACACCCTTTCATATCCATTTACACACCACTGATGCAGCAGTGGGAGTAACTTGGGGCTAAGTGTCTTGCCCAAGGACACATTGCCATGTGAAAAACCTGAGGTGGGCTCCAGCCTACAACCTTCCAGTTACCAACCTTGTGCATACAGACTGCACCACTGATGTCAAAACATACAGTATATGTATCTGTACAAAGTGACATGACAAGGCATACAGTATGTTTGTTTCTGAGGCTACAGCATGATGTGAATGCTTACTTTTATATTTTACTGCACTTACTGAGTAGTCCTGGACATTTTCAGTAGTTTTCTAAATATTTAGAAATTAACAGGATTTAATGTAAAAATTATGTTTTTCAGTAAAAACATATCTTAAAAAATGTGTGGATATGTGCCTGCTAATGTCTCTGTATATGGCATATCATAAACTTGTTGCTACCTTTTCTTTTCAGGAATATTTCTGCAACTTTGAGGCAAACTTTTGAAATACAGCCCACCAGGAAAGAGAAGAGTTCACTTATACAGTACTCAAGTGAAAGTACAGATACTATGATATTTTTTTACTCAGGGAAATATTTTAAAAAAGTACTTAATATTAAATGTACTTAAAGTACTGAGTATTTTAACAGCTTTTTGCTGTATGTGCAAAAAGAACAAAAGCTGGAGTGTAATGGGTCAGTTATTAGTTGCAGTACATAAAGTATGGTGAATAATATCATCATCACCATATTATATATAATTTACTGGGTAACAAACTGTCCTGATAAAGACATTAGTCGGAACAACATTTGTGCAGTCTGTTGGCAATAATTTACACAAGTTCACTGTACTTGACAATACCCAGCAAATGATTTAAGATTATTAGTTTGCCCAATCCATCCATCCACCCACTACACAGCTCATCCCAATCACAGTCTCAGGGGCCTAAGCCTATCCCCGCTGACATTGGGTAAGGGACAGGGTAGACCCCGAACTGGTCACCAGCCAATCACAGGACCACATAAAGAGACCGACAACCATTCACACACACACACACACACGCACACACCCACACACTAACACACACACCTATGGGCAATCAAGAGACACCATGCATGCTTTGGTCTGTGGGAGGAAACTCAAGTAAGTGAAGAAATCCATATATGCCCGGGGAGAACATGCAAGCTTCATGTAGAGGCCCTGACCAACTTAGAGTGTCAAGCAGCAATCTTTCTGCAGTGAGGCACGAGGTCTACCTGAGAAACTACAATGCAGCCTCATTTTGCCCTAGCACATATTGAATTAGGCTAATAAACTTAACAGTTTTTTCAATTTCAACCCCTGCAACCCACCAGTTGGGAACCACTGGTTTAAGCTTTAACTCTCCTCCCACCAGGTCCAGTTTGGCTCTTTTAATTATTGACCCGAGTCACACTTCTCATTAAATATGGAAATAATGTATAGGAATTAATACAGAAAACTGATGTTATCCAGACAGTTGAACAGAACAATCATGCTGTGTATAGCCGAAAACATTTTAACACATGTAGCCTGTTCTGCATGCCTTTAAATAATAGAGTAGTATTTGGCAAACCTTTTCTTTAAGCTCACTGGAGTAATTTTTGGACTCTAATAGCCTACTTTAAATGTCATTTACTTCCCGACAACGACAAAACAATTGGAAGTGCTCTCTTTTCCTTACTAAAGTGTAGTTTGCAGAACATCCTCATATAAAACCCTTTTCCTTTCTCTTTGAAATGATATTATTTGTCCCTTTTCCATTTGTTACTTTAATAGGGGGGACGTCATCACTGCTGAGCACCTCTTCTGCATTTTTTACTTCCTCAAAAGGGCTGGGCGGACAGCTACGTTCAGTTTCCCCTCAGCTGAAAGAAAAGGGAGTGATTTCTGCTCTGACCCTTCCGCATCTGCGCTGTGTGGATCAGCTGCGTCAAGGTTGAGAACCAGCAGCACGGTGCCGGAAGTGCACAGAGTTTCCATCAAAATAAAAGATTTATATCCACCATTTCCAAACAACAGTCCTCACTATTTAGAAAGCCGGTTTATTATTGTCAGGTTTGAGTAGTTTAAGAATAATATTCAGACATGTTTTGACCCACATCTTAAGACTGGCATTCAACTGCACAAATTATCTTACACTTTATTAAAACTGTATTCTATTCTGTGGTTAGATTAAGATGTTATTGATCACCATGATCTAATGATCAGCATGTTTGCTTTTCTGACACAATTGAATACAAAGTCAGTTGTTGTCAGCTGAAAACAATAACTGAGTGGATACAAATATGATTGTTTTGTTTTCTGTTTGCTTGTTTGTTTTCCTTTGTGTTGTGTTGAATGAAACATATGTTTACTCAAACTTTTAAATTTCAGTATCTCTGGCTAAAATCCATTTCATAACAATTTTATGATTTTTCTCAATACAGATGACACAAGAACACATGAAATATGTTTGTAGGAAAATATATTTAATGAATTTATTTGATTCTTTAAATTATAATACCTAAGGTCTAATTTTAAACTGTTTTAGCTAGGCTTTAGTGAGTTGTTTTGGTTTAATGTTTTTTTAATTTGTTTTACGTAAATTAAGATTTTTTTTCAGGTCCATTATGTGTTTTGATGTTGCTCTGAACCAAGGAAAGACATTTTGTAAAATGATTAAACTTTTAATGTATCTTTGCACTGAATTTATGAACAGATCATTTGTTTGCAATTTTTTTAAAATGTGTTATGGACCCCAGGATGAGTACCATAGCTGCAACCATGTGCCTAAGCTAATGGGGATCCTAATAAACAATAAACAATTTAAGTTCTGAATATTTTCCTTGGGTACATTTTTGAGTCTCTATTTAGCCTATTTGATTTTTTTTTTATTAAAACACTTTTTGATGTGTGAATTCAACCCTGCTATTTAATAGACAAGTACTCTTCTTTAGATTCCACATAATTTTCTTGTCTGTCACTTTTTCTACTCTGAAGTCAGCAGATGAATTTTCTCCACTTTTTCCAAAACCACTCTGAAATACCTGATAAACGGTGCTGATGTGGTTCAGCAATGCTTAATGAGGAGCATTTCACCCCAAATTATAGACTAAGAGTTGACTTCACCTCAAGTTATTATTTTTACAGTGTGTAACCTACACTTTGTCTGCAAATATTTTTTTTTCATTCCTACTAATTTTCCTTTTATTTCGGAGCTGTAAAGCTGTAAATCTGTGGCATATGGGATCAAAACATTAAAAAAAAAAAATAAATTCTGAAGATGAAATCAAGTTGTGTAGGACATAAGTTTAAATGCTCAAGTGATTTTAATACAAAGTAAATGACTTAGGTGTATTTTGTTGTCCACATGTCAGAAAAAGAAGCATTATAAAGTCATGTTTTTGTATTTCAAACTAATACATTTTTTTACATTTAACTTTAAATTTCAAGTTTCTATTCGAACTACAGCAAATAGATGTTAAATAATTAAACTTTATCAATAATGACATGTCATGTCCCAAACAAACAGTACCAAAAAAAAAAAGGTTTAGCCCAGTTTTCTCAAAAGTGAGAGTCATTTCGCCTTTGAAATTGCTAAAACCTATCAATATCATGAAACAGATGGTAGACATTGTCAGTGGCAATGTACAATATTATCAATACAAAATTGATGTAGACAGAAAATAGCTGAAAAAGTTAAATATCATATTATTTTATCTGCAGATATGATCATTTCTGACAATATTTAAAGCCAATATATCTGCTATACATATTATCCATATTTATCCAGTATGTCAGCTGAAATATCAGCAGAACGAATGAATGAACCTAATTTTTCACTTAATTATAACTGAATGTCTACGTTTAAAAAACAAGAGTATCTTTTGTGGAGAATGAAATGGTTTTTTTGTTTCAAATGTTTTTAACACAAAGTAGCCATCACATCATAAGTAAAAAGTCAATTTTAGTTAAATGGAGACTGCATACTTTCAAGCAATATTTTCACTATTTCTGTCAGCATAAACAATAATGAGATTAGAAATCTCAACATATCAGATATCAGCAAAAATCCAATATTGAGCTTCCCTTATCTTCAGGATTACAGAAATCATAAACTGGACCTTTCTTCTGGACAAGAAAGTTGATAGAGAACAGAAATTGAAAACTAACCCAATATTCCTTAGTTCTCCTTATTCTTGACTGCACTTGTGCAATGTAAAAAAAAAAAAATCTGGTGACATTTTAAGTTAACCTTTCCTTTTTTTTCCCCAGGGCAAGCTGTCACTTCAGCAGAAGCAGGCTTAAAATAATGTTTCTTATGCAACTTTAATGTTTACTCAAGCAATATATAATCAGGAGTATACTTTTACCCAAGTGATCAAACAGTGCTCTTTGCCCACTAATGACTTTAAAACTTCAACAAACACTCAGTGGAGAGTCCGAGTATGCACGGCTTTTATTTTGAAAGACACCGGGAGTGCATCCTGTTCACTACCGGCACATTCCTGCTGCTCCGAAGTTGTGGTGGAAGTTTACCTCAGGTCTGTCTCATGAATTTAGTTCATTTAAAAAGTTTGACAGAGAGATGAGTGGACAGACGGTCCCTGTGGACTTCTCAGGACAGATGCTGGACCTGGACGAGGACGAAGACCTGGAAGTTTTCAGCAAGGTAAAACAGGAAAAAAAGTCCCGTAAACAAGGCGAGAGCTTCGGACTCCCTGCTCTAAAGTGATCCATTGCCTGTCTTGCTACGTGGATTTGTCAAAGGTTGCAAATGCTGGTTTGGACTCTTACTTGTAGGACTTTGTGGTTGATGTGGTTCCTACAGTCAGTGTGGAATCTTGTGACAGTGTGTGTGGACCGCAGACTGTCACGAAGACAGGGAAGGACACGAAATTTTCTTGATCAGCTGATGGGTTGACCTTAGGACCCACCTGTCCAATCTACATTGAGTCTCCGTTCAGTTTTTAATCATAGCCTTCAATAATCATTTCTTTGCCGTAAGCCTAAAGATAAACACTTCCACTTAAACTGCCATGTAACTGTGGTGTGGCCCATGAACAACAATCCTGCTTAAAGGCCTTGCTTTAAGCTTAATTATGTTGGATTTGTGGCGTTTGATTAGAAAATGTAGTGGCCGAAGGATAACACAAGCTACCGTTTATAGCACCTTTCCAGGCTCATGTTGTGGAGGATGCTTATTAAAATTAAGGTTTAGTAAAATTGTAACATTTCTGAACAAAGTTTGGTTCATTCTGTGCTTACAAGGAAGTCTGCATGTGTTTTCCCCAACTGTCCTCCGTGAAGGTAAATGATAGCATTATGGGTAGTCAAGAGAAGGAGTAATTCTTTAACTGCCTACAAATTTACAAAACGTTTTATTTATAGCCTAATCAAATATTTATTTGTATTCATCAGGTTCTTTCACTGCATGCTCAAAGTCAATTTATTGAGCATTTCATTGTAACATTTTGAAATACTGACATTGTGAGGAAATAATCTGCAGTGTCTTAAACTGGGAATTAAATGGATGTAGAGAAATGACTGAACAATTTTGTCTTTTAGATTTGTTATTTAAACTAGGGCTGCACTGACTCAACAGTGTGGTCTGGCAGACATATTGTGAATAACAGTATATCTGCAGATAATAGCTTATGAAGTCTATCATCAGTATTGGAAGACACAAAAAAATCTGCTGATTATCTAAGCCATTTTTGGCATATATTGGCAGAATGTACAAATATGCTTAGATGCTTTACCTTGTATTACTGAGGATTTGAGCCAAACCAATAGAATTATTGATTTTTAAAAAGTCTCATTTCTCAATCCTTATTAAACTTTACTTGAATTAAACTGAAACTTTAAAGTAGGACCTACAGACTAAAGTTTTGGTTCTGAACCACTGCTAGTTTATGTTTTTGTTCTTTATAAGTGTGTGTTTCTCTGTGGTTTGTAAGTGTTGTCTCAGGGCAACACTTATTTTAACCTGAAACTCCAGCGTCCCCCAGAGAGGGTCACATTTTGTCTTTGGGCACTTCAGAGCTCACCGTTTGTCAGCAGGTTATTTCACTGCTGTTTGTAGCTCTCAAAAAAGAAGATAAGGCTTGCATATCATTTACTGTTAAACATGCGCTTCTGTGTTGTTTTAATATCAGTTTTGACTTCACCTTAATAGAGTTTGAATTATGAGTTTTTCAGACATTGACAAAAATGCCAAATACAGAGTGGATGCAAGATGTAGAGTATTTGCCTTTACAATATGCAGATATTTTAAAAGTAATTTCAGCCATAATACTGTAATTCATGTTTATTTATTTTTTGTAAAAAGCACCTAATCTCTCCCTCATATGAGTTGGCCTGTTCCTCTGATTGTGACAGATCATTTGTGTTGGAAACAGACTTAAAAACAAGACATTCAAACGTAATTCTTCCATAAATAATAATACATTCTTTATGTAATATACTCAGTGATCAAAGAAAATAAATCCTTTGCAATGTATATTCACTTTTAAAATTTGTATTTTTAATAGAATCCCCATAAAGTGAAGCATAATGGTGTACACGTTAACGGTGGAACTGCCAAAACCACTTCTAAATGTTTCAAGCTATTATCTTTAAGTACCAAAACTGTCCTATTAATAATGCACATCCCTACGTTCTAAGTAAAGCTGGTTCCATTCAGCATTTTGCTTTCTTCTTTTTCATGCTGGGCTTGTATTTACAGTGTGAACAAACATAAATAATGATTTAGTCTGAAGTAGAAACCAGTCTGTAGTACTGTATCTCTCTAACTGTCTGTGGGTATAAAGAGCATTGTGTTCTTGTATGAGTAGAAGTCACCAGGTATACGGCTTAAGAATATAATAGAATCCAATGTAAAACAACTGTATGAAGACCATGAGCTATTCCTTTAAGATGTTTGTTGTTATTTTGTAACCATGTGAGTCATTGTGGTAGTGCTGTTGGGCTATTTGTTTAAGGATTGAGGTCATCTCACACAGGAAACCAGCGGGCTTTTCCTTTTTCTTATTTGATAGGAAAAATGTAGAGGTCAAGGCTTTGTTATGCAAGGCCTTATTTTCATCTTTTATCAAGCAAAATGCCTAACCTTTCATTTAAAACCTTTCCATCATATCTTTTTTCTCCAGTAGAACCAAATGCCTGAAGTAACCCTTTGACATACTTGTAGTGTGTTTTTGTAGCTTTCCCTGACTCTGCTGCATGTTGTAGTACTGATAATATTTCAACTGTACGGTTAGGTTGTCGGAGTGTGAAAATTGACTCCATCTTCTTAAGTGAAGTCCTTTGCAGGCCCACGTTTGTCTCGAAGTGAAAAGAGAGACTTCCTAAACTGCATTGTAGTGTAAGTGTTCAGACAGACACTGAAATATTCAAACTTTAGCAACACTCAGGGTGTATTAGCAGGATGGCTAACAAGCTAATACTTAAATTTTGTAAATTTGCTGATTTAAAAAATTGCATTGAGAGTCAATTGCAGGTCCTGACTGTCTATAAAGGGTGATTTATTATTATTTTTTTTTATTAAATATGGTATGGATTTCACTGTAATCCTTAAGGCACAGCGTGTCTTTGTCAGTAGTGTCAGGTGACTCACAGTGAGGTTTGGTCATCGAACTGATTTTATTTTCAAGTAGAAACAAGTACTTACAGGTAAATGTTGTACAGTATTTAGAGTGTAAGTTGGTCAAAATATCACCACGGCAATATATCATTGTCCTGGCATGTGGAATACAGTAATCAATTCACTGGTTCCAATTATCTACATTTTCCTTTGAAACAGATGGTGCTTCTATCAGATGTATTTTTTAAGTCAGTGTTGCAATACTTCATGACTCCTTGAGGTGCTTCAATGTTATACAGTGCCATGAAAAAGGATTTGCCCCCTTCCTGATTTCTTACTTTTTTGCATATTTGTCAGTTTAAAATGTTTCAGATCATCACACAAATTTTAGTATTAGACAAAGATAACCTGAAATGCAGTCATTTACAAACAAAATGCAGTTTGTAAATGATAAATTTTATTTATTAAGGGAAAAAAGCTCTCCAAACCTACATGACCCTATGTGAACAAGTAATTGCCCCCTGAACCTAATAACTGGTTGTGCCACCCTTGGCAGCGATAACTGCAATCAAGCGTTTGCGATAACAAGTGATGAGTCTTTCACATCGCTGTGGAGGAATTTTGGCCCACTCTTCTGCACAGAATTGTTTTAACTCAGCCACATTGGAGGGTTTTCGAGCATGAACTGCCCGTTTAAGGTCACACCACAGCATCTCAATTGGTTTTAAGTCCGGACTTTGACTCGGCCACTCCAAAACCTTAGTCTTGTTTTTTTTTTAAGCCATAAGGAGGTGGACTTGCTAGTGTGTTTCGGGTCGTTGTCCTGTTGCATAACTAGGGATCTAACGGTATGAAATTTTCATATCACGGTTATTGTGACCGAAATTATCACGGTTATCAATATTATCGCGGTATTGTTGCAGTGTGCTAAAAATGTTCAAAAAGTACTTTTATACACACTTGAAATCATTTAACCCCTTTAATTATAACAGGCTGCCTGGCCTTTTTTGGCAATAAATGTGTCAGGAAATGTCCTTTGAGTTAATTTTTTTCACCCTTTTTTTCATGAGAAATAAAAGTAAACAATTCTGGCAAGTATTTGTTATTATTATGTTATGAATGCTTAAACAGTGTGTAATTACAAGAAAAGAAAAAAGCTGAGTTGAACTTTAAACGGGATTCTTTTCATAAACAATTGTAAATGAACATGTTCAAAGTTTTGAGATGACCAAAAATAAACTTAACCTGATTTACATACACTCACACATTTTTGCTTGCCTACAGCATTAGTGTCCATGTTACAGCTCGTTTTATCAGATCATGTCCAGGCATTTTTTTTTTACTGACGATAGTCCCTGAAGCAATTCCTGTCCAGTTAGCCCCTTCACGACTCTCTTCTGGCCTACCCTCTCCCTGACAAATCTCCTCCACATTTCCTCCTCCAGTATTTCCAAATTATGATTGATGAAATCCTTAAAACATGAACTATGATGGAAAAGATGATAAATTATGAAGTACGGCAAAACACGGCCAATAACCGACAAAAGAATGGCAAGAACACTCTCCAGAATGATACTAATGCTATTATTTACAACATTTCAGAATCAGAATCAGAATCAGAAATACTTTATTAATCCCCAAGGGGAAATTCGGTTGTCTCAGTTGCTCTTATACACAGTATAGCAGTTGGAAATAACAGATGAGGACATTAGAATAGACAGTAGCATTAAAAAAATAAATAAAGATAAAATAAATACAAGTAAAAATAAAAACTAATGAAAAGAGCATAAAAATTACGTAAGCAGGTTGCAACGTGCAGAGTCTTTAAGCAGTAAAAAACTTCCTTATGAAGGAAAATAAGTAAAATAAGTAAGTAAAATTAAGTGGACATGAGGCTCCGGATAAGGTGGAGGTATACACAGTATTAACAATTAACAATATTTACGCTAAAAATGTAAATGTATTCATGACAGCACCCTTTGACCAAAGATTTACTTATCAACAATATCACAGGAGTAAAAACAGTGAGAGTTTATTCTCCAGGACCTGACGGATCAGTGATTTTAGAGGGAGGAGTTATAAAGTCTGATGGCCACAGGCAGGAATGACTTTCTGTAGGGCTCTGTGGTACATCGTGGGGGGATGAGTCTCGCACTGAATGTGCTCCTGTGTTTGTCCAGCACGCTGTGGAGGGGGTGGGAGGTGTTGTCCATGATGTCCTGCAGCCTGGACAGCATCCTCCTCTCCGACACCTCTGTCAGAGAGTCCAGCTGCACCCCCACAACATCACTGGCCTTACGGATCAGTTTGTTGAGCTTGTTGGTGTCCGCTACCCTGAGCCTGCTGCCCCAGCATACAACAGCGTACAGGATAGCACTGGCCACCACAGACTCGTAGAACATCCTCAGCATCGTCCTGCAGATGTTAAAGGACCTCAGCCTCCTCAGGAAGTAGAGGCGGCTCAGGCCCTTCTTGTAGACGGCCTCGGTGTTCCTGGTCCAGTCCAGTTTGTAATCCAAAAATACTCCCAAGTATTTGTACTCCTCGATGTCCACCTGGACCCCCTGGATGGAAACAGGGGCCACTGGAGCCTTTGTCCTCCTCAGATCCACGACCAGCTCCTTGGTCTTTGTCACGTTGAGCTGTAGGTGGTTCTGCTCACACCATGTGACAAAGTCCGCCACCACTGCCCTGTACTCCTCCTCATCGCCCTTGCTAATACACCCCACAATATCCGAGTCATCAGAAAATTTTTGAAGGTGGCAGGAGTCGGCATTGTGGCTGAAATCCGTGGTGTACAGGGTGAAGAGGAAGGGGACAGGACTGTCCCCTGGGGAGCCCCTGAAATTGCTGACCACCCTATCAGACACACAGTAGTGCAGATGAACATACTGTGGTCTGCTAGTCAGGTAGTCAACAATCCAGGACACCAGAGGAGCCTCCATCCCCATCGCTGTCAGCTTCTCCCCCAGTATGGACGGTCTGATGGTGTTAAAGGCACTGGAGAAGTCAAAAAACATGACTCTCACAGTGCTGTCAGGCCTGTCCAGATGGGCGTAGACCCTGTTCAACATGAAGATGAGGGCATCCTCAACACCAAGTCGGGGCTGGTAGGCGAACTGTAGTGGATCCAAGTGGGGTCTGACCTTAGGCCGGAGCTGCTCCAGAACGAGTCTCTCCAGGGTCTTCATGATGTGGGACGTCAGCGCCACCGATCTGTAGTCCTTGACGTTGTTTGAGCATGGCGTCTTCGGTACAGGAACGATGCAGGACGTCTTCCACAGCACGGGGACCCTCTGGAGACTTAGGCTCATGCTGAAAACGTGGTGGCGTACTCCACAGAGCTGGGGGGCGCAGGCTTTCAGGACCTTCGGGCTCACACCATCAGGGCCTGCAGCTTTGCCTGTGTGGAGTCTTGTCAGCTGTCTTCTAACCTGGTCTGCGGTGAAGGAAATCGGGGAGTTGAGTGGAGGTGTAGATGCTATGCAAGGTCCTTCAGTCTGGGGATCAGAGAAGGAGGAGGAGGGGGGTGAGATTCCCTCATCAGAAGGCAGAAGGCTCCCAAGAGGGGGAGGTGTCCCTGGAGTGGCTGCTGGCTGCTGGCCTGCAGCAGGGAGGGGGGAAGGGAGGACAGGGCCTGAGTCAAATCTGTTAAAAAACAGATTTAGATCGTTTGCCTTGTCCACACTGCAGTTCTCTCCCCTGCTGCTGCTCCTCTTGTATCCAGTGATGGTCTTCATGCCACACCAGACCTCTTTGATGTCATTTTGCTGGAGTTTTTTCTCCAGCTTCCTCCTGTAGCTGTCCTTAGCCTCCTTAATTTTCACCTTCAGGACCCTCTGTGTTGCCCCCACCTCCTCAAGATGTCTATTTCTGTAGGCCCTCTTCTTAGCATTTAGACAGTCTTTAATGTCCTTTGTTATCCACAGCTTGTTATTTGAATAACAAAGGACAGTCCTTGTTGGGACGATGGTGTCCACACAGAAATTTATGTAGTCCGTGCATTCTGTGAGCTCGTTGATGTCCTCTCCATGGGGCTCACAGAGTGCCGTCCAGTCTGTCACCTCGAAGCAGCTCTGCAGTGTGTCCATGGACTCGTCTGACCAGTTCCTCATAGACTTGGTGGTGGCTGGCAGTCTTTTCACCAGGGGCACATAACAGGGGATGAGGTGAATCAGGTTGTGATCTGATCATCCCAGAGGGGGGAGGGGGGAAGAGCTGTATGCCTCTTTCACATTAGCATACAGAAGGTTCAGAGTCTTCTCCCCTCTGGTTGTGCAGCTCACATACTGGGTGAAAGTTGGGAGTGTTTTCCCCATGGTGACATGATTAAAGTCCCCAGAGATCATATACATTATTTAAACAGGAAATACTGATAAACCACCTGTAATACACTCAGGTATGGCTCACTGAATGTCCTCACTCTCACTCTCTCAGTGGTGGCTCAGTCGGCTCACTTACTCGAGGAGTTACGGTAGTTTAATCACGCACGTCTTTTTCAGCAGCAGCATCGTGTTTTAGACAGGGTGACCGTCCTCAATCAGGTTACCCTCGGCATCCTTGTAAGTCTAAAATTCGACCAGACTTCAGACTTTGTCCGTTTCAAGGGGGAAAAATCTCCGCTATACGGCCTGTGCAGGGCGCCCACTGCCGCGGCCAAACTTTCACTTTCAGAGGCCAAACAATACAAACTGCGCATGCGCGCCCCCGTCTGTTAGGGGCCGCTGCTGCTTTGCGAGGAGCAGACACATAGTTCTGGCTTTTCCAGGCAATGAGCAGCATCACCGTTAGTTATTGACACAGTGGGCTCTAATTTCCTGGCGCAACTCAGGGTGGCGCACCCCGCGCAGTGGTAATTTCGTCCGGCGCACCGTCGTGTGCAGCCAATTTGGCAATTTAGTAGACCGGCTGCGCCGAGATGGGTGTGACGGTCAGCTCCAACCTGGTCTATTCTCGGGGCAGGCAAGGCGAACTCGGGGCAGTGGTAATTTGGCTGACAGGCAGACAGTGCGCACACGTCACCAAAACCTCACAGACAGGTATCCACAGTGTCAGGCACATTTCAATGCAATAAACAATCACAACAACTACTATTTAATGTAACCGTCTGATCCAGCATATACATTTCTATCTATATTAATTGTCACGTCACATCTGATGTCAGATCAGAGACGTTTGTCATAACTAATGAGTTCACATCTCTCAGCCAACCACAAACAGACACATCATCCGATACGGAGTATCCGACTTCTCTCATCTCATGAAATTCAAATGAAAAGAAAAAGAGAGAGACGCTCGCCGAATAAATGTGAGTCACTCGGTGTCGTAAGGATTTACCTGCGATTGCCCATATTTCTCTGTTTTCATCTTTATTCATTACGTGATCTAAAAAGATGGAGTACATTATTTCAAGGAGGATCACAAGCATGATGAATGGATTAGCCTGCTGCTGTGTTTAAATGTAATTATCACTTAATTTTGTACTCGTGTTATGACACAGGAACAGATTACATCTGTCTTGCGAGGTGGTCCACACGGTGACACGCATCATGTCCTCCGATGCGCGGCCCGGTTGGCCCCTGCGCTCTCAAAAGTGACAGCGGCTCTGACCTTCTTCGCCACTGAGGTGAAATTGTCACTGTGCCTCGCCTGCGGCGCATTTAAAGGTGAGGAGAGGCGTTCATTTGATTGGTGAAGATCACACTCGGCTGTGTTAAACCCGCTCAAGTCTTATCTCCTCCCTCTCTGCTACATGCGCCGGTAGGAGGGATGGAGGCGTGGGTGCACCTCCCTGCGCCAGACTGCGCCGTGAACGAAACTTGCAAAATGCCCTGGACACACCCCGTTGGCGCAGCGCAGGCGCGGCGCAGGGCAGGTGTGCCCCGCCTGCGCCTGGTCTACGAAATTAGTGCCCCGTGTGGTAATCGAACTCGGTTTACCAGTAATTAAAACAGGAAACGGTAATACTAACAGTTAGAAATTTTACCACGGTTTACCATTTTACCGGTAACCGTTACATCCCTATGCATAACCCAAGTGAGCTTGAGGTCATGAACTGATGGCCAAACGTTCTCCTCCACAGCAAGTCTTCCAGGTCCTGAAGCAGCAAAGCAGCCCCAGACCATCACACTACCACCACCATGTTTGACTGTTGCTATGATGTTCTCTTTATCAAATGCTGTGTTGTTTTACACCAGATGTAACAGGACGCACACCTTCCAAAAAGTTCAACTTTGGTCTGGTCAGTCCACAGAATCTGGTCAGTCTTGGGGATCAAGACATTTTTTTGTCAAATGTGAGATGAGCCTTTGTGTTCTTTTTGGTCAGTCGTGGTTTTCGCCTTGGAACTCTCCCATGGATGCCATTTTTTTATCAGTCTCTTTCTTATTGCTAAGCCATGAACACTGACCTTAACTGAGGCAAGTGAGGCGTACAGTTCTTCAGATGTTGTTTTGGGTTCTTTTGCGATCTCCTGGATGGGTCGCTGTTGTGCTCTTGGTATAATTTTGGTAGGCTGACCACTCCTGAGAAGGTTCACAGTTTTCTCCATTTGTGGATAATGGCTCTGACCGTGGTTCGCTGGAGTCCTAAAGCCTTAGAAATGGCTTTGTAATAGACTGATAGATTTCAATCACTTTGTTTCTCATTTGTTCTTCAAGTTCTTTCAGTTGGCATGATGTGTTTCTTTTCGAGATCTTGCCCTCTACTTCACTTTGTCTTACAGGTTCTATTTAAGTGATTTCTTAATTCAACAGGTCTGGCAGTAATCTGGTCTACATCTGGTCAGTAAAATTGAACTCAGCTTTCAAAAAATGTGGTTAATCACAGTTAACTCATGATTTAACGGGGGGGGGGGCAATTACTTTTTCATACAGGGTCATTTAGGTTTGGAGAGCTTTTTTCCCTTAATAAATAAAATCATCATTTAAAAACTGCATTTTGTATAGGGGTGAGCAGAAATATCGATTCAGCAACGCATTGCAAATATTCCCCTCCCAATTCAATATCGATTCAGCAAATCCTCTGAATCGATTCACCTCCTGGCCAGTGGGGCGCGCTGTGCACCTTTTCAGTGTTTATCCAGCTGACACCTGTCGCAGAAGAAGACATGCTTGCAGAGTGATAGGATTGAAAGCCAAGCATGAGAGTGATTTGACGGCAGTTTATCAGTATTTTCTGTGTGAATAATATTGAAGTATTAACCACAATACCATTAGTATCATTCTGGAGTGTTTTCTTTTTGTTCTTTTACCGTATTTTCTCTGTGTTTTGCCGTATTTCTGCCGTATTTTCTGCGTGTTTTATCGTCTTTTTTGCCATTTATCGCCCTTTTGATTATAGTTCGTTTTTTATGGAATCCATAAATAGTAGTTTTAGAAATATTGGAGGAAGAAATGTTGGGATCTCTGTCTTCAGCTGGACAGGAACTGGTTCAGGGACTACCATCAGTAAAAAACAATGCCTGGACATAGTCTAATATAACAGGCTGTAACATGGACACTAAATGCTGTAGGCAAACAAAAATGTTTGAGTTTATGTAAAATAGGTGAAGTTTATTTTTGGTCATCACAGAAAATTTCTACATGTTCATTTACAATTGTTTATGCAGATAATCCTGTTGAAAAGCCGTTCAAAGCCATTTTTTTCTTTTCTTGTATTTACACATTGTTTTAAGCATTTATACCATACTAATGACAAATACTTGCAAGAATTGTTTACTTTTATTTCTCGTGAAAAAAGGGTGAAAAAATGTATTCAAAGGACAATCCCTGACACATTTACTGACAAAAAATACCAGATGGACATTTATTATTATAGTGTTAACTGTCATGTTTTTTACTTTTGTCCTCCATATGCACAAATAAGTTATTACTGTGCAAATTTTTATTTTCAGATGTTTACTCAAAAGTATGAGGTGTCATACCACATATGTTCACACTGGCATCAAAACAAAAAAAGGCAAAAATTGTCAACAGGTATTCTAATTATTTGTGTATTTCTACTTCTTATTGAATCGATACTGAATCGAATCGCCCCCCAAAGAATCGAAATCGAAATCGAAATCGAATCGAATCGTGAGGCTCTTAACAATGCCCAGCCCTAATTTTGTATTTACTCAGGTTATCTTTGTCTAATATTAAAATTTGTGTGATGGTGTGAAACATTTAAGTGTGACAAATATGCAAAAAGACAAGAAATCAGGAAGGGGGCAAATGCTTTTTCATGGCACTGTAAATAAAGTTTGATATTTGTTTAATTTTATTGTATCTCACTGTATATTGTCATGAGCTTTCTTGTAACTCCTATCCCTACAGAGCAAGTCACTCTGTAAGTAGACTGGCTGTTCAATTCTTTACTCTTGCAGTCAACTGAAAACTCTCTCTAGCAAAGCACAAAACCTCATACTGCGACAAAAAGGGTTTTGGAAATCAGTAAGTGACTGATTGTAATTGTGAAAAGTTCAGTCCCTGAACTATAAAATTTGGTATGTGCTACATAAATGTTATTCTCTTGTAGATATTCAAGGAAGTTTTTTGTCTATCTTTGATCCAGTATGTCCAAATTCATGAACGATGCTGAAACTGATAGCGATATTTTTCGTCTAGAGCTCAACATTTTTACTTTACAATAACTGATTTTTTTAATGTGATAATCTGTAAGTATAAGTATAACAGATGTTAAACAAGAAAAACAAAATTTTGCTCTTCAATAAAAGATACTGTTGATTTTTTAAATGTACCCATGCAGTAGGGGTGCAAAAAAGTAAAAATATATTTATGGATTGCCTGATCAATTATCCAATCAGATAAATTGAAAGTCAGTACATCGATTAAAACTGTCATCATCATACTTAGAAATGACCATGTTTAAGCACAAATACCCATAATTATGTTTGGAGTGCAAGTGTTATAAGTGCAACTTATTCATTCTAAATTATATTTAAAAGGAATTCTAGCTGCAATAATAAGGCACTGAACAGTATTTTTTTTCATTGTTTAAAAGAAGATTGATTTTTTATCTATAGAAGCACTTCGGCGATGAAAGTTTGAACTGTTTTTTGTTATTATTAGGGGTGAGGATTGGCAAGAACCTCACGATACGTATCACGATACTTGGGTCACGATACGATAATATCACAATATCACAATATTATGATATTTGCGATATTCTACAGTTAACTAAGAAAAAACTAGAGATGCTGTATAGGTAAATCACACAATATTACTCAAAACTGAAAGTACAAATCAAGTCAAAAATATTTGATTGAAAAACAACTTTTCCATTTTATTGTTTTTGAAATATGTCAAATGCAGTGTTACGTACATACACTTAACTTGAAAACATAGAGTGCATCAAGTCACTTAAACTAATGTTGCAAAGAAATTATTCTTGTTTTCCCTTTAACAATGTATTGAAAGCATCCTAACCTGCAGTGCAGCTCAAACTGTCATTAAACCCAGCACAACTGTAAAAAAAAAAAAAAAAAAAAATCATGTTTCTCTTGTCACTGTCTGAACTGAATAGACTAAATGAAAAAAACCTGTGCATACATATTGCATAAGTACCCTATGTCACTGAAAACAGAGACAAAAAGTATGAGGGATATAAAGTGCACAAGGTATTATAAAAAATACAACTTAACTAGTATCCCTAGTGTAGTGTACATTGACTGCCTGGATGATCCAACTACTTGTACTTGACTTCTTTTGTTTTCAAATTTTTGTGAAGAAAAAGAATCTGATCAACATGTTCTGAAGTGAGTGCACTCCTCTGTGCAGTGATGATGTCCCCTGCTGTAGAAAAAACTCTCAGTGGAGACACTCGTCCCGGGATGCACAAATACCTCTTTGCAAGTTTTGACAGAAGGGGATACTCACACTCATGCTCCTTCCACCAGGTCAGTGGATTGGCACCTTTTGTAATTGGCATTGGAGCCATTTCCTTGAATCTTCCCATCTCCTCTTCTGCCTGGTTATCTGGTGTCTTCAGCTTCTTTACAGGACCTGAACAGTGTCAAAAAAATTAGCCAAAAATCAAAAACTACCCACCAAATATTATAAGACCACCAAAAGATTTTTTCACCTATAATTGAATGTTTCAACCTCAGTGTGCAGAATAATGTATGAACAGTTTGGCATAGTTGACTTTTTCAGAATTCTTTCCTGAAAAAAGTGCAGACTTCTCAGAACATTATTTGTGATTTTTAAACTTGAATATTGGAAAAGCATCTCAATGTGAAACTTGCACTACACCAGTTATATAATACACTTGCTCTGAGAAGTCTGGATTTTTGAAAGACCCATTTCAAATGTCTTACTCTCACCTGAAGCATATGTTTGACCAAGAAGGTTGGCAAGGCCACAAGAATCTCTGGATCTCTTCTTGGTTGTGGATGTGGCTGCAGAGCTCTCCTCTTCCTCAGGACCTTGGACGTTCTTTTTGTCCTCATCTAGAACCTCCAGCCTGTCATCACCAGCTCCCTCTTTTTCTCCATCAGTATGAGGCCCTGTTTACACGACTCCGTTTTCTGCCGTATCCAAAGAGTTTTGATTGCGTTTTAGCCTCCCGTTTACATGAGACCAGTTCCCAGAGTGGTTGAATCTGCAAACTTTTGAAACCAGGGTCCAAGGCGGAGAGTTTTCAAAACGCATTGCCACCCGGCCTCATGTAAACAGGATTCATCGTTTCAGGGGGAAACGCTGATGTCTACGCATGCGCAGTACTCTTTCACAACAACAGCTTCGGCTGTCTACCGAATAACATGTGATGCTTACAGTGCTCGGTTTGTTATCCAAACAAAACTATCCAGACAGTTTTGTTGTCCTGACAGATTTGTTGTCCAGACAAGAAACTCCTGCGTCTTCGTGCGTCCACTCACCATTGCTGTTTGTGAAAAGTTTTTCTTCTTCATACGCGTGTTGTAACAGCACTGTTTCTCTGCAAATCTACATCGCCATCTACTGGACTGGCATGCACGCTACAGCGTTTTCAGTTGTTCTCAAGTCTACGTCTGAACGCAGATCGTTTTTGAAGACGCAAAGGAAAAACCTTTGCGTTTCAGGTGAGAGCATCTCCGTGTAAACAGGACTGAGTCAGCATTTCAACATATTGTTATCCGACTTTATTATGTTGAAATGCTGAGTCAGCATTTCAACATATTGTTATCCGACTTTATTCTTCTTCTTCTTTTTCTTCTTCTTCTTCTTCTTCTTCTTCTTCTTCTTCTTCTTCTTCTTCTCTTAACTATTTGGACCTTTTCACAGCCTTCAAATTTGCACAGATTTTCACAGAAAAAAATTGAGCAGTGCAGCATGTTCAGGAGATTTGCGCTTGTATTTTTCACATGTTTAACTGTTATAGTTTTTACAGTAAAAATCATTTTCTGCAGATATTTTGCATTGAAGTCAATGGGAGATTTTTGCAGGTCTGCTGAAAAGTGCTTGAACTTTCAGGCTGTACAGCTTCAGCATACTTCCACCTACAGACTTCATTCTTACTTTGACGGATTCACTGATCTCTCAACTATTTTTACATGTGTTCGGCTTTTTGCTGTCTTCTACAGTTTTTGAGATATCACTGTTTAAGCAACACTAAGTTTTGAGGATTTCTCTGTTCTTAGAGCGTGTCACGTGGCCTGTTAGAGCGTGAGCTTCGCCTAAAAATTCCAAAATTTTTATCGGATAAACTGCAATAAGAGCCTCAAGCTTTAATTCACAGATATGATTTATACATCAAAATAAAGGTACACTTCTCCTCTTTCAGCTGAAATTTGTTTCAACCTCGACATTGACATCGTTTTGTCTCAGTGAGCTTCAGAGCCATGGGTATCCCGCAAAGTCCCCCATCTGCTCCAATTGAAATTTTCTTCCCCAGAGAGCTGATCGCTTCACTTTGAAGCCCGTTTTTAAACTGCTCTCGTGTCAACATTTTCTACAGTACAGACATGAAACTTACATCAGTCTTTTCAGGAGATTCTTGGGCTGCTCACGGTGCAGTCCCTTTTTTGATAGCTATCACGGTTTTGGCACAGCATTAGCCCGTATACCCGGAAGTACCCAGCTTAACTTCACCGCTCTGTACAAGCTTACAGCATCATTACATAGTCTGCTGCTGTATTGGTGGGTGTATCACAGTGAATTATCTGACCTGTTGGCTGAGTGATTAGCACACTTGTGATTTTATCCGGAGACTGGGGTTCGATTCCTGGTAGAGACTCTTTTTTTACTATCATGCATATTTCAGAACATACGTAAACACGCATGCTACTCATTACAGTCTTTGCCATTTTAGTCCTCAAAAATTCACGCCTGCCAGCTGTCACGCATTGCTCGTGAGACCCACACATTTCATTGGCGTATCACCACCTTCGTCTGCTCATCTTCTCAGTGTACAGCGTCATGACACAGACATGCGAAAAGGATTCTGGGAAATGTAGGCGGATGTACGCTGACACTATACGACAGCGCCGAGTCCGCTCCAAGCACTGCTGTCACACAAAACACTGCTCGCCGTGTATTTTCACATCAACATTAAATCTGACACTAGCTCCATCTCTTCATGTTACTGCTTTGCAAAGTCAGCTGGCCGTTGTCTTCACCATACAGCGTAATGACACAGACATGCGCAAAGGATTGTGGGAAATGTATGCTGACATAGGCTGACAGCTTCACTTTCAAGCCCGTTTTAAAACTCCTCTCGTGTCAACATTTTCTACAGTACAGACACGAAGCTTACATCAATCGTTTCAGCTGATTCTTGTGATGCTCACGGTGCAGTCCTTTTTTTGATAGTTATCACGGTTTTGGCACAGCATTAGGTCGTATACCCGGAAGTCCCCAGCTTTATCATCGACCCACATTAAATGTCACACTGCCTCCGCCTCTTCATGTTAGTGCTTTGCAAAGTCAGCAGGCAGAGCAGCTCCTCTTCCTCGACCTCAGTCTACAGCGTCATGACAGAGAAATGGAAAACAATGTGCAAGGTTAGTGGGAAATGTTGGCTTTCACATTCATTTCACAAGAAAATACTACGCGGCAGTGCGCTCGACTCTGACAGCTCTGACGCCCGCGGACATTCTGCGCGGAGTCTGCTCTACAGTCCGCCAGACTCTGGGTGCATACGCAGGTATACGCCATATACCCACTGGAAAACGCCCCGAAATACCATATAACCGCGACAAAATGCGCAAGGATACGTATCGCAGCATGCTTGTGTGACTTTCACTTTCTCTCAGCGTGTGTGTGTGTGCGCTCCTCCGTCTGCCGGTGAGCGTAAAGACGCAGATAGACGCGCATCACGGGGACAGTGAGGGATCATCAGTCACTCTGTGTGATTTTATCATTCACACGGTGTCTTGACAGCTCATGTGCCCGGTTTAAGTGAACACAAAGACTTCAAAAACTGACGAGTGAGCCTTTCATTAATCAAAACTCTACATTCTTCAGCTGCCCAGCTCTTGTTTTCACTCACTCACTGTTTTCTAAATAATAAATTCATCCTGAGGTATCCTCCATCACTTATTCTCCATGATATCAGAACAATCTTTGAAGGATCAAGCTTCAAATACAGTCTACTAGTGGAGAGGTTCCCAACCTGTAGGTGGAGGCCCATAACTGGTCTCAGAGCTGTTTTCAGTGGACAGTGTATTAATCTGGTCAAATTGTGGTAAAAATGTTTTTCAGTGTATTGAGGCCCTAAGAGGACAAACATCATCAGAGTATGTCAGATTATACCCACTAGAATAAACCAGACTACACACAAATATTACACTGTTTTACATTTCTCTACTCAGATATTCCTGTCCAGATTTACAAATT
>JBAMNC010000769.1:182500-202500 GCA_037902135.1 Cetoscarus ocellatus
ACACTTATTTGGAACATCCCACAGGTGAACAGGCTAATTGAGAACAGGTGGGTGCCATGATTGGGTATAAAAGCAGCTTCCCTGAAATGGTCAGTCATTCACAAACAAGGATGGGGCGAGGGTCACCACTTTGTGAACAAATGTGTGAGCAAATTATCAAACAGTTTAAGAACAACATTTCTCAACGAGCTATTGCAAGGAATTTAGGGATTTCATCATCTACGGTCTGTAATATCATCAAAAGGTTCAGAGAATCTGGAGAAATTACTGCACGTAAGCAGCAAGGCCGAAAACCACCATTGAATGCCCGTGACCTTCGATCCCTCAGGCGGTACTGCATCAAAAACCGGCATCACTGTGTAAAGGATATCACCACATGGGCTCAGGAACACTTCAGAAAACCACTGTCAGTAACTACAGTTCGTCGCTACATCTGTAAGTGCAAGTTAAAACTCTACTATGCAAAGCGAAAGCCATTTATCAACAACACCCAGAAATGCCGCCGGCTTCGCTGGGCCCGAGCTCATCTAAGATGGACTGATGCAAAGTGGAAAAGTGTTCTGACGAGTCCACATTTCAAATTGTTTTTGGAAAGTGTGGTCGTCGTGTCCTCCAGACCAAAGAGGAAAAGAACCAGCTGGACTGTTATAGGCGCAAAGTTCAAAAGCCAGCATCTGTGATGGTATGGGGGTGTATTAGTGCCCAAGGCATGGGTAACTTACACATCTGTGAAGGCACCATTAATGCTGAAAGGTACATACAGGTTTAGAGCAACATGTGTTGCCATCCAAGCAACGTCTTTTTCATGGACGCCCCTGCTTATTTCAGCAAGACAATGCCAAGCCACATTCTGCACGTGTTACAACAGCCTGGCTTCGTAGTAAAAGAGTGCGGGTACTAGACTGGCCTGCCTGTAATCCAGACCTGTCCCCCATTGAAAATGTGTGGCGCATTATGAAGCGTAAAATACAACAACGGAGACCCCGGACTGTTGAACAACTTAAGCTGTACATCAAGCAAGAATGGGAAAGAATTCCACCCGAAAAGCTTCAAAAATTTGTCTCCTCAGTTCCCAAACGTTTACTGAGTGTTGTTAAAAGGAAAGGCGATGTAACACAGTGGTAAAAATGCCCCTGTGTCAACTTTTTTGCAATGTGTTGCTGCCATTAAATTCTAAGTTGATGATTATTTGCAAAAGAAAATAAAGTTTCTCAGTTCGAACATTAAATATCTTGTCTTTGCAGTGTATTCAATTGAATATAAGTTGAAAAGGATTTGCAAAACATTGTATTCTGTTTTTATTTACGATTTACACAACGTGCCAACTTCACTGGTTTTGGGTTTTGTATATTCATTTATATTCATCTTCTATCAATCTTCACCCTAGTGAATTTAAGTAAATGTTTGACTTTTGATGCAGTTTACTTTAAACCTGCATAAATGCATATTTTTGATAAAGGGTGAACAAAAGCAGCTAAAAGGCTTTTGCTGACACTTATTAAATCACATTCACAACTGTATTACAGGTGTTGAGTGGAGTTGTTGCCATAATAAATTGCAATATGCAGAAGAACGATTGGGCAAAATGAGAGAACATAAATTTAATGCTGTCTTAACTTTTAGATTTTCTGGGTGATGCTGGACCTTTGTTATATATGTGTGCTGGTTTGCAATGCAACTTCATTTTACGTATGAATTCCTACACCACTTTAAAGATTATAGAGGATTTGTTAATATTTATCTGCATGCTTGTCTTAATTACTAACTAGAAAAATTGCATTTCCTTGCAGCAAATGCGTTGAAATGCTGAGTCTGAACGCTGGAACTGTGAAATGAAATGGCTAAAAGCAATGCAAACAAAGCTGAAAATGTGAAAATGTGACATAAAATAGTTGGAATTAGTAAAGTACAGCTGCAAATGTGGGATATGTGTAAAAAAAATGGTTACAGTTGTGAAAGAAAGCTGAAAATGAATAAACGTGAAAGGAAATTGCAGAAAGCTGTAGAAATGTTTGGCCACCATGAAGAAGTTGTAATTTAGGATTAAAAGAGTAAAATTTGTTAGTGCTAAAATGACAAAGACTGTAATCAGTAGCAGAAGTGTGAAATATGTTATCAAATTTGCATTGTAAAGAGAGGAAAAGAATAAAGTTGTATGGAAGTGAAAGGTTGAATCTCTGACAACCTGTGACATCCAGACTGAGAGGACAGCAGCCAGATGCATACAGCAAGGAGCTGTAGTGATCAGCAGTCTGTATTGGACACACAGTTGAAAAGTACAACTACCTTCGCCAGAATTTGAACCCGGGCCGCCGGAGGGAGAGTCAGCAACTTTGCCGCTAAAACTATATATATGTTAATTGTTATGGAAATTGTGGCTTTGTTAGATTTCAATAGGAAGTGAAATAAACATTTCAGCTCCAAAAAAAATGAATGTTCTGGCTATTATTTGTGCATTCAGGCTTTAAAGGGTTAAATTATGAATGCAATTGAATATGCATAATTAGCCTACATGTAATTTTCCTTTAGTAACTGAAAAATGTTTTGGCATCAATCTGTAGGCTACAAGTCCACAACACTATGAACTATTCAGTATAAAAGCATCTGACTTGAACATTAATGTAAACAGTGGTGATTTTCATTGGAGGACAATAAGGAGTGGACATTAACGGTCATAATGTCATTAGAAACTTGATCTGCTCAAGTTAACATCTAAGTCAAAGTTATCACTACTTAATTTTTAAATCAACAAATCTATACTCGAACATCAAACTCAAAGTAATAATAGCCTACATACATGAATTTTCAAATCTGGACAGGAATATCTGAGTAGAGAAATGTAAAACAGTGTAATATTTGTGTGCAGTCTGGTTTATTCTCGTGGATATGATCTGACATACTCTGATGGATGTTTGTCCTCTTAGGGCCTCCATACACTGAAGACATTTTTGCCACATTTTGACCAGATTAATACACCGTCCACTGAATACAGCTCTGAGACCCACAATGGGCCTCCACCTACAGGTTGGGAACCGCTCCACTAGTAGACTGTATTTGAAGCTTGATCCTTCAAAGATTGTTCTGATATCATGGAGAATAAGTGATGGAGGACACCTCAGGATGAATTTATTATTTAGAAAACAGTGAGTGAGTGAAAACAAGAGCTGGACTGCTGAAGAATGTAGAGTTTTGATTAATGAAAGGCTGACTCGTCAGTTTTTGAAGCCTTTGTGTTCACTTAAACCGGGCACATGAGCTGTCAAGACACTGTGTGAACGGTAAAATCACACAGAGTGACTGATGATCCCTCACTGTCCCTGCGATGTGTGTCTATCTGCGTCTTTACGCTCACCGGCAGACGGAGGAGCGCACACACACACGCTGAGAGAAAGTGAAAGTCACACAAGCAAGCTGCTATATGTATCCTTGCGCATTTTGTTGTGGTTATATGGTATTTCGGAGAGTTTTCTAGTGGGTATATGGTGATACCTGCGTATGCACCCAGAGTCTGGCGTACTGTGAGCAGAGAGGAATGTCTGCGCGGAATGTCCACAGACGTTAGAGCTGTCATAGTCGAGTGCACTGCCACGTAGTATTTTCTTGTGAAATGAATGTGAAAGCCCACATTCCCCACTAACCTTGCGCATTGGTTTCCATTTCTCTGTCATGACGCTGTAGACTGAGGACGAGGAAGAGGAGCTGCTCTGCCTGCTGACTTTGCAAAGCACTAACATGAAGAGACGGGGGTGGGGTCACATTTAAAGTGGGTCGATGATGAAGCTGGGGACTTCCGGGTTAAAGAGCTAATGCTGTGCCAAAGCCGTGATGGCTTCAAAAAAAAGGACTGCACTGTGAGCATCTCAAGAATCAGCTGAAACGGTTGATGTAAGCTTCGTGTCTGTACTGTAGGAAGTGTTGACACGAGAGCAGTTTAAAAACGGGCTTAAAAGTGAAGCGATCAGCTGTCGGCCCACATTTCCCATAATCCTTTGCGCATTCCCCTGTCATGATGCTGTACAGTGAGGACGAGGGCCAGCTGACTTTGCAAAGCAGTAACATGAAGAGACGGAGCTGGTGTCACATTTAATGTCGATGTGAAAATACATGGCGAGCAGTGTTTTGAGTGACAGCAGTGCGCGGAGCTGAGTCCGCTTGTTTGTAAAGTGTCGACGTACATCAGCCTACATTTCCCAGAATCCTTTTGGCATGTCTGTGTCATGACACTGTACACTGAGAAGATGAGCAGACGAAGGCGGTGATACGCCAATGAAATGTGTGGGTCTCACGAGCAATGTGTGACAGCTGGCAGCCCTGACACACCCGCCCACACAGCAGCAGAGTATGTACTGATGCTGTATGCTTGAACAGAGCGGTGAAGTCAAGCTGGGTACTTCCGGGTATACAGGCTAATGCTGTGCCAAAACCGTGATAGCTATCAAAAAAAGGACTGCACCGTGAGCATCACAAGAAGCAGCTGAAACGACTGATGTAAGTTTCATGTCTGTACTGTAGAAAATGTTGACACAAGAGCAGTTTAAAAACGGGCTTCAAAGTGAAGCGATCAGCTCTCTGGGGAGGACTATTACAATGGGAACAGACGGAGGACTTTGCGGGATACCCGTGGCTCTGAAGCTCACTGAGACAAAACGATGTCAATATCGAGGTTGAAACGAATTTCAGCTGAAAGAGGAGAAGTGTAGCTTCATTTTGATGTATAAATCATACCTGTGAATTAAAGCTTGAGGCTTTTATTGTAGTTTTTCGGCTATAAATTTTGGAATCTTTAGGCGAAGCTCACGCTCTAACAGGTCACGTGTCACGCTCTAAGAACAGAGAAATCCTCAGAAGTTAGTGTTGCTTAAACAGTGATATCTCAAAAACTATAGAAGATAGCAAAAAGCTGACACATGTAAAAATAGTTGAGAGATCAGTGAATCCGTGAAAGCAAGAATGAAGTCTGTAGGTGGAAGTATGCCGAAGCTGTACAGCCTGAAAGTTGAAGCACTTTTCAGCAGAACTGCATAAGTCTCCCATTCATTTCTATGGGAAAATATCTGCAGAAAATCATTTTTACTGTAAAAACTGTAACAGTTAAACATGTGAAAAATACAAGCCCAAATCTCATGAACATGCTGCACTGCTCAATTTTTTTCTGTGAAAATCTGTGCAAATTTGAAAGCTGTGAAAAGGGCCAAATAGTTGAGGGAAGAAGAAGAAGAAGAAGAAGAAGAAGAAGAAGAAGAAGAAGAAGAAGAAGAAGAAGAAGAACAAGAAGAACAAGAAGAAGAAGAAGAAAGTCCAATATGTTGAAATGCTGACTCAGCATTTCAAAATAATAAAGTAGGAGAACAATAAGTTGAATGCTGAGACTCAGCATTTCAACTTAAAAAGAAGTGATATGCAGAAATGTATAGAGTTGAAGTGATGTCAAAATGTTCTGGATTGTTGGCGGGCGTTGTTGTGCAGTTATTTAATTACTTGTGTTATAGTACTGTTATAATATTATTTTTTGGAGTAATAAGTAAAGTAAGGGATTAAAAAATAGAAAAAAGAATGATATCCCAGTCAGTATTCAAAGTGATGGTAGGCTAGAGTATTTTGTATTTTTTTTTTCTGGGTGGACTTCTGTCTGGATAACTTGTATGCATAGTGATCTTAAATCAGCTTAAATCTGAGCATAGAGGGAAAGAGGCGAAAATTTGTACTTTGGAGTAACTCGCTGAATACTGTCGACAGGATAAATTTAATAAAATCTTGAGACCAGGGAAGACACACAGCCCACAATTTCACTGTGCTATACTGACATGATTTAAAGCAGTTTTGACCCAACCACTGCTCTCAAAAACAGTTGTTGCTGTGGATACATTTGCCTCAGGTTGTCTAACATGTTTTTAGTTATAACATTTGTGCAGCAGGCTGTTACCATAACAACTAGCTCATCTCAGAGACTTAGAGGTTCCTCTTTGCATATAATTTGTTTTAAATAGCATCCATTATTTTAGCAGAAGTGTAATATTGACCAACTGATACCATGTTACTTTGCACTCTAAAAATGAAATAGGACGAGACATGCGTATTTGTGGACAGATGATTGACTGGGAAAGAAGTTTGTCATCCTTGTTTTGTTGTGTGGAAAAGTGTAAGGGGGCAGAGCTCTGGGACATCTGCTGAGCTCAGCAGTTTCTCAGCTGTTGTTCCACTACACAGAGCTGCAGGCAGCTCTCTTGTGGTTTACTGCTGTAAGCTGCTCAAACTGTATCATTTGAATGAGACTTGGTGACTGTGGAGAGGCCTTTGCTAATGAATGAGTCACAGTGATTCTCGTACAATTTCTTCGAGGCATCACAAGAACGATTTTACTACACATTGTGTCAACCAGTGAATATAATCATCACTCATGACTCACAGAAAAGCTGTAGTTAAGGTTCGACATTGACTGAGATCATAAAAAGGAGTCAAAATACTTATGGCTGTAACTAACAAAAGCTGGAAACACACTATTCAAAACATTTCACTCTTTAATAAAAGATACTGATGATTTTTAAATGTACCCATGCAGTAGGGGTGTAAAAAAAACATTGATGCAAATTGCTGTATTCATTGATTGGCTGATCAATTATCCAATCAATGAATTGAAAGTCAATATATATTGATTAAAACCTTATCATAGTACTTAGAAGTTACCATGTTTAAGCACAATAATTATGTTTTTAATGCAGATGTTATATCAGGGTTATTCAATCTAAATTATATTCAGAAACAATATATATTCAAACTGCAATTAAAAAGCACTAAGCAGTATTTTTTTTCATTATGTTCAAAACAAGATTGATCTGTTATCCAATCAAAAAAGAAGCATTTTGGCGATGTAAAAGTCTAAACAGTGTTTTCAAACAGTTTTGTTATTATGATTGTAACTGTGTTAAATTTATACAGAATGTCACTGAATATCCATTACAGGCTACTAATTCATAATGGATATGTGTGAGCATCAGCGATAAAATTAGGTTGATTACATTAAATTATACATGAGTCCCAATGTCCCACAATTGACAAAGTGTGAAGCTTTGCAATGCTCTTGTGAAGCTGTGCAGGGCATGGGCATTACAGTACAATACAGATCCTGATGCTGAGGCGATGATATGATATGTATCACAGTACTTGAAAATTGTGGGCATTGACTTTGCCTTTAACAGAATTTCCAACAACTTCAGTTATTTTTTGCAAGTAAAAAAGGGCAAGTACGACGTTTAAGGGGTTCATAACTCAAGACACTGAAATTTAAAGTCCTCAGAGATCTCAGAAGTAATAAAAATTTGTAACGTGTGATGCATCATGTAGTTTTGCTACTACTGCCATCTTTTGAACTGTCTCATTGATTACATTACCCCAGCAGTATTTAACAGCTGCTGCCACAGCATTTTAGACCATACTGATTCTGTAGAATTGGTGTCGAAGCATGTATCTCTAATCTGCATCTGAGTATGTGACGATATTTTGCTGTATCAATTTTAGCACAGGCCTACAAGGCAGGACAGAATTTTTGCCTCAATGCCATGTCTCTGTTTCCTTTCTGTCACTCGACTTAATGTGAACAAAAAAGGGTGGTTCATGAGGTGGTGGATTATTACAGTCTCTTTGCTGCCCCCCCTCCCCCTTGTTGTTAACAAATGCATGTTGTCTGTGAGAAAAGACTAACAGCTTTGTGTTTTCTGACTGTACAGTTGCAATTTATTTACCAAACTAAATTCCTTTATATGGTTGCTTCACTGAAAACTTGGCAGTCTGGTTTTACTTTGATTCTTTATATGATAGTGCTGTCTGTTTGAATCTTATATCAGTAAATTTAATGAAACATATCTTTGTAATAGTTTTGGAATAAACACCTTTAGTCTTAATATCTGAAGGTACAGTGTTGTCTGAGTAAAAGAGGGGTTGGTCTAATTGAGGATTAATCTGTTCTCTTTTTTCTACCAAGCATATTTAGCCTCAGTCGTTCCCTACCCCTCACACCATCTGGATAGGTTTGGAAATTGAAACTGCGCCCACAGGCCCAGATGGCTCTTGTAGTTAGAGGCAGAGAGAAACTGGATGTGTCACTGTTAAAATTCCTAACTTCTGAAAGTCATAGCAGTCACAGTCCTCTATTATAAAATCATTTGCTCTTCTTAAGATATAAATTCTGCTGCATTTCATTCTATTTGGCAGCAAGATTCACAAATATGAAGTCATCAATATCTATCAGCCTCTTATTCAGTATTTTAATGTGGAGGTAGGGGGTAGGGGCTTTTAAAGCAACAATAAATAAGATGAAACTGAAATTAAGCTTGCACAAGATGAAACCTAAATCTAGGATGTAATATGATGATGTTATGATGATATTACATCCATTGAATAAACAAATAATGCAAAATAGCCATAATGTTTAAGTCTTGTTGTTCCTGCTGTTTGGTAGGTTTAACATGGTTCCAATGTTTTCAATTATGTTTTTCCATTAAGATTAAATAAGTAGAATTTTCAGAAAATTGGAAAATGAAAAGGAAATGGCAATCAGGCTACTGGTGCCATAAAGGGAGAGGGAGAAGTCCTCATGTCGCAGATTTTTGTCTTGTGTATAGAACTACTCAATCAAGCAAAGGAGACATGAAAGACATCTCAGAGCAGAGCATATGGAACACAAAGCATCATGCAGGTTCTCTGTCATACAGCAGTGAAATGAAAATAATTTTCTGCTTAACACACTTGATGGAGTATTTTTTTTTTTTAATTTAAACAAAGTAATGGTGAAGGCAGGCATAGGAGAGTGTGGGTCACTCTACTTCCTTTGTTCCACTCTTTTGCCCAGACTTATCATCTACTGTTTGTACTGGTTGAAACGCCCCTGTTGGTGGATTTTTATTATCAGTGCATTTAATGATGGTAGGCACGTTACTGCAAATTGATAACCAGCTACAATAACTACTGTGTATATTTAACTGAGTTACTAATTTATTTACTGCACATCAAAAGTAATCAGTTACTCAGGAAGCATCTTTGGTAAGACTTCTTTTTGCTCTAATTTTCTCATCAATTAATATATTATCTAATTTTAGTTTGAAAGTGAAAGGAACAACTCTCAGACTTGTACAGCATTGTAGCCTTTCAGTCTATAGGCATTTTGCTGATTACTTCTCTTAAGGTAATCGACTTAAGAGTTTATGAGGCAAGCATGTTATCAACAACGCACTGTATCTAGTCTCGGCACATAGATTGTGGAGCTCATCATAAAATTAAGCCTTTTCTATTTTGGGTGGAAAAGATTTTTGCAATAATGCTATAAATCAAAATTATTTCCAAATATTAAGATGACTAATTTTTTTGTCCTTGTTCCTTTTCTATTATTTTCTTCAGTGTGAAAGCTTGAGAATGTGAATTTGTTGTCCTACGAACAACTGCTAATGACAGCTGTACACTATGACTGTTGAATCCTGTTACTGTGAGAGTCTACTTTTGATGTCTAATGTGTGGTCTGTTTGAAACCTAGCAACAAAACTTTGATTAGCCTTTAACAAAGCTGTGGATTAACAGTGGCATTCTTAATTTTGTCCAGAATACATCCCTGGCAGATGGAAGTCCTATGCCCAACTCTCCCAGCTCCATGGTCAACCAGTACAGACTGGAGGAGGATGAGGAGGAGCAGCAGGATGCCCACACCAAAGACCTCTTCATCACAGTTGATAACCCAGAGAGTCATGTCACTGCCATTGAAACCTTCATCATGTACAGAGTTGTGACGAAGGTGAGGAGGTCTTGTTGTGCATAAGACACACATGATGGTATTAAGGTGTCTCAAAGTAAGAAAGAAATTACATTGCATATACTATTTAAACACACCTTTTCACTCTAAATCATATATTGAGTATCAAATCATTAAAACCAAATTTTGCAGGTTACATCAACAGGTCTCTTGTTTGCTCTGTTTTACAAAGCAGATGAGTCAGCATGAGATCACTGTGACTTTGCTTAATAGTTTTGTCTTAAAAACCTGGAATACAGTTTCTACTGAGATAGAAATGGTGGAATAGGAATGGAAAATTTGAAGAAAAGAGGTCTGATACTAAATACTTGCAAAGCTGGCTAAACACTTTTGCTCAGTGCTTTTAACCACGTTGATCAAAACTTGCTGACAGTGCAGTAGAGGTCCTTTACAGGGCATTAGGATTTTATGACTGAACTGTTGTTGAATGTTTTCTCAAGGCTTTTGAAAGTGACTTAATGCACTTTAATTTTAGTGTTGAAGATACATCTAAAGGGTTAAGATGAGTGTGTGTGGGTGGGGGGATATATTGATAGCCCAGGACAAACACCAAATTAAATTATAAATAGCATGTGATTGTTATGAGTGTTAAGTGTATGAGTGTTGTGAAAATGACTTAAATAAATGACTAAGTGACAGGCATCGTATAAGAAATAAGACAGCCCATAACCAAAGTGGAAAAGTGTTCAGCAGTGGTACTCCAGTAAATTTGTTTCCTGTTTGGCTATATAATTATGAGATACATCTCAATATCCCAATTAATACTAGAACAATCTCTCTATCCTTGAATGTTATTGATTCATAGATTAAAGTTCTCCGTCGCCCCGCCGGATTTCCATCATTTCGAAAATGAGGGGGAAAAAAAATACATGTGTTTTTTTTTGTTGTTGTTGTTGTTGTGGTCTCATTACTACTATTCAATATAACCATGATATTAAACTGACGCTAAATGTAATCCATTTGGTCCAATAACACTTGGACAGTTGAGAAGAGGCGTAACAGTTGTCATTCCCACTGCACACTCACGGTGCACTATGGTGGCCGACAAGGGCAAACGGCCTTCAACAGCTTGATGAAGTTCAATAAGAGGAAAACACCTGCAAGAGCTGAAACGTAATTCAAGTGAGAAACATCTGATCGATGTTTTGGTGAACGCTCTTACTTTTAAAACATTGGCTGCTGCTGTGAAGGGATTCAAACTTTTAAAACAGAGGCGGGTCGGCGAAGCCTCGTAAAAGAGGAGAGAAACGGGGGGAGCCGATAAATTCAGCTCAACTGTGACCTGGTTTTTGAAGTGTGGGATTTTTAGACAAATATATCAGGAGAATGTTCTTTGATTACCATGTCTGCTGTGATAGCTGTCCGTCTCTCTCCCCCTCACACACGCTCTCTCATTCAGTAACTACAAACTCAGGTGTGAGAGTTATTGTGTAATTTGTGCATCTAACATTTTTTTATAAGACATCGAGATTGACGTGAAACTAAAAATTGATTAATTATTTAAGTGAGATAAGCTTCAAAAACACTGAGATTTCAAAAAGCACCTCAAAGATCACAAGGCTACCTCATGATTATTGTAAAATTGTGCATAAAAGTGATCAGAGTGCAGAAAAGCAATGATTTAAGTTTAAAAATGTAAGGGGAAGACCCTCTGACCCCTGTGTCACCTGATGATGTCAAATAAATATTTATGATTTCCCCACTGCAAGTAAAACCTGATCCTGTGGAAAAAAAACTGAGTAACAACCATGACAGAAAAGTAATAACAGTGATAACACAGGCTAATAATTATTAACTGTTATTTTTGTTGACAAGTCCTATTATCAAAGTAAACACGCATTTGTTACCATATTATATTGCATAATTTAATTTAGAACTAAAATGATATGACAATAATGTCAAGTTAAAGCAACAAAAACAGGTGACCCATTATAGAGCAGTCATGTCAGGTGGTAAAGCAGTTTGTTCATAGATCTAATGTCATTATAATGATGGAGAGTCAACAGGCGCTCATTTATGGTAAGGTTCAAATGTGTTTTGTGGTTCCAAACAGATTTTTTTGGTGGGCAAAATGGCTCTTTTGATTTGACAGGTTGCAGACCCCTGGTGTAGGTGAAAGCCTTTTTACAATTCGAATGCTTTATCAGAGAACAGTATACTGTGTACATGCCCATGGGCTAAGGGCATGTACACAGTGTACTCCTTTTCACATGAAAACCTTTGTGAAGTGACTAATAGGCAGAAAAAAGGCTCTTAAACACGTGTGGCATGGTGGGTTGATGATCGGGCAATATGATTTGGTGTCGAAAAAAAAATCAATCAAAAGATTTTTTGCTTTAATCCCTTTTAATTATACCAGCATAATAACTACCTTCACAGCCATATAGAGAGGAGGACCCTCTTGAAAACAAGATGTCACATCTCAAGGGGCTAACCTCAAAAAAATAAAATTTCAGTAGTGACAAATATGAAAGTACAACCTTTCAGACTAATTGTCTGGCCATCCATGGATTTGTTGCTGTTATGAATTCTTTAGTCCCTTTGTCTATGCCCACCTCCTCACATACCTCCACTCACACCCCCAACACAGCTTCAGTGGCTGGCTGTTATGCATGAGTCTGGTTCTGCTGCTACCAGAGGTTTATACTTGCCACTATAATGAGATATATAGTGAGATATAAAATGAGATATAGTGAGATGAGATATGACGTTATGATTTAGCACGATATAAATATTATGAATTGATTGATTGATATAATAGTGATGATTTTAAATGGTAAAAAGTAAATGGACTTAAACTTATACTGCACTTTTCTAGTCTCTATGATTACTCAGAGCAGCTTTACACCGTAGGTCACATCTACCCATTCACACCCATTCACGCTCACATTCACTCATTGAAGGTTTTGAATTTCTAACTTATGACATGTGACCCTAGACCTTCCAGTTGATGGTAGAGCATTCTACTTGACTAAGCCCCTGATTATTACAAAGTTAATATACTTTTATATGCTTTTTAAAAATGTTTCCTTGTTTAGTTTTACATTTCACAGGGTCAAAGAAAATATAAATTTTGCTGTCTGCTTTTATTTGAGACACAATGTAGAACTTTCAGAAAATTGGAATCTTATTTTTTTATCAACTGAAAAATGTACTAATTGTGTGTTTGAATATATTTTAGTCAAGCTCTTTCATCACCACCATTTATATTTCAAAGGCAGAGATATTCTGAATTTTTATAGTTGTAACGGGCTGTGCCTTTAATGGTGACAGCCACCATGACAGACACAGTCCGTTCATCAGGGCCATTAGAACACATAAATACACGTCAAGACTGATGCACGAGCAAGTGGGACCTGCTAATTAATTCTGCCAATCTCTTTCTGTATCTCATTCCTATTTTGTGCTACCCACTTGTGATGGACCACTGTTCTTGTCTGCTTGCGGGTCTGCTCTGTCTCTGAAACCCCACTGTAAACATGTAACTCCATTCCCTAAGCTATGTATTGGAACAGCCAAACTAGAAATTTACAAGTGGAATGGAGATATCCTGTCTCCTTTTCACCGCTTCACTGCCACGAAGTTTGTAAATTTGAGGACTCTGGTCAGCAAAAACTGTGCCACAGGTTTATTATCTAATCGATAAACCAGTGTGTTTTGTTTTGTAGATACAGTTCAAATGGACTTTCTAATTCATGCAGTGTACAATTCCCAGAATGCTTTGCAGTTTAAGTGTCTCATTCGAGGTCCTTTTACATTATCTTTCTCTTTCATTATGCCAAATCTACCCATGAAACAGAAGTGCTGGTTTGCCACCCCGTAAACACACCTCATGAAGTCCAGTTTTATCGAGAAAAATCCTGAATTGAAATAACAGCAATAGCGTGAGGAAATTTATCTTTTATTTTATTTTGTTTGTTTTATTTGGGTTAGGAGCAGATTTTATAGAATTTGCACTGAAATTACCGAGGTTTCATCCACATTCTGCTCCAAATTTTGGGTGTTCTGGTTAGTCCTGTATTTTTCTAACCTCTTTTCTGTTGGAATAATACGAGGCCTATTAGATACAATTTACATCCATCCATAAAGTAAGCTCAACCAGACAGGAGTTTTACCAAATTCATCTACCGGGGACCAAGCCTGCTGTTGGTTAGGTGCTGATATTAACTTCTCTTTACAGACCACACGAAGTGAGTTCGACTCCTGTGAGTATGAGGTACGCCGGCGGTACCAGGACTTCCTGTGGCTCCGAGGCAGACTGGAAGAAAATCACCCAACACTCATCGTCCATGTATGTATCGAGGCACCACATCATCTGTTGAAAACATCAGTTTGCTACAGCCTGCTTGGTTCAAGCTACTAAACCAAACTGGATTTTTTCACTCATTTACCACAAGTCACACATACTTTATAATATTACCAGTCCTTCTCCAAATCTCTAACTGCGGTTTGATATTAAACTATCTTTCCACATTATCTAGGATCATTTTTTCATCTATTATTTTTTTTGTACTGGCATTCAGGAGCCTTAAACCTACACACGTAAGACTGACAATCAGGACAGAAAATGAAGCACACAAAACTGCTTGAATGTTTAAGCAGTTTTTGAATTATTTCAAATCATTAAAGAGGAGTTTGTGACATGAACTCATGAAGATAAAGGTTCCACATTACACACCAAACAAGTAACAAAGCACAGATAAGCCAGATTAATGTTATGGTAAAAAATAATTCAGAGGAATGTGTGTGAAAAGTCAGAGAGGCTCAGGATAACAGTCAAGTTAAGCAGGATTTCTGTGTTGACCTGCTTAAAACAACACAGGTCTGCTTTCCTCAGTTTATGCATGTTTTGGCAGATAAGTTTCCTGTGTTATGCCTTTCTGTGTCACACTGTGTCCTCAGCCACTGCCAGAGAAGTTTGTGATGAAAGGCATGGTGGAGCGCTTCAATGATGACTTCATTGAGACCAGGAGGAAAGCTCTGCACCGCTTCCTCGACAAGATCTCTGAGCATCCCATTCTGTCCTTCAGCCCGCCCTTCAAAGTCTTTCTCACAGCGCAGGTGTTTCTTCAGTGTCTCTCACATTGTCTCTCTTAAAAATTTATTTAAATATTGAAAGATAAGAAACCACTCTTCAAGTAAAGTATGATTACACAAAGGGGGCCTTGATAGAAAAAGTTTGGGAGCAACTGCTCTTAACAGTCTATTTTCTTTTTTTTCTAAGCATTGAGCCAGGCATCAGTTTTTTAAATAAACATGAACTTATGAATAGTTATTGTTTTGTTTTATCCTTCATCTTTATTGAGCATAAGTCAATATATCTTAAAATGATAAATATATAGGCCAGCTAGAGTTGTAGCCTGTTAAAAAGGTGAGAGTTTCAATTCATTTTTCTTCCCAGAAATCCTGCTATTAGTCTTAAAATCAATTCAGATGTAATGTTCTTGGACCTTTGTGAACATTAATCTGCTGGAATACCACTGATGCACAGATTAATTTAAACTCTGGTGTGTGATTACACCAGGAGTTTTCCTCTTACAGGAAACAGGGTCCTGGTTTTCTGAGCAGGATGGGAGAGACTGTGAAAGCAATGGCAAACTCTGTACGAGGCCTGAAAGGTCGACCAGAGGAGTTCACTGCAATGCAGGAATACATGGAGGACTTCAGTAACAAGATCAGCTCTGTGGACAAAGTCACGCAGAGGATCATCAAAGAACAGAGAGGTACCCTAAAGAAGTTATTCACAGACATCATGCTTTGTGAATATACAGAAACTGATTTAAAAATTGCACAGCAGGTATAGAAAATCATTGAGTCTGTTCGCGCTGACAAAAGAAGCACCATAGAGATTTCTAAAAGTATGTTTATTTGTACAGAGAATGAAAACATTGAGGAAAAATAAAATTGATATTTTAAAATTCTACAAATCAACTGTGAATTAAATTTTTCTTTATTTTTGGGACCCTGTGAACAACTAAACCATTCAATGGTCAAATATGATAATATTGTCATCATAGAGGTAATTTGCTAATGATGAGGAGTCAATATTTTTTTTTTTTGTTCCTTCATAACTCAGGCCACTTTAAAGATTTTACTTTTTTTTTTTAATGTACACAATGGTAACCTGTTACATAGAATAGTAAAATATTGCTGGCATTTTATATTTATGATTATGTCTTTAGCTAATAAAGCAGGGGGTACAGTGGATGCTGTATTTTTTATCTGGGGTTAAAGCATTCTTTCTTTTTAGCAAAAACCATATGGGATGCTGCACTGAAAAAAGTAGGATAAATACTGTTAATAACATGACTGAACCAAAATATCCCCTTAAATGAGGTATGTGCTTGCACACTAAATTAAGTAATGGTATGGTGTTGATGATTATAGAGATATTTTAATTTAATTGACTTACGTAGACCAGAATCATTGGTTGTTCTGTTGGTCTTGAGTCCTTCAACTAGCAAAAATGTTGTGCAATATTTGTTTTTCTCAAATAAATGAAATTTGATTAATCTCGCATTCCCATAATTTCTGTGAGAAATGCAAAACTGTGAGATTATTTCAGCAAATATATCAAAGTGTGTAAGGACCTGAGGACAACCAGTAAACCTGAGCACACATTTGTACATGTTAAAATACACACACAGCTACAGATACACTCATAAACACACATTAAAAATGTTTTTAGTTTATTTATTTTTCAACATATTGTCAGGTTTTTTTCTAATATATATCAAATTATGATTTTTACTCCTCATTAATGTATCCCCCCATACTGTCACAATGCTACTAATTTATATCAGAATTATTTCTTCGCTTTTGTTTTAAAAGATAAACATACTCATTTTTATTTTCCTTTCATAAAATGTTTTTAGCAAGAATGTCCTACATCATTCATGCCAGTAAATCTCTTTGAATTGGATTTTGGTGTTCATTGAAAATAAATGCCAAAGAAGGTTAAAAAAGGCAGCCTATCTCGGCATAGAACTGATCCTTAGAGACAAAGTAAGGTAGATCTTAGTGGTGGTAAGCACACTTATTGCTCATAGAATAAAAAACTAGAACTGCTCCAAGAGTGAATCCTCTGCTAAGGTATTTCAGACACTACTTGCCCTGTCTCACAATTTTGAGAAATCCTTGAAAAAAATGTCTGGATCTGCAACCGGGCTTGGATCACCACCAGTAGTTGATCACTTCTTTCTTGTGTTATATCTAACATTTATTGATAATTTAATCAAAAGGAGTTCATAACTTTTCGAGTCGTTCTGTTAACAAATTAACAAATGTCTGCAAAAACATGACGTCCTTGACAGAGGTAATAATCTCCTACCTAAATTGCAGCTGCATTTTTAGCACTAAGTATGACATGAAAAAACACAAATTGTGCATTCAGTCTTTGAATTTAATTGATTTCTATTTTTTCATGTTATCATGCATGGTCTACAGAGAAGCATTCTGCATGTCTAGACAAATGTGACTTAACTCTGATGAACATCTGAGACATATGGCTTTAAGAATCCAAGAAAGAAAACATTCAAATGTGTCCTTTGTGCTTCCAGAATATCTAGATGAGCTTAAACAGTACACCCCCAACTACACCCAATGGGCAGAGTCAGAAGAGGAGCTGGGGGATCAGCTCAAGGGTGTGGCCAGCTGTGTGGAGCAATGTAGTAAGGAAACAGAAGAGCATATCCACCATCTGTCTGAGGCCCTCGCTCCTGCCCTGCACGAGTATGTTCTCTGTGCTGAGACAGTGAAGGTATGCCCAAACCAGACTGCTCACATCTAAACTCCTCCCCCTCACTTCAGGAGAGGAGGCTTTTCTGCTCGTCCATATGTTTGAATTGGGCCTGTTTCCAGAGAGCATGTTTAATTAACTTTGAGTTTGCTCATTATGAATTGAAGGTATTATCAGTGGAAAGCCAATGCGAGTGATTTGCCAGGGGAGCTGGTCAATAAAGATCAGTGTCTACATTCAAATTCTATGGGTGTTCAAATACCAATGCAAGCCAAGTAAGACTTTTATGTTGGAGTTTCTTTCGCTTCAGCTGCTCCACAGATGGGGGTCAGTGCCTCAGTTGTTTCTTTGGATTGGCCTTTATTTTGGAATCCATAAAGACTTTTTACATTTATGTCTTCAGAGTGCAGCATCAATGATGGAGACAGTCAGGGTGTAGAAAGGATTCAAGTCATAGCACTTAAACTGATTTAAAAGCTTAACCCACTTTCACTCTTGTCTGAAAACAAATGAAGTAATCATCAGTAATCAACAGGAGCCACAGATACGTTAAGGTGTTAACCAGTGGGCAGAACAGTTCACACCATTTGCCTCCATGCAGAGATGCGACTGTTTTTGATGTTGAAATTTACTCAGTGACCTTTTTAACTGTTGACTCCCAGCTGAATGTGTTAATAGATGTTTTAGTTACAGCTCATGTAGAAAATCAAGTGTCCTCCAGAGGATCTCTTTGTTTAGAATTTAATTCTTATGAATCTCATTAAATCTGTTTTAATGAAAAACTAGACTAATCTAAACTACTAGATATGTGTATACTGCATCATGCATCCATTTTGCTCTAAATCTGGAGAACATGCAGAACTAATGCGCTCAACAGATGTAAGAGACACATGGCAGCCGTCATGCATCCATGTCCATATAGTTTAAAGTTGCTTTGTCTTAAGCCTAAACCCTTAGTCAACTCGAGCTACAGCTATCATCTGTTATGATTATATTTTGACAGATGCATACCCGTCTCCTCTAAGGTAGGCAGAGAAATCTCTCCTTTCAGTGGGTTAGTCTTGACCTCTCTGTTTATCTGCCAACCAAGTAGCTATGAGGTTGTAAAATGCAACAACTTAATATACACACAATACACTCAACACTGATATGAATGACATGACTATCCATCTAGTTTATGGTGATATCTTATGACAGTTGTCAATGCAGCTTCTGCCACACTTACCGTTTCTACAAGAGTTAATCAGTCTCCAATTGCATGACTGGTGTGAATTAGCTCAACTCATAGACATCTGATTTAGTAAAATTTCAGCCAGGCTAATATGATAAGCATTTGGAAATCATAGTTTAAGTCAGAATTATACAATAATTTGATTTTTGTATCTGCATTTGCATGCATTGTCTGTTACATTAAATGTAGATGTTGCAGTTCTTGGAGAAAGTGAATTACAATTATGTGACTCTTGAGGTTGGCAGATACAAAACCGTCCCAGAGGAACACAAATTATGTGAATTTTGTGATTAAGGTGAAATCGAGAATGAATCTCATTTTCTTTTATATTGTCCTTTCTGTGGTGAATTAAGAGAATCTTTGCTAAATGAAATGCATAGTCATAATCCTGAAATGTCTGGAGCACTGATGATGATGACAGGATGTTGTGGTTGTTTACTTTCTATGTCTATAAGTTGGCCACTTTTGTTTCTAAAGCTAGGAAGAAATACCAGGATGGTCTGTTTAGTTAGAATTTATTCTGTTTTATTTTTTAATTTTACTGTGAACCACCCACTTCTGGTTCCTGGTATATCTATATCATTGATAGCGTCTATGAAGCCTCCTTGGGCTGGGCATATTTTTTTAATGCATGACTCAATAATAAGATAAATGAATGAATGAATGAAAAAAAAAAAAAACATTTCTGCCATATACTGACAAAATTACACAATTTTTTTTCTCCATTCCTATCCAGAGGTTTAAACTCTGATAACTCTCTAGATATGGATTTTATAAAAACAGATTTGTTGGCTTTATCACGTCTTCACATAAATGAAAGTCCATGTCAGAGTCCATTTAGTTTGCATCATATTGGTCAACAGGGGTTACTGAAATGACCTGGGAACTCCCAAATACCAGATTTTCCTGAAAGAAGAAAGGACACCTTAATGGATTTGCAGGCAAATAAGTAAGCATTGTCTGTATGTAATTTTTGAGCAGGTTTAGTTAAAATCATTTCTCTGCTGGTCTGTCACAGGCTGTGATGAGACGTAGAGACAACATCCAGGCTGACTACGAAGCCAAGAATGAAGCTCTTGCATCCAGAAAGGTCGACCAAGAAGCAGTAAGTGCAATCTAACATCCGCATACTGACTGAAAATCCAACACACACACTCCTCTCTTCCCTCCCTGCTCTCCTCTGAGTCTGCCATTGTGTTTGTGTGTCCTGCAGTCATCTTCTCAGAGATTAGGTG
>JBAMNC010000769.1:210000-265000 GCA_037902135.1 Cetoscarus ocellatus
GTAATTTAATTTTCTGAAAGAAGTGATTCATATTTTCCACTGTTCCTGAATTTTCTGATTTGTATAGTGAAGAAAAGAAGTCTTTAAAGACATTTGAAATTTCAGGGGTAGTATATACAAGTTTTCCATTTTTATCTTTCATTTTCGAAATTAAATTATCAGGTTTTCTGTTATTTATTGGATTAGACAGGTAATGTCCTGATTTATTTCTATACTCATATCTCTAATGCTTTTGTAAGAATAAAGTATTATCTGCTTTTTGGGATTGCAAAGTGTTATATGCAGATCTTGCGATAATAACTTTGTCCAAGCTTTCTTTAGATAGTGTTTATGCTCTGACTCTGCATCCTGTAATTTTAACTCAAGTCTTCTCTGGTCTTTAATTAATTTATTTTTTCTTGCAGCACAATAGGATGACACCCTGTAGGTATGCCTTTAGTGTTTCCCATAAATTTGATGGATCAGTCTCATTATTATCATTTACTTCTAGGAACTGATGAAATTGATTTTTTGCCATGCAACAGAAATCTGGATCCGATAGTACTGACCTATTACATCGCCATGGATATTTTGACTTATTCAGATTTGTGACACTAATGTCAATTGCAATGGGGGCATGATCAGATAAATGAATGTTACCGATGGTGCTACGTTTTAAAAGTTCGGTATTTATTTTGGATACCAAAAAAAATCAGTTCTAGAATATGTTTTATGAGGATTAGAAAAAAAATGTGTAGTCTTCATCATAGGGGTTCATTAACCTCCATATATCAACCATACCAACCTCTTCCAGCATTAGCTGCAATGCTCTTTGTCTAGGATTTCTTTCAGTCCTGTTCTTACTTGGCTTTTTATCAAGTGTATTGTCCATTACACAGTTCCAGTCTCCACCTACTATCATTAAGGGACAGCTGTAATTAAGAAGTATATCAGTTAGTGGAGTAAAAATTGAAGTATTAATATCTGGAGCTGCATACACATTAAGAATAGTTATTTTTTCACCAAATAAAGAGCCATGAATTAAAACATAGCAGCCATTTAGATCAGTTTCAAAATGATCAACCATGAGGGGTAAGTTTTTTTGTATCAGTATTGCCACACCTCTGTGGAGAGAATATTGTTTCTTTATTATTCAATCAATCAAAAAAGGTTTTGCAACCGAAAAAGAGAGTTGAGACCACAAAACATAAAGTTGCAATCAAAAAGGAAAGATCAATCAAATAGAATAGATTTGAGACCAAAAAAATGTACGTGGCAACCAAAAAAAAGAAAATTGAGATCAAAACAGAACAGGTTGCAAATGAAAATAAAGTAATCTGAGAACATATTGATTTAACTTCAACCCAAACTAATATGTTTTGCTTGCAAGTTCAAAAGTTTTGCTTGCAAGTTCAAAAGTTTTGCTTGCGAATTCTGAAGTTTTGCTTGCACATCTGACTGAACCAAATGGGCGGGGCCAACCCTGGTGGAAGAGACAGGAGTTCCTATTGGTCGGTTTGACCTTGCTCCACTGCCAGTCATCCCCTCTCACCTCCTCTGTGCTGTTGCTGGCTGTTTCCGCGCTGAATTATGCTAAATATTTTAGGCTACAACCGGCCATACATTCATAACAACAATAATTATAAGGCCCGGTTAGTGCAAGCACGCTGATTAGCATGGTTGTCTCGGCTTGTCCCGGCTTGAGCAGAGTAGCCGGTGAGGGTAGGGAGCATACGAGGCAGATACAACACAAGGCTGTGATTGCAACATGTTGCATGGTACTCACGGGGTCACCGTTCCTTCAAAACAGTAGCCCTACTACCGTTGACTTAGAGGTGGCAGTGACTTCACAATATTTAGCGTGACAACGAAAGATTTTGAAGAATTACACACTTATTTGAAGGCGTAAATATACGGAAGGGAATACATAGGTAACTATCTAGATGCCTGATCAAAACGGCAAACTATCAACTGTGTCAACTTGTGATCGCCTTTCATGTTAACTTGTGATGTAGTCTGTGGTTACCTAGACTATTTCATCAAAAGCTGTAGCTTAGTTCTACATATTAATTTAATAGCCCATTCTCTAACAGAAAATGCCTCACAATCATAACAATGAAACAACTCCGCTGTACCTGTTTTTACCAAGTCCTCCCGACTTTGTTATACATTAAACATAAACAAATTGTTTGTTGAGTCGCTGAAGTGACAGTAGATGCGGGCTACGGGGCTATCACAAGTTGACACAGTCAATAGTTTTCCGTTTTGATCAGGCATCTAGATAGTTACCTATGTATTCCCTTCCGTATATTTATGCCTTCAAATAATTGTGTAATTCTTAAAAATCTTTCGTTGTCACGCTAAATATTGTGAAGTCATTGCCACTTCTAAATATATGGGTGTAGAGGCGTATTTTTGTGTACAGTATGCATTCGGAAGATGTTTGGATGGAAAACAAATGGGTCCTTCAAAGGCACGCCCCCCTTCACATCTGCCTGGACTGTCACCAGTTAATACGGCACACCGGCTCACTTTCACCTTCTCACAGCGTCAGGCTGCTACGCACTGGAAACTGGCCCTGCACTTAGTCAATAAAGTTTCATAATCACGGTAGTAGGGCTACTGTTTTGTAGGAACGGTGACCCTGTGAGTACCATGCAACATGTTGCAATCACAACCTTGCGTTGTATCCGCCTCATATGATCCCTACCCTCACCGGCTACTCTGCTCAAGCCGGGACAAGCCGAGACAACCATGCTAATCAGCGTGCTTGCACTAACCAGGCCTTATAATTATTGTTGTTATGACTGTACAGCTGGTTGTAGCCTAAAATGTTTAGCATAATTCAGCGTGGTAGCAGTCAGCAACAGCACAGAGGAGGTGAGAGGGGATGACTGGCAGTGGAGCAAGGTCAAACCGACCAATAGGAACTCTTGTCTCTTCCACCAGCGTTGGCCCCGCCCATTTGGTTCAGTCAGATGTGCAAGCAAAACTTCAGAATTTGCAAGCAAAACTTTTGAACTTGCAAGCAAAACTTTGGAATTCGCAAGCAAAACTTTTGAACTTGCAAGCAAAACTTTGGAATTCGCAAGCAGAACTTTTGAACTTGCAACCAAAAAATATTAGTTTTGATTGAAGTTAAATCAATATGTTCTCCAATTACTTTATTTTCATTTGCAACCTGTTCTGTTTTGATCTCAATTTTTTTTTTTTTTTGGTTGCCACTTACAGTTTTTTGGTCTCAAATCTATTCTATTTGATTGATCTTTCCTTTTTTGATTGCAACTTTATGTTTTGTGGTCTCAACTCTCTTTTTTGGTTGCAAAACCTTTTTTGATTGATTGAATAATAAAGAAACAATATTCTCTCCATACACCTCTGCTTTTTCTGTTGAATGAAGAGAAGTATATATGCCCAACCCAGTCCATCTTAAGTTTTTTATGTTCTTTTTCAGTTAAATGTGTCTCTTGTAGCAAAACAACAGAAGCATTTTCCTTTTTAAAGAGGGATAATATCCTACTCCGCTTCACAGGATTTTTACAGCCTTTGATATTCAGTGAGCATAGTTTAATTGAAGAGCTTGACATAATCATAAGAAACAGAATGTAACATGTTTATTTGACCAAAAGGCTCTTTACTACTTACCTTTACCAGAAATCTTGTGAAAGTCTTGTGCCTCGTTAGGTGATTAGAATCTCATTTTTGCGCCCATGTACTCGACTGAGAGTGTGGCAGGGAAAGCATTGCGTACCTGATACCAGCAGCCTGAAGTTTCTTTTTCACTGGGGTGAACAGTTTGCGCTTTTCTGAACGGCCACACTGAGGTCAGGATAAATCGAGATTCTACTCCTGTCTAGCAGGAGCTGACATCGTTCCCGAGCACAATTCATCACTCTGAGTTTTTGTTGATAATTTCCAAACTTCACGATGATGGGTCTTGCTCTGGTTGCTGTGTTTGGTGCAGAAATGCAATGCGCTCTATCAATCTGCAGCGTCGTTAGGGTAGGGTGGGGTTTCTGCACCCTCCTTTACACCAAAAATCACTAAATTTGACTGCCGACTTTTGTTTTCCACATAGTCCACCTTGACGTCAAGATCCTCAACTGTTTTGAGAAGCCCAGTGATCCTCTTGTCAGCTTCAGTCATATTATCCTCGGTGGCACTCACGCGTTTGCACTTCAGCAATTTGTTCATTCAGTGCATTCATTGATAAATGAATCTAAGCCATCTGCTTATCTAAATCCGTCAGTCTGCTCCAAAGTTCATTTTTGCTCCCATTCACTGCTTCCATCAGCGCATTTAGGGTGATTGTTCCTTCAGTCATTGTTGTGGATCACCCAGCTAGGTGCCAGCACTCAGTAGATTCAGGTTTGGGTTTCTCAGGTAGCAAAATCAAGCTCCAAATAAGCGATATTTACACTGATTTAAACATAGTAGTCGAGTCCCCTGGTAATATTTACATTTAGGTTTTTCTTGGAGTAATACACTTGTGCAGAAGTGTTATTTAATTTATATTTGGCAGAGAGCCTGTGCTGAACTAATCATGCACTACCTCGTCAGATACCATCTTGCCATCTTACTTCATTCATATTACCAGATTGTTGTCTAACCAACTACAGACTGCTGGGCAGAATGAGAAGCAATCTCATCTTTAGTATGCTTTGCCATAATACTAAAAAAGTTCAGATTGTAGAAAATTCTTCAGATCATTCACATGCCCATAAATATTTGCTCACATACATACTGTTAAAACATTTATTTTACTGTTTTTCACCTATCAAGTCAGTGCAACATATTTATTTATTTATTTATTTATTGTTTATTTGACATGGACACACAGTAACATTGATGCTGTGATATTTAAATATACACAGGTCCCAAATGCACTGTTGTGTGTGTTTATAGCACAGTGCTAATTTTCAACACCAGTCCATGGGAGGCTTTTAAGGATTAAAATTGTACAAAGAGAAATTTATAAAAAATAACAGAGATACCCATGACACAGTTCATTAGAAAATACATCAGAACTAAAACATCCTAAAAGTTCATTAAAAAAGATGAATTAAAAAGTTCCTTCAGGTAAACATGTATACAAGCAAATGTTTTATATGTGGGAACAATATTGTTGCTCCTTCAGCCATGATTTAATACCTTTGTTGAAGCCTTTGAAGTTAATTTGCATTTTCAGCTCAGTAGGTAGACTATTCCAGAGTTTAGCTCCTGTGACAGAGAAGGCTGATTGTCCAAAGGACGTTTTACGCGTCAGAATTCGACAATTACCATTAACAGAAGCCCGTATGTTCGCTCGACTGGAGTTCTGATTCCTGCTAGCAAATTCACCAAGCATAGATGGAGCGAGACTATGTAAGCATTTGTAAAACATTTTAAGATTACAGTAGCTAATGAAATTTTCAAAGCTAAGCATGTTATGTTTCTCTAAAACGAGATAGTGATGCCATCGGACAGGTTTTTTGTCCATTATTTTTATTGTCTGGTTGTATATGGATATGATTGGTTTTGAAGTTGTTTGCAAGGCTTGGGACCAGGAAGTGAGGCAGTATGACAGATGTGAAAGTATGATAGCGTGCATGTAGAGTTTGGCTGTGTTTAATGAGAGATACCTCCTGGTGATCCTGAAACACGAAGTTTAGAAGTTAGATTTAACTTCTCTGCAAACATAGTTCACTTGTTTTTCAAATCGCAGATGTGAGTCTAGGATGATTCCTAAGTACTTTACGTCATTAACCGCATTAATGGGCTTTTTATTGATCTGAATCAAGAATGATTCTCCATCATGTTGTTTACACATAGAGAACCATATTGAGACATTTTTTTTAATGTTCAGTGTTAAGTGAGAGACCCAAGCCAATGTGCTACAGAGTGCAACGACTCATTTAACTGCTCAACGGCTTAAATGTATGTGCACAGCATATATATTTACATTGGAATCAACAAAAATATGCTTGCAAAAAATAGTAAACTGAGAAACAAAAAAATAGATAAAGCGAAAAAAGGGAGGCAAGAAAAATAATTAGGCAGCAGTGTTTCGAAATGGCAAACGTGACTTTAGGTCAGATTGTTGTGTCTTTTGCAGAAAACAGTGTTCAGTGCATTTACAGTAAAAAGTGCCATTCTGAATTGCAAAATGTGTGTAAAGCAGAAAATGTGTTTACTGTTTTGGAGACTTGAAAGGAGGTTTTGATCTCTATGTGTCAGTTTACATAATTGTAAATGTCATTTTAGTGTGTTAGCAATTGGAAACAAACTGTATTCACACACATAAAGTAACTTCCATACATCAGAGTGAAAAGAAAATGTATACAGCATTATATATTGTAATATAAACACATAAACAAAAAACAAGGACAATTTTTATGTAGCCTGCAGTGCTGTAAAATAAAGCTGGAGATTCACAACTAACATAAGACAAGAACTATTATGTTCTTATGTACAATTGAACAGATTGTTGTGCATGTGAAAATGAATACAGTGAAACGATGCTGACATGGTTTGGAGAGAACAACCATTAGGCTGAGAATCAACAATCAGTTTTGATCAACAAGATCTATTCACTTGGAAATTGTGCTAAATGTAGGCTACCTGTGCTAAGTGTAGGCTACCTGTACTAATCTTTTGCAAAGATGTCCTGAGACATTGAGACATGTACGAGGGCTGATTGATAAGTTGTGAGCCTTGTATTGAAGAAGATAAGCAGGGATGTCCTTTTTCAGCTCTACAAGTCCCTGACTATTTTAGGCTGTGTACCCGAAGACTGGTGTCATTTAGTCATGTCGAAGAGGTAGCACTCTAAAGTAAACAAGGCAAGTGACTTTTGCAAAATGGACAAAATGCCCCTGTTCACAAGTCTGTCATTGCCATGGCTGCCATTAAAGATTGTGGCTTTGAATTAATTGAGCATCAGCCTTATTCGCCTGATCTCGCTCCATCAGACTTTCATTTATTTCCAAAATTGAAAAAGGCCATTTCCGGTACCCACTTTCGGTCAGATGATGACGTCATACATGCAGTGGAGGACTTTCTGAACGATCAAAAAAAGGACTTCTTTAAAAGTGGCATTGAGGCCCTTAAACATCGCTGGCAAAAGTGTATCGATACTGAAGGGGATTATGTTGAAAAATAATGCAATATGTCTGCCAAAAGTCAAACCCTTAAATATGAGGCTCACAACTTATTAATCAGCCCTCGTACTAAGACATTTGCAATTTGATGAAGTGAATGAGAAATACAATAATGTTGTGAACAATTGCCACATGGTTTGGAGGTTTGTCCATGTTATTTTGAGAATGTTATTCGAGTTTTTAAGATTAAGTAGAATATTTTAAGTCAATATAAAGGGTAAGGCAATATTGTGTATATCGGTTCAGTCTATGAACCGATATACATATGAAGAAATGGTTGCTAGGCCAGATTTTCAGTAAAAATTGTTCACAGTAAGAATCACCAATAGTAATTTACTAGTTGGTCACAAGATAATCCATTTCATATGTTTAGAGTCTCAGACTTTTGCTTCAATAACACTTTTTTATTTCCATGGCCTTTTAATGTTCTTTTTTAACGTCAATATTGTCAGGATCATATTTGAAGTTTAAACCATTTAAAAACCAAATTCCTTTAAAAAACAGTGATGACTTTTGGACAATACACTGTGTGACACACAAACAAGAAACACAGCTGCAAAGTCCTTGCACACACTCACTTTATCCCATGTATTCATTTCTTACATTTCTTTTTAACCTTTTAACATTTTAAATTGTAAACTGTACTGTGCTGCGAAAATTTGTTTGATATTTATGGACATTAATTATAAAAAATAATATTCATATATATCTTAAAGTTTCTCCTAGAATTAGGATTATATTTGGGGCACCACTGAGCAATGACCTCGGAAAAGATTAATGTGATCTATTAACAGATCTATTATTAATTATTAGCCTTTACGTTCATGAAAGCTAACATTTAAATTGAATCAATCTCATGAACCTGAGTGAAAGTTTCCTTTACAGGGATGTCAAACCTTCCGAACAGACCCCAACAGACAGAATTTTAAATTTAAGAAGGGTTTATTAAAACTTTATATGACAAAACGTAAGAAAGAATAAATGTCAAAGTTGTAATGATGCTTGGCATAATGAAAGAAGTTATGAACACTGAACAGATATATTTAAGTATATTGAGTGATTACTGAGAATTAACTAAACAAATTAAACTAATTTTGGGAAGGTCGAATCAGGGGTAGTTAATTAATTGAGAATAAACCAAGACACTCAAAACCTGTCTGAAGAGTTTAGAACCGCAGAGTCCTACTGTGACGTAGTTGGATCAGGTTCCCGTAGTTTAACGGGAGATGGACATCTTGGGCTGGACTTCAGCAGGTTCGGTCGTCGGATGAACTGGAGCTTATAGGTCTTGATCAGCAGGATAAAAGGAGTAATTAAAAAAAGGGGACATTTCTCTTATCTTTCTCAAGAGTAGGCTAAATTGCTGGCCACACGAGAATGCCTCAGAGGTAGATAAACAAGAATCGTGATTTGCTGTAAGGTAACGTCTTTTGAGCCAGCAAGCTTTTACAGCTTTCTGGCTTATGAAGAAAACTTACCGCTGTGTTACAAAAACTTAGAAAAATAAGGAAAAAATGCGAAGAGGGAGAGGAGACATGGAGACGAGGCAAGATTAGACTCAGGAGCAGAGCTCCGTGGGAGTTTATTGTCTTGTTAAACTTAAGGGTGTTGTCACATTGAGGAGGAGTCATCTAAGCAGTATCAAACTTTTATCAACTTTTAATTTGGCCAAAACTTAAGTCGAACTTTGATAACCACTCAATACAACCCACATAAAAAGAAAGACAATTTCATAGCGAATATTATGATAGCAAACACTCATGGTATCATAGTAAGAAAAACATTAAAACTGTTAAATTGTTCCAAAACACAAGTAAACAAGCAATTTATATGATTAAACTTAAATGCATAGGCTTCTTTATCATTATAGGTTATACTGTCAAGCCTAGAGTATAAAAATCTTATTCTAAACATGAAATAAAACAAAAGCAGATAATATATACTAGCGTTATGTCTGAGAAGTAACTGTCACCAGTTATTCCATATAGGGGCGCTGTGGTCCCTGAAAAGAGTAAGCATTAAAACAGTTGTAAGTTGCCTTCAGGCAAGAGGTCAGCAGGTCAACCTGGGAGACTGGTTTGAGGAGATAAGTGGCTGTGGTTCTTCCTCCCTTTAATGACTTAATGGATGATCTTTGGCTAATAAATCCTGATTTTAACCAAAGCAGTTCTGCTTTGGAGTCCTTCCACAGAATAAAAGTCTTAAAGAAATGACCTTTGTCCCTTGCTCTTCCTCTCTCTGGCCCAGATTGGGGGTAATATGAGAAGAAGTCTGCAAACAGTCCTCTTAGAGAGGTGAAGAGGCCAAATGATCAGGAAGGGGTTAAGAATCTCTGAAGGATGCCAGAATCTCTGTCCTTGAAGAGTTAAAAAGTTATTTCACAACAACTGTAAGAGAATTTTTAGTATTTTGCAACAGAAACATCAACTTTCAAACACACATATCCTGAACTTTTTTAGACCACACAAGTTTCTTGCAGAAAAAAAAGATTCCTCGAACATGTAACTTCAGCAGTAATGATGTTAACTGTAATGACAACACATCTTTTGCTGCCTTCTTGGACAGGACTCTCTTTCTAAAAGAGATCTTTTTGTATCTCAATGTTCCTGGTTAGATAAGGGTTCAGAAAAATAAAAAAATGAAAAAAAACAACAATGCGAGCAAAAGTGTAATGATGGAAGATTTGTTTCGATGAATGATTTAAAATTGAAACACAAGCCCGGTTCACACTGCACAAAGACATCCATATAAACTTAATACTGTATAAGGCTTCAGGATTTATTCAAAATAGAGCACTTGGAAATATTTTTTAAAAGGCAGACATGTCCTTAAACTATACCACTAAATATTTCTTTTTTTGTGAGAGGAAATATATATCTCCAGGTTCATGAAGATCCAAATTCAGTGCCCCAAGATTTCAGACCTTTTTTTTTTGTGATTCTACAAAAAGTTTGCAAGTGTGATTGCCTCGTGAATTTTCTCATCATCTGATCACTCTGGCACATATTTAGTCATACCTGAAGATGACATACCATGACTGAGCTGTCTGAAACATGAAATATATAGCAAGATGTTTGTTGTTTTATCTTTGTTTGTGTTAGTCTGTGTCTTTAAAACATCATGCTTTTAAGGACATTAAGGCCTGCTTTAACAATTTAAAAAGGATTCCCCTGAACATATTTGAGACACATTGATTTGTCATTATTAGAATAAATACAGAGCCTACACTGGGTTAACATGTTCAGAGGCTGACAGGGTTTTGATGACATGATGCAGCCAGGAGGTGGCAGTGTTGCTCTGATTATGCAGCACAGTGAGGAACATGGAAAATATGCTTTATTTTTGACATGTTATTTGTTGAATTTGTAAAGAATCCATTTGTGCATTTGGGTATACTAAATAAATCATGTTTGACTACACTGTTACACTCTGCCTAATGGCTGCTGCTGTCTTGGTTCCATGTCACAGCTCAAAAGAAATCCTACACTTACAGATGCTCAGTGCTACCCAGCCATAGCCTTTACAAGTTGGTAGGATCAATATCCCTGCAGTAACAAGCAGGCCACTCAGATCCCTTCAGTTTGTACTCGCTGTGGATAAGCTTGTGTTAAGCATGCTGTGTTTATTGAACTTGAGTAAATGCCAGTGTCCGTTTAAATGTCAGGCAGCTAATCCATACTCAGACTCAGGCCCAGTGAATACAGCTGCATGAAAATATCTGATAATCTGCTCTATGATGACTTGTTACATTATGTGTGCTTTAGGTTCATCATGTAGTCTCGGGATGAATTTGGTCTTATTTTTGTCAGAATGTATACAAATTTGATTGCAATATCAAAATATAACTTTGCTTTATTGCAACAAAAACTAATTATTACTTCAAATGAAGGCTGCTTGTAGCAGGTGATGTTCAGTATTTGATATTTTACTAATAATGATCCAATTTTGCTCTAAGCCTTCAGAGGCCACTTACATATGGACCATGGCATGGTGCTATCAAACATAAAGCACACCCATTTGCCTCCTCTGCTTTTATTCAGCTAAGTTTTATTAAGCAAAAATGTAAGAAAATAGAGGAGTTACACTTAAATAACTGTTTTATTATTATTTCATTAATTTTGCATCATTTTGTGTAATGCAGGGCTCTGATGGCCATGTGGTTATACCTTATGTACAGAGGAAAAAAATACATCTAGTTTTTATTTACAGACAACCCCTGATAGTGTATTGGATGCTCTGTTAGAGCTCCTGCCCCTTTAAAGCTCCCTTCCCCAAGTTGGCCTGGACTACTCTGGTTAGTCTACAAGTCTAAGTTCAGCGCAGCTAGGCAGCATATAGTGAACAATTCTAATCTAATTTTAATGTCTACACTCTGCAATGGGCTTGCCACTGCAAGCCAATGGCCTTCAACTGACAACAAAACAATGGTAGGATGTCACACTGGTAAGTCTGGTAGGGGACATTTGAGGCAGCTGCTGGTGCCACAAAGATGGGGAGAGGAAGAGGTCTTGAAGCGTGGCCTTTTAGTTTTGTTCACAGAGGGGCTCTATCACGCAGAGTAGTCATGATAAACACAATTCAGGGCAGATTAAACTGCAAAAAGCGTGATTTGACCTCTCAAAGAGGTTACAGTATTTAAAAGTTCATCAATACTGTTCTAACATTCAAGTCACTTTACTCGTTATAAGCCCACAGCTAAGTTTCAAGATTACAATGAATTTAAACAAATTTTAAATCAAATTCTATTCCCCTTACACAGTAAATCAACCACTAATCACCTTGCTAAGATTTTTTTTTAAATCAAACCATTTAACTTTGTTCTTGAAAAATTGCAGTTGGATCTTAGAACAAAATAAAGTTACAAAAAGAAGGGACAAATTAAACATGTAAAAAGAAATCATCTTTACGGAGACCTAGCGAGGGCACACCCCTGCCTGTGTACAAAAACTCCTCCTTCAGCCTGATCTTTACTTGTCCCTCTATGAGCACCCATGATATGACCCCTGCTCATTTGCCAGAGCCACTGACATTTGTGTAACGGTGACTAGTCTGATTGAGCTACTGTTGGTTACATCATGGCTCTAAAGAGAGACAGGATTTGAAGGCTTCTAGTCAAAGATCAATTGTAAGTCTATTCTGTCAACTACTGAGCTTGATGATTTATTTTGTTTTCTGTCTTATCTCTGTTTTAAATGTCCAAAAGAGTGGAAGATGCAGGACCAAACAGTTCTCTTAAAAATATTGTCATTTAAATAATCCTACATTATAGCTTACATCAGTCTTTTCAGGCATGTAAATATTTTTCCTCTTTTATAACTGAATCTGTTTTGGTATACTTGATTGTGTCAGCCTCTGTCTGTTTCTTCTGCCTATTACATTGTTAAGGTTTCATGTCATTAAGCTTTAAAGAATGTTGTTCAAGTTGGCCATTGCTTTGAGAGCATTGCTTAATTTGACAAATAAACCAAGACAAGGGAGTGAGAGTGTTTGCTGAATATTTTATGCATGTGTGGTCCACTGCCACACACCACAGCATCCAGCACCAACGATAGTTCATAGTGCCTGCTTTGAGTACAAAAATGAAAATAAAAAAAAAAATACTGAAGCAACTGATAACTTATAAACCCCAACTCCAGTGTTGGGGCATTGTATGAAACATAAATCAAAACAGACAATGATTTACAAACCTTTGTCGACCTATATTTCACTGAATACCCTACAAAAACAAGATATTTAATGTTCAAACTCCTTCCATCCATCCTTCAATTATCTATACCACTTATCCCTTTCAGGGTCTCAATGAGCTGAAGCCTATCCCAGCTGACATTGGGTGAGAGTACGCCACCTTGAACTGGTCACCAGCTGATCGCAGGGCCACATAGAGAGACAGACAAACATTCACACTCACACATTTTTTGGTCTGTGAGAGGAGGCCGGAGTGCTCGGAGAGCCCACACATGCACAGGGGGAACATGCAAACTCCACACAGAAGGGTCCTGACTGTCCAAGGGATCGTACCAGCAACCGTCTTGCTATGCACAACCTGCTTCGCCATGTGTCACCAAATGTTCAGACTGATAAACTATTTTTTTTTTTTTTTTTTTTTTTTAACAAATATTCACATGTTTTGAATTTGATGTCTGCAGTATGTTTCAAAAAGGTTGGGACCAGGGTAACAAAAAGCTGGGAAAGTTGTGAAGTGCTTAAAAAAAACCTTTCTGGAAAATCCCACAGGTGAATAGGTTAATTGGAAACAGGTGAATTTTGTGATTTGGCATGAAAGGAGTATCCTCAGAAGGCCCAACTGTTCACAAGGAAAGATTGGGCCAAGTTCACCACTTTGTGAACTTGTGAGCAAATATTCCAAGATTTTAAGAACAACATTTCTCAGCATATAATTGTAAGGAATCTAGGAATTTCATCACCTACAGTCCTTAATATTAAAATGTTCAAAGAATCTAGAGAAATCTCTGCCTATAAGTGGCAAGGTTGAAATCATAAGGTTAGGAAGGTACATACAGGTCCTTTCTACCCATATAGAATATATACTGCCAACCAAGAAACCTCTTTTTCATTAAGGTCCTTGCTTATTTCAGCGAGACAATGCTGAGACACATTCTGCATGTTACAACAGCGTGGCTCAGTAGTAGAAGAGTGCAGGTACCAGACAGGCCTGTGAGCAGTCCAGACCTGTCTATCATTGAAAATTTTTGGTGCGTTTTGGACTGTTGGGCAAAGGAAGTCGTACATCAAGCAAGAATGGAAAATAATTCCACCAACAAAGCTTTTAAAATAAGTGTCCTCAGTTCTCATATGCCTTTTGCGTGTTGTCGAAGGGAAAGGTGATTTAACTCAGATGTTAATATGCCCCTGTTCCAACTTTTTTGGATTTGTTGCAGGCATCAAGTTTAAAATGAATAAGTATTTGCAAAATAACAATGAAATTTAGCAGTTTGACAATTAAATATCTTTATAGTGTATTCAATTGAAAATAGTTGAGAAAGATTTGAAAATCATTGTATTCTGTTTTTATTTACATTTTACACAATATTCCAACTTCATTGGATTTGAGATTTATACGACAATAAGAGGAAACAAATGCATTTCAATCAATCAGTCTTTAATCAATCCTTATTTGTATAGCACCAATTCATAACAGGTGTTATCTCAAGACATTTTACAATGGAGCAGGCTGAAGACAAACTCTTCATTTTATGGATACACACATATGTATAGATACATACACTTCCGGTCAAAAGTTTTAGAACACCCCAATTTTTCCAGTTATTTATTGCAGCTCAAGTCATGCAAGTCCAATGAATAGCTTGACATGTCACAAAGGTAAGTGCTGTACTGCCATAGCTTAAAAGAACAGGTTAGGTTACTCAATACTGAAAAATTATGTACATTTCAGAATTACACAAAAACGCCTCTTTCAGGGAACATGAAATGAGTTAACAATTTAAAGCTGTTCTGCAGCAATAAAGGTTGATCAAGCCTTGAAAGCTGGCTCTACTAATTCCTTCAGATGTTCAAACTTGTCTTGATTGCTTACAACCCCCTCTGTCTGCATAAAAGCATACCCTGTGGTACCATACCCTTGTGAACATCAGTTGAATAGCATTGTACTGCAAAAAAGTCCTATGTTGCTACAAAAATAGCAAGAAAAAAGACAATTAACAATGAAAGAGAGACAGACTATCATAACACTTAAAATTGTAGGTCTTCCTTAAAGAGAAATTGCAAAGAAAGTCAAGGTGTCAGTGAGTACAGTTTTCTTCACCATCAAAAGGCACTCGGAAACTGGAGGAAACTCTGACAGGACGAGGTCTGGCAGACCCAAAGCCACAACTAAATCAGAGGACAAGTTTCTGAGAGTAACAATTTGCAGGCGGCTCACAGGACAACAGCTTCAAGCACAGCTTAATGGTGGTTGTAGTAAGCAAGTCTCAGTTTCGACTGTGAAGAGAAGACTTTGAGCTGCAGGTTTGACAGGATGAGTTGCAACAAGAAAACCATTGCTAAGACGTCAGAATAAGACAAAGAGGCTTGCCTGGGCCATGAAACACTGCCATTGGACTACTGAAGACTGGAAGAAGGTATTATGGACTGATGAATCAAAATTTGAAATCTTCAGTTCATCACGCAGGATCTTTGTACACCATCGAGTGGGTGAAAGGATGGTTCCACAGTGTGTGACATCAACTGTCAGACATGGAGGAGGAAGTGTGATGGTCTGGGGCTGTTTTCCTGGATCCAGGGTTGGTGACTTGTACAGAGTGAGAGGCACCCTGAACCAAAACGGCTACCACAGCATTCTGCAGTGCTATGCAGTACCCTCTGGTATGCCCCTAATTGGTCAGGGGTTCATCTTACAGCAAGGTAATGACCCAAAACATAAGTCCAAGCTATGCCAGAACTACCTTAGGAAAAAAGTCACAAGATGGTACGCTTGAAAACATGGAGTGGCCAGCACAATCTCTAGACTTGAACCCCATCAAACCGGTTTGGAATGAACTGGACAGAAGAGTAAAAGCAAAGCAACCCACAAGTGCCACACATTTATGGCAACTTCTGCAACAGACATGGGAAGAACGTTCTGAAGAATATTTGATTTCTATTGTAGAAAGAATGCCTCGAGTGTGTTCAGTTGTAATATCTGCCAAAGGTGGCTACTTTGAGGAGTGTCGTGGAAGTTTTTCCTGTTTCTGGTGAAGATTGAAATAGAGACTTCGGTCAGCCCACAAGAGTTTAATATTCTTTGCAAAGAAGGTCAGTCAACACACAAGCAGTCAGGAATGAAGAATGACCCTGAGCACAAGGAGACTTGAACATTTAAACATTTGGAACACCCCCTAAGGTGGGCTTCACACCTCTCTGTCTGCTGAAATAGGAATTCACAGGGTTTTGGATTCAGGTGGGGGTCAGGTCTAGACAGTGAAAGACAAAAGACAAAGGGGTCTGATATCTTGGTGAGAAAGCAGAAGGTGGAGTGGGGGTGGGGAGTTTTGGAAGTGAATGGGGAAGGTAGGGAGATTTAAAAATCAAAGAGGTCTGGTAGGAGATGGGGTAGAGGCAAGTTTAAGAAAAGGTGTGGTGGGAAGTTTAAAGAAAGTAGATGAGGAGGATGGAAAAAATAATAAGAGGACATAGGGTAGGGGCAAGTTTAAGAGGAAGCAGAAGGTGAGGTGTGGTGGGAAGTTTAAGGAGAAGGGGGGTAAGGTGGGACAAACAAAAGGATTTTAATAAAACAAAGAGGTCTGGCAGGAGATAGGGTAGGAAAGAGATTTGGCAGGACATAGGGTGGGGGCAAGTTTAAGAAGTAGCAAAAGGTGAGGTGTGTTGGGAAGTTTAAGGAGAGGGGATGAGGAGGGTGGAAAAACAAAAGGACTTAAAAGACAAAGACCTCACAGGAGATGGGGTGGGGGCAGGGGGCAAGTTTAAAAAGAAGCACAATTTACTATTACAGGAGTCAAGAGTTTAGAAAACATTTGAGCCTATAAATTGATTTCATAATTTGTGTGATTTCAGAGTGCAATGAGACATTAAACTGAATAATTTTCAGTAAAAAACTGGAAAAATTGGGGTGTTCTAAAACTTTTGACCGGTAGTGTATATACACATATAAAATACACATATACATATATACAAATACATCCAACATCCAACATGGTTCCAGTAGCCAATCAGGAATCCCTCATCATGGTGGCAAGAAAAAAAACCCTGTTGAGCAGCAGGAAATCTTGAGAGGTGGGCTGAGACAAGTGGGCTAAAGTAAGGACTAAAGCTAGTAACAGATCCATGGGCCAATCATAGACCTGTCGTCGTCATATTTGTCTCTGCCGAATACAAATTTATCAGAGGTTAGCCCCTTGAGAGTCAACATCTCGATTTCTTATTACTGTGCAGGGTTTCTTTTTTATTCATTAAAAAAAATGGTCACACATTTCTTGAAGTTTTTTTTTTTTACAGTGAACATTGGATGGGTGTTTTTGGATTGACAGTCTACCAGTTTATCCGTTATATCATAGCTCCATTTAAATTGTCATTTTAATTTTTTACATGTAAGTTTATTTTTATTCTCAGACAGCTGACTCGAGGAGTAATGTACAGAAAATTCAAATGTACCTGTACTGACTTGTACCTATGCAAATTACAGTAAACATCTATTCAGGTATTTTGTATTCTGTTCTAATCTATTCTGCTGTATTCCACTTGTTGGGTTCCCCTGACACTGAAAAATGACTTGTGACCTTATAATTGAAATTTGATAGTTTGCCATGGAAGAAACAACCTGATAAGATCTCTAATAACAACAAATGTCCTTAAGTAGTTTGAATATACAGTAAAAATGGAGAAGGATGAATGATATGACTTTTTTTAAACACAGGACTCCTTTGTCAGACTGTGAACCAATTTTTGAAAGCAATTTTAACTCAGTGTTTGTGTGTTTCACCTGCAGGTACAGGAGGAGGTGGACAGTCTGTCTGACAAGATGGAACAGGCTAACAATGCCTTGAAGGGAGACTGGTCTCGCTGGCAGGACAGCATGAGAACTGATCTTAAATCAGCATTTATATGCACTGCTGAGAAGAACGTGGAGTACTATGAAAAGGTGAGTCTATAATTCAGAGGATCTTGCTTTGAAGTCAGTTAGAATTAAAATAAGCTTCTGCCCTCTCACTCTCTTTCATAGTTTTCTCTTAAAAACTTATATCAATCTACTATGTGCTGTTTACTGTAGAACTTACTGTGAAATACAAACATAGACATCTTTTGACTGCATTATGTTTACAAGGCTAGCTACACACCTGACAGTTCTTAAATTTTAAAGGTCTTATGTTTTACTCATTTTTTATCAATTTGCCATGTCCTAGATGCCCTCAGAACTTGTGTTCAAAGTTTCTTGCCAATATATCCACTTAGACAGGATTGGGTTTTGGAATGCCTTTAAACCCCTCAGTTTCATCCCTGCTCAGAATAGGCTGTTGTTCTTTGAATTCTCGAGCTGTGTCTGACCATGTCCCAATGGATGTGGCTTTGTTTCTCCAGTGCTGTGCTCTAAAGTTCACTGTGACTGTACAGACATGCTTTGATATGTTACTTCAACCATAACCTGGAAAAAAAGGCCAGGAAACGCTGCACTCAATGATTTTTATTTATTTATTTATTTAACCTTTATTTAACCAGATAAATCCCATTGAGATCAGGATCTCATTTACAAGGGCAACCTGGCCAAGAGGTCAACAGCACACACCAAATATCAATGATTTGTCAACATTAGGAGACTACACACCTGCGGGGACAGAATGGATGGTGTGAGTTAACCCCCCATGTTGCATGCACATCACACCATGAATTGACAGGGATATTTACATCCTCACAGAAATAATGTGGAATGAACTTCATTAAAGCACTTCTGCATAAATGCAATGTGAAAAGGGCTACTTGAGATTATTCATGGGGGCTAACACTGCTGGTGTCTCTTTCATTTTTTTCATTAAACCCAAAAAGGAGAAACAATGGACTTCTAGTAATTTTGAGAGTCAGTGGATTGTATTGTAGCTGACACCATGAAAGCTACTCGGTTTTATGTTTTGATAAATCTCAGAGTGAATAATTAAATCTTTGAGAATAGGACAGGGATATTGGGGAGAATAGGGGAGTGAAACAGGAACATATTGGAGACAGAGTGAAAGAGAAAAAATGCAAAGTTTAAGAGAAGATTCTATATCCAGATTAACAAGCAGGCAGATCAGCAGAGGCAGCTGGGGATCAAAAGCTGAAAAGAACAATGGCGCTAGTTGGATACATACTCTCACAGCAGGATGAGTATAAGACAATAAAACTGTTACCATCACAATCATTTGCTCCACTATTTTTTTTTTTAGTCGTCGGGGACTCCAAGCATGCAGTGAGGACAGTGATGTGTTTCCATTTACTTTTGTTGTGTCTGAGACTGAACCTCTCTCAGCCAAAATAAGTCATAGTTTAGATTTATTTTTTTCTTCCAACCACCAGCCTGCTGTAAAGCTATGAGTCCTCACATTTTATTTAAAAGCCTTTTTTGTTTTTTTATTATGGTTGAAAAAACAAATGACCTTTAAACTTGTATAAACCAGAGTTATACAAGTGTTTAAAAAATAAATGGAATCAAAATTTTAGAGGGGCTGTGAATTCTGCATTTATCCATGCAGATGTACTGACTGTACTGAAAATTGGGGATGACACCCTTAATAGCTTCCCTACCAGAACGTAACTTGAAGTGCATTGGTATATTGATTTTAGCCTTCTGGCTCAGCCATTTCAAATTTTTGAGGTGAATACCTTAGATGTAGGGGTGGACAGAAATATGGATTCAGCAATGCATTGCAATTATTCCCCTCCCAATTAAATATCGATTCTGCAAATCCTCTGAATCGATTCACCTCCTGGCCAGTGGGGGGCGCTGTGCACTTTTTCAGTGTTTATTCAGCTGCCGCCAGTCGCAGAAGAAGACATGCTTGCAGAGTGATGTGATTCAGAGCCGAACATGAGAATGATTTCACGGCAGTTTATCAGTATTTTCTGTGTAAATAATGTAAAATATTACACCCAATGGCATTAGTATCATTTTGGAGTGTTTTCTTTTCGTTCTTTTGTCGTATTTTCTCTGTGTTTTGCCGTATTTCCAACATATGTTCCGCGTGTTTTATCACCTTTTTTTAACATTTATTGTCTTTTTGATCATAGTTATTTTTTATGGATTCCATAAATAGTAATTTTAGAAATACTGGAGGAAGAAATTGAAATTTCTGTCTTCAGCTGGACAGGAACTGCTTCACGGACTTCCATCAGTAAACAAACGCCTGGACATGGTCTGATACAACAGGCTGTAACACGGACACTAAATGCTGTAGTCAAACAAAAACGTTTGAGTTCATGTAAAATAGGTGAAGTTTATTTTTGATCATCTCAGAAAATTTCTACATGTTCATTTACAATTGTTTATGAAGAGAATCCTGTTGAAAATTCAAAGCCATTTTTATTCTTTTTCTGTAATTACACACTGTTTTAAGCATTTATAACATAATAATGACAAAAACTTGCAAGAATTGTTTACTTTTATTTCTTGTGAAAAAAGGGTGAAAAAATGTATTCAAAGGACAATTCCTGACACATTTATTGACAAAAAAGACCAGGTGGACATTTATTATTATAGTGTTAACCGTCATGTTTTTTACTTTTTTGCTCCATGTGCACAAACAAGTTATTACCGTGAAAATATTTATTTTCAGATGTTTGCTCAAAAATATGAGGTGACATACCACATATGTTCACATTGGCATAAAAAAAAGTCAAAAATTGTCAACAGGTACTCTAATTATTTGTGTATTTCTACTTCTTACTGAATTGATACTGAATTGAATCGCCACCTAAAGAATCGAAATCGAATCGAATCGTGAGGTTCTTAACAATGCCCAGTCCTACTTAGATGTGAATTACGCACTTTCAATTTTGCTCTGCAAAGAATGTGATAAAACTAAAACATTAAATGTAAAAAAAATCATTATTAAATCATTTGGTCTACAAACTAGTGGAAATTGGGACAGAATTGCTGGAAAATAGGTTATTTATTGAACATTGATTTTATTTGTCACATTTATCATACATTAATCTTTAATGTTGAGTGGTTGTCCAGCAAAGACAACAGGTCAGTTGTTTTGAAATGGGTGAGCTGAAAGGAAAAGCTTTCAATTATATAGTTGCGCTTAAGTAAAGCTTTCAGTGATATAGTTATTTTACTTTCTAACCATCAGCTTTGAGTAGTGGCTAAAAGGTAAAGTTGCAGGAACAAGCCACTAAAATGATTTTCCTCCAAAAGGTACTCAGGCTCAGCCCTGGAAAAACAGTGAGGTCCTCTGACTTTTAAAGGGAATCTAGGAAAAAGCAGCCACTCCTTCACCAGAGTCAGTTCAGGTTGTTTAAGCCCTTGAATAAGATGCCTCAGGGTTGTCTTCCTTTGGAGGTCCTCCAGGCATGTCTAATTATGAAAAGAGCCCTGGCTAGACCTGGACTTTGCTGAGAGATCATAATCCTTGTGATTCAGGATCACTTCTTCCCTCTGGTAGCGCTAGGAAGTGTTGCAGGTAGAGGGACATAGATGGGTTGACTTGCTAAGTTTTCTGCCACTTTGTCCCTACTCTGGATAAACAGATGTTTGTACATATGGATAGAAGGAAGGAAGGAAGGAACGAACGAAGGAACGAATAAAGAACCGAACAAAGGATTGAGAGAACGACAAACAAATGAAGACAAACAAGAACTGATGCAGCCCTTTTGTACTTTTTATTGGTTTTTCAAATCTGTAGATTTTTAAAATCAAGTCTGTTTTCTTTATTTTTTTTTATTTTCTGGACTCTCAAGGGAACTCTCTGTACTCTTTCTGTTATTATTATTATATTATCATATCATTTTAAACATGGAAGAGGATTTTCAAACTAAATTCACCTTTTTAGACCCCAAGTTTGAGGCGGCATACTATTCTTTTCTGAGAAGTCAGAAATTAATCAAGCATAACATTCAACCACTAAAACTATTGTTTTTGTTCAGGAATATCATTGAATAACTTTGGTTTGCATCTTAATCAAGAAATGTGTGATTTAATATTTTTCTGAAACAGAAATTTGATTATTCATGGATAGCTATAAAAATTATACTACTACATACTATATATATATACATATATATAAACATATATATATATATATATACACATATGTGTGTGTGTATATATAAATATATATATATACATATATATACATATATACATATATATATATATATAGATATATAGATAGATAGATAGATAGATAGATAGATAGATATAGATATAGATATATAGATACATATGTATACATATGTATGTATTTATGTATGTATGTATGTATGTATGTATGTATGTATTGTCTGGGACAACATCAGAGTTGAAGTTAATCCAAACTCGATCGCTTAATGGCAGAAACACCCTTGCAGAAATGTCTTTTGATTATTCATGGAACAGATTTTTCATGCTTGGGTTAAATTTTTTTGGGCAACCCATTTAAGTTTAATTCATGCCTGTTTAAAAGATTACAATGTATATTTCCAATGCTTTGTTCAAATTTAAGTTTTTCTCAACACATTCTCTGCAAGACACCAGAAAAATGATTTTCTTTATAGGTGTTGCTTGTCCTTGGCATGATTGGGTTCTCTGGCAGGGAAATAGCTTGAAAAATGCAACACAGATTTTTCTTCTTTTCTTTGAATACAAGAGGAGACACACAAAACAAAAGGGAGAAATGAGGCTGCTTATTGCATATTTATAAGGAGCACCACACATAAATTTAGCTCTTACCTTTGCATGTTTAAAAAAATGAAATATTAATGACTTTCAGAGGCTCATAATATGTGCACCCAGTAGTTACAAATCAAGTATTTTAGGTTATTGCTGCATGAGTTTCTTCCTAAATTTCATGTGAATGATATTGACAGTACACAGCACAAAAAATACATGACAAGACCTTTCAACTACAGCAAGTCCTAGTCTTGCTGCTTAAAGTTAGGCTACTTTTAACAGTTAAACTAATTTTTCAGAATCACAATACCAAGTCCTATTTTTTGGGGCATATGTCCCTTATCGTTGTTCGAAAAGAGCTTTGATAGATAATTTAGATAGCATCTGTAGGTGGACTTGTAGGCCTTCATCCATTTATATTTAAAGCTAGGGTCAGTAATTTTGGAAAACTAGCATGAATTTGAATGTAGCATCTCCTCAGGACTCGCGACCATATGACTGATTCAACTCAAAACCTGTCCTCAGCACATCGTGTTTGTTTTGCACTACACCAAGTCATGAGTCACTCAGCAGTAAGAAAACACCAAAACATTATCATCGTAAAGTTAAAAAAACAAACAAACAAACATAGCAAGTTAGTAAGTACTCACAACCTGATGTTGACTCTCCTTTTTGCCCTGGCTTTGTCCAAATTCTTTTTTTTTTCAGCCTTCTCTGCCTCCATCTTTCTTCTCTTCCTCTGTTTAGCAGGAGGAGCGGTAATCGGGATAAAGGTAGTTTCTCTTCCATTCTCCACATAGCTGTCAAGTCTCCCATTTTGGCCGGGACAACACTCCTCTGCCTCTCCAAACTGAGCTCTGTCACAAGCCGAACGGGGCAGTAATGCACCAAAATGATGGATGCCAACCGCCATAAAACCGAAGAAGAAAAAAAAGCCTCGCGAGAACTGCCACCTGCAGTAGCCTGGGTGGCAGCTCTCATGAGATTAGAGCCCACAGTGGCAACAAACCAAGAAAAACAAAGTGTTTATTTTGGATTTCTTGTACACTTGTCTTAAATGTAAGGGATACTGGATCTTGGTTGGGGTTGTGGGACGGCTCCCAGCGTTCTTCCCTTATTTTCAAAGCCAAAACTTGACAGGTTTTGGCTTTGAAAAAACCTGTCAAGGTTTTTCGAGGCCAAAACCTGTCAAGTTTTGGCTTTGAAAAAACCTGTCAAGGTTTTTCAAACCTTGACAGGTTTGAAGGTTTTTTCCCATACATTAATCTTTAATCATTTCTTTTTCACTTTAGCCAGAGTCCGACCCTCTGAGGCAGCCTTATTTACAGCATCAGCCACATGCTCTCACTCTTTTGCCTTTCTGGCATTAGTGATGCCCAAACTGTGCCTAACTATCAATACCTCGACCTCACATTGAATAAAATTTCTTTTTTGCCTTTGTTTTCCCCCTCAGTCCATCGTGAAATTGCTATCATTGAATATTGATCAAGGGCGTTCACCTGACCTTTAATAGGCACCATATGGGCAGGGCAAAGCATTTCTTCATGTGCAACAACTTTAGAGCTAATTGTGATTTATAAATGGAAACAGGCGTAGGACGTGCATGCGCACTCTTTTATAAATCTGAACGTTTTTGTGTACACATATTTCCTGTGTTTCCAGTGTGATCTTTCCTATGCACAGTTTTATAAATGAGGCCCCTGGGGCCTCATTTATAAAGCTTGCCTACACTCAAAACGGGGCTTGAAAGTGACGTAAGTCACTTCCCATGCAAAGGTTGTGATTTATAAAAATATACTTGGCAGGAGAATGTGTGCACCGGTATGTCAACTTTGATGCTGGCGTACAAACATTTTGGAGATGGGGGAAACTGGCGGCACGGGTGGTGGAGGGGTGAAGTGAAGCCAGATTCATCTCATACATGTAATGTCATCACATATCAGATTATAGACCCGCGTAATCACAAACACCCGAGTCTGCAGTGTTATAGACCTGTTCACTGTATGCAATGTTCATATATCATACTTCATCTTCAAATGATATAGAGCGGTAGATAGCACTGACTGATTAGTATTAGCTGTGACAAGGTGTGAAACAAACAGTCTAATTGCTGAGTAAGCATATAAATAGTGCAGTGACACTTGTGTGTAATGCTGCACAATGGATGGGCTGGTATTGCTCGAAGATCACACAGACTGTGGATCAGGATGGAGAGAGTTTTTAGGGACCACGAAGATTTCCTTGCCCATAATGATGACTGGATAATAAGCTGATTTAGATTCCCCAGAGCAGTGTTCTTGGATCTATGCACTCTACCGGTCCAAGTGATGAACAAAACCACCTGCCGGAGCCGCACCATCCCACTGTGTATAGGTGCTGACAAACTCAGGGATTTCTGGCAACCAGCTCCTTCCAGCGGGAAAAAGCCAACAGGTGCTTGATATGATTAACAGTATATCATTTTACATTTTCTGTCTAAAGCCCCTTTTGGGTATGTATGACATAATACAATTAAATTCTGTTCTTAGGTCTGGGATATTGCAGCCATTCCTCAGCACAATAATGCCAGCTGTTTTGGATGGCATTATAAACATGACCAGTCGATACATCAGGGTTCCTTACACTATGGGTGAACAGGCCAACATTAAAAGGCTCTGCAGCAATGTCAGGTTTCCCAAATGTGATCGGCGCAAATGACAGTCTGCACTCACGTTGCTATAAGAGCTCTGAGTGAAAATGAAAAAAAATGTGCCTACGATCAGTGTAGAAATTATTTGTTCCTCAAACATGGTTTTGACAAATTAAGTTGCACCGTGGTCTGGGTCAACACATGATTCATTCATCCTGATGCACAGCTTCTTCGCCTTCTTTGGTTTCGGCAGACTATATACATCCAAGGCGTATCACTGCACCCTCTGACGCACCGCCGTGTCGGGAAAAGACTGCAGGCTGGCGATGCAAAAACATTCATGAGGTACTTTGCATTGACCATTCATGGTAACGTGGGTGTGTAGAGGGCAGGATGTGAGGTAAAACCACCTGCGCAACTTTCCAAGTGGACTGTGATTTATAAAGGGAAAAGTGCTTGCAAGTGTGCGCACGCATGGTTTTATAAATCAGATTTTTTTTTGGTACGCCATTTTCAGCTTTCGGGCGCATGTTCACTTTTAGTACGGATCGTATGCAATGTTTTATAAATGTGGCCCCAGGTCTTCAAAGATGGTGTGTTTTCAAGCACCACAGCATCTCTTTCACAACACTTCTAGTTTTGAATCAAGTTTTTTTTTTATAAATCTAATTAGTTCTCCATGTGGTATTTTTGCTGAGTAGTATAATTCTTTTTTTTACAGGGTGTTCATTAAAAAAATGAGGAATAAAGGTGTTAAAGAGATGCTGCTATCCTACTAGTTCAAGGCCTTTCTGTGTTTATCTGAACTATGAAAAGTGATTCATGCTTGTATCACTTTCTGACCTGATTATTGTAATGCTCTGTACTCAAGAATTAGTAAGTGTAACATCCAAAAAGGACAGCTCGAGCAGAATACAGCAGAATACATACAAGACTCCTAACTGGGGCCCAAAGACATTAGCACATCACACCAGTTCTTGCTGACCTCCATTGGTTGCTGATCAATTTTTGGATTGATTTTAAATTACTTTTATTAGTTTTACAGCCTTGTTTAGCCAGATCTCATCCATATTTAAGATTCTATTTTAGCTCTTTATTTACCAGACCACAGTCTGAGATCCTCTTGCAGGAACTTTTTGTTTGTTTCAGAATCTAGACTCGCGTTTAAAGGTGACCTGGCCTTTGCTGTTTGGGCTCCAAAGCTTTGGAATTTCCTGCCAGATAATCGCAGGCGAGCCAGCTCTTGGTCCACTTTTTTATCTTTGCTGCAAACAGCCTTTTATCTGAAGGCATTCTCTTAACCTCTATGTTATTTTTTCTTTTTATCTATGAGACACCTTGTAAACTCTGTTTTTTTTTAATTGTTTTCAAGAAAGTTCTTTTGTCACCATGTGACAGCCGGAGCTAGGCTTGAACCTGCAACCTTCAGGATATTGACCAATCCACTGTAAGATTGCACCACTGATGCAGTTGCATAAGCGTAGGGCTCTGAACATCTTTCCAACTTTCTGTGTGCATTTGTGTAGGAAAGGGACTGAGCAGTATACATCTAACTCAGTAGTTCTTAGCTGACATTTTCCTGGGAACCAGACCTTTGTCTCTCCAAGTCTGTTGTCACTTCTTCTGCCAACAAGACTGCTTATCAAAGCAGGAAAAAAAAATACAGAGTACATATTGATTGCAGATAAAAGCCAACACTGTTTTTGTGTTTCTTTCATCAACTTCAGAGCTGGGCTACAAACAAAACAAATTCTTTCTTGGAGACAAGGTGGAGGCTAATCTATTAGCCATGCTTCAATGTGTAAAAGGGATGTCCCTTGTCTCTGAAATTATTAGATATCTTAAGATATCTAAGATATCTTAGATATCTTAACTGCTGTTTGGTTACTGACATTACTAAATTATCTTGACACAGCCCAGCCTTGCACTTGTCCTGTTACTAGTGGTTTCAGAGTTTATTAGAGCTGTAACTTTAAGTCTAAAGAACTAATCTCTCAAGATGAAATTTGAATCGTTTGGCTTGCTTCTTCAAGGCTCTACTTTAAACCCTGTGATATTTACCTTCAGTAATAATGTTGCAAATGTATTATGGGGCCCAAAGTGACCCTCCTTCATTTCCAGCTTCAAAAGTAATAACAGGGACAGGACAGGGTTGTTGAAACTAGGACCTGCTGCAGTGCCCTGCTCTCTGGTGCTGCTACAATGCCATCATGCAATGCAGGAGAAAAGACCAGGACAAGAATATTATTCCATAGCTTAATCAGCATAAACATCTTAAGCCATAATGGCAGCAAAGCTTTGTCACTGCCCTGTTGCAGAAATTCTCTGTGAAAAGGGCTTTTGTGACGACAAATATATGGTGTTGAAGGAAACTTCTGCTCTTACTGCTTTGGTCTCAATTTTATTGTCCACTCATTAAATGAGAGCATGTCTTGTCCTTTGCTTTATCTTGTTTTCCAAATGTCTGCCTGTAAAGACTGCACTGTTAATACCTACTTCAGCTTACAGGGTAGATGGTCATTTTTTTCTCTGCTCAACTGTAAAGCATTGACCAGCTTCAAAGCAGCCTGAATGTGCAATGAAATCTGAACAGTGTTTTTACATTGTTCGGTCCCCAACCCAATTTCACACACTTTAACTCAAATACCTCAGGCACACAGGAATACCATTCAGTGTAAATGGACACTGGCTATCACATCTTGGCACCCCACAATGAGTCTGAAGACTTAAAAGACAGGTGGTAGCACAACATGAAAAAGTTGAGATAGTTCAGATGATGCTAATAATTATTCAGAACCAATCCAATCACACACCACTGAAGGAATGTTCTCTGTAAAACTTATTCAATGTAGGTTAACATAGATATTTACCTACATTGACATACTCCCTTCACCTCATTCTTGATTAGCTATCAATTTATTATTTATATTTTGTTGTTTATCTGAATGTGAATGTTAATGTATAGAGATAAGGCATCTACAAATGGTAGACTTCAATGCAAACCTATAACATTAGATTTAATACTGTGGTATCCCTTAACTAAGCTTGTGCATGTGTATCAGTGTGGTCATTGCTAAAATTAAACATGTCTGCTGAGCAAAGCTCTTGCTGCAATGCAAAATATTCTCTGGAAGCATAAAATCTGTCCATGGAGAATGATTTCATACCTTGCCCAAAGCAGGGTTAAACCAGATTAACACATTAAATAGACTTTTTTTGATGCAGGGCTGGTTGTCTTTAATGAGAGAACACACTGCTCTGTTATCATTCCACTTCAGTAACCGAAAAATCAAAGCTATTTTGTCCCATCTTTGCATGAATATTTCTTCAGTTGGTTCAAGTTTATAGCCCTTTTTTGCCAGGACTTAGTTCTGTATGGTTGGAAAGATGATTTTAATATTACATATTCAGTGATTCCAATCCCATCCAGAGCACATGTGGTGTATGATTTTCCACCCCTTCCCCCAGTATTAATTACATCCCGAAATACCTGCTGGTTTTTGACACAGTTGTCGGTCCTCTGAGATTTCATTCCATCTAAATAATACCCGGTGTCTCCAAATTTATTCACAAGTTTTGCATGCAAAGTGCATGTGCTGCAGTTCTGCCTGTTGTTTATTTTTATCAATGGTATCCACAGTTGAATAGTAAAGGGGTAGGATGGAGAAAAAAAAAGCATTTGAAAAAGGTTCTTTATGTTAACCCAATAGATGTATAAATATTCAACACTATCTCCCCAGAATTCCAACATCCCAACATCTCAAAGTACTTAAGAATAAAAAACTGGATCCCTCAGAGCCCTGCTGAAAGTCAAATTTTATACCCTTGCTCTCTTGGTGCAACAATGACTGTAGGTATATTACAGAGTACTGGTATACTTTGACAGCCTAAATAGTGATTTCAGTTAGAGCTGTCAAAATATACCAGTGTTAATAACTGTCTTTTAAAAAATGACAGACTGATATAGAGATAAAATATGGATATGGTTACACCTAGGGATGCACAATATTACCGGTTTGATGTTGGTATCATCCGATATCAGCCTAAAAAGTTAAGTATTGGTTTATTGAAATTTTTGCAGATATTTACAGCCGATATATCGGCCACACATATCGGCCATACATTGGCTAAAATATTGGCAAATTCCACAAAAGCACAATATTGATGCACCTTCTCATCACTGCATGGGTACATTTATAAATCAAATTCACTTTTGCAGAGTTAAATGCTGTTTTACTTGTTTTACATATGTTCCTCACAAAAACATACTGTATCACTGAAAGAAAGAAGTTCATTTTTGTCAAGTACAGAGCTTGTGCTCTTGACCAAAAATATCAGTATTAGTATCAGTGATAAGGACTTAAAAAATATCCGATATCAGCAAAAATCCAATATCGTACATCCCTAGTTACACCACATAACTTATCGAGGAGGCAGACGTGGTGCTTTATGCTGGTTTCTGCTCACCATAAATCCCAGGACAAAGAAGAAGCAGCTGTGGCGGCAGAAGAGATGTAGCCAGCTTTTTTTGCATTTACTGCAGTGTGCAGCTGTTGTGCCATTGAAATCATGTCAGAGGATATGACAGATAAAATCCTACATCTTCTTTCAAAATGAGATTTTTTTTTTTCAAACCTTTTCACACCTTCAACTTCATCTTGCTGCAGTTTAAATCTTGATGTGAAGGGAAAAGGTCCTGGAGATTTCCTGCCACTGTTTTTCATGAAAAACACTCAAGCCAGATAGCACTGTGAATTGACACAAATATCAGGTCCTCATAGAATTTATGTGAATATCTCAAAGTGTAATGATGATGGAGATTTGACAAGAGCCAAAGAAAGGCAGAGGGAGAAGCACAGTGTGCCACTTCCCCCCACAATCTAAAGGTGCGTTCATACCGAACGCGACTTGGCGACCAACATCGCGTCACCCGCCTAAGTTGCATCGCCTGTCCATAAAGAGCTCATTTGATCACTGTTGCTGTTGCATCGCTAAGTGACGTCACGCCCACTCGAGTTTCACGGCAATCATATCATCTTATATAATAGGATGTATTAGCTGACATTATTCCAACTGTATCCTTTTCACTCAACTACCAACCACAAAACACTGCAGCATCGTCTGTCAGCTGCGCCTCTAGTAGGGAGCTCTCTGTGGTTCCATCTAGGCAGAATTAATGTACCCACTAACTAATGTTCCCACACCGAAAATGTATTGTAGGTCTGTGAGCCAGAATAAAAGTCTGTCACAGGTGTCATCACACATCCACACAATGCTGATTGGCTGTTGCGGCACAGCCACACGCCACGTCGCCTGAAAAGTTCTGCGACCTGGTCGCACATCCAAAGTGACCCCAAGAGTACCCGTCTGCAGGCACAAGGGCGCTGCCATGTGTCTCCCAAGATGCGACCAAGTCGCCCAGATCACGGCCTTCGCATCACGTGAGATCTGGTCGTGCCTAATCGCGGCTGTAAATTGACTTTGCATGGAGAGTGGTTGCAGAGGTCGCGCTTGGTGTGAACGCACCTCAAGTCTACTGCAGCTTTTCCAAGCTTGAACCAGTCCTTACAATGAGCGTAATCAAAAGGGAAAGTTTTAAGTCTTCTTTTAAAGTTAGAAAGGTTGTGGCTGACTGACTGGTAAATGATCCCAAAGAAGAAGAGTCTGATATCTGAAGGCTATAGATGGTACTATAAGTAGGTCTGCATTTTGGAGCCTAACATTTTAGGGAGGTTATATGGCACCTCAAGCTTTTTAAGATAATGTTGGTGTCAACATTTGAACTCAAGATAAATTGGAAGTGCATTTATGACACTGCTGCTAAAATCTGTCTCCACTTTAACTGAATAACAGGGGCTGGAGTCTGGCCAAGATCACGTGGTATAGTTGTGTGGACTTTGTGGTTATATATTTGCCATTGCAATCTGCGAAGTACTGTTTAATGAAGCAATGATCTCTCTCATATCTTTTTAAACAATATTCCTGCCGTCAATACGTGGACCTCAGGTTGCCTTATGAAATCAACTGATAGCAACAGGAAATGGATCTCTAAACAGTGATCTCTCACTATGTGTTCTCTAAAATAATCTGTTTAACTAATGGCTACCGACTGAGTTTTATCTCAAATCATCCTTTACTGTGTGATGATATTGTTATTCAGGAGCAGATGTAGGCTAGTGTAGCCATGGGGCCTGTGAATGATTTATTGGAGTGGAGCTCGGAGAGACGGCCCATAAGAATCTAATAAGACACCAGCACCTGGGAGTGTTTTATACCACCTTGGAGGGGTAAAGGGCAGAACTAGGAAGTGGAGAGAAAGGATGAGTTGATGTGGATGAGGATGAGAATAGAGATAAAAGAGCATTGTGAGGAAGGAAGACATAAAGACCACAAAGAAGGAAAACCGTTAAGCAGTGTCTGGAAGGATGGAGGAGATATAAAAAAAAACAAATACATAGACATGTGACATGGCATATGATATGTATAAACATTAAAACTAATTGATGAGCCATAAATCCTGTCCAAGCTTGTCAAATGTGAGTATTCAGAAATTTGGAGGAGTATTCAATCTTATTTCCTATTATTTTAAAGACTTTTCTCAGTTTTCACTAAACAAAAATTGAGACATTACGCTACAACACTTTGTTGCCAAGCTCAATTCGGCAAGGAACTTTAGTGTTTTGGGTTAGAACAATTTTAAACAACAGAATACCACAAGTTTTTACTGCAGCTGTCAAGTCCTTCTGACAGTTATTCCCATACAACATGCATAAAGCAGTAATGCAGGCTGACAGAAGAGCAGGCAAGGGAGTAGGATGGAAGGTAGATAGCAGGACAGCCCTTACCTTACCTTACTTTACTTTAGTCAGCATTTTTTGTTTTGAAGTCATTGTTTCCTTGGCTGGGAAGCCTGAAACTGTAGATAGGATATGACATGATAACAGCCCTGCAGTCATCCATCACCCCTGCTGTAGCTAACACTGCGCAACATTTAGATAAGCCTGGTAATATAGTTCTACTATTTTATGATTGTAAGAAAAAGTCACAAGATAAGGTCTTTGTTTAACTTAAATCACTTATTTAGAAACAAGATAGTGTGAGGCCTCTTTCATCATCATTCATGAAAATGACAAGTAGATGTAATATGATGTAAATTTAAGATAAAGTTAAATGGAAAGCAGATAATTGCAACATGACAGAACACACTGTCTCTCAGCTTGTACTACAGTTAGTTAAGTCTCTCTCAGCAAACTGTTGCTCAGTTTAAGTTGGGCAATAGTTAGCCTCATTGGATGGTTTGACGGGATTGCTTTCCTTGTGCAAGTACATATGCACCTGGGAAAAAAGGATTACTTGAGGGAGGCATATTTATCTACACTACAGTTGATGATGACACACCCCTCTTTAAACAAGTTGCTGTAGTCCGTCTCTCCATGACCTTGCCTATGAGCTAGGGGATTAAGTGTCTTGCCCTAGGATACATGAATATGTGGCAGCCAGGGCTGGACTCGAACCCTCAACCTTCTCATTGATGGTGAAGCAGTTATTCAGAGTAAGGGGGCCATCCACATGGAGACAAATTGAGGTGTATCAGCTCAAGTTTTTAATTGAATAGGCATTTTGCCCACAAGGATACGGCATTTTGGAGGCCCAAAAATGCACACTCAGGCAATATGTGCCAGGAAAGCCAAACCCTGCTGGCCTAAAGGTTTTTGTGCTTGCCTCTCCAAATGGTCTGGTCTGGTCTGATCTAACTGATGGGAGCATGGTGATATCAGTGCTTAGTCAAGTATAAGTTATACCATCAATAGAAAAGTTGAAGGATTGGGCCCACCTCTGGCTGTCACAAGTCAATGTGTCCTTGGGCAAGACTTTTAACTCCAGGTTCCTCCCACTGCTGCGCCAGTGGCGTGTAAATGGGAGTGAATGGGCTCGGATAAGTTAGTTGATAATGATGAGGAGTCAATGACTGTAGCATTGTTATTTAAAGCTAAATTAAAGGACTAACAGAGTGTTAAACACAGTGAAATTCATTCCTTATTTATTTGAATTTCACAATAGAGAAAAACTTTAATGTTATGCTAATTAACAGCAACGTACTGCATGACTATACAGTGCTTTTTAAGGTCATTTTTTTTGACTGCTGCCACTATACATTTTTAAAGGAGCCTGTATATACTTTTTTATTTATTTCTTTTGTGCCCTTTGACATATTTAACATATCGACTCTGCATGGTAGAATACTTCCATGCTCAAGACTAAAAGTCAGGACAACATTTTAGAAGAGGGGTGAAAGATAAAGAGAGGGAGGTTCAAGAGGCCAGAGAGAGCCAGTAGGTAAAAAGAGAGAACAAGAAGAACATCAACTATGACTGAGATCAGAACAGACATCGCTGTCACAACAGATCAGCCCTTTAGGAAGGACCCATAAGAGGGAGACAAAGTGGTGAACTTTATTGACCTGCAGATGTGTTAGATCCAATGGAATTTGTTAAGTAAAGATGAGTCTTAATGCGAAAGAAAAAAATGACACAAATTATGCAGAATATCAAGCCCAGTTGGGGGGAAGGGAATTAATTTTGATAGGAGAAAGTTAATCAGTGGAAAAAGAAAAAAAGGGGAAAGGGAAATATTAGGGGTGCACCGATATTAGGAAATTATGATAATTTCCTAATATTCTGATAAGTCTGATATCATAAAAAATAGCCCTGATAATATTTAATATATGTTTTTGTCCACACTGCGGTGTGGGTCTTTCATTTAATCAAGCACTCCCACTCATACATGAGACTTGAATGGTTTTACAGTGAGTGCTGCGTTCAAGTGTGGTCAGTGTAACCGGAAAAACAACTGGAAAAATTCATTAGAAAACTCCATCATGTCGGAATAGAACTCAACTCGGCCATCATTTTGGTAGTTGCCGAGTTGAGTTGAAATCAACGTCCTATCGACAATATATTACCCATTATCTACTATGTTTCACATAAACCATAGAAATATGAACATAAAAAGGTCGGAAAAATGACTTGCAAACTGGGAACTGGGAACTTCCTGCACCATGCGAATGAAGCACAGCATGCATAGGTTTGTAAACAGAGAACATGGCGTCGGTAGTGTGGGACTTTCTCAAAGTTTCCAAGGAAGACAGTTCGCTGGCTTTTCATAATAAATGTTCCAAGCAAGTTCCACAAGGAAGTAAAAATAGCACGAACCTGAAAAGTCACCTGAAACATAACAATCCCTTCAACAGAGTTTTGAAAGCGTATGAGGGCGACAGCGCCACTAAGACGGTAGCAACATAAAGCTAGCCTTAAGAAGCCATCTGGACTACCCATTGGAGAGGCTTCCGAAAAGTCTTAGAAATTTGTCAGAGATAACACAGGGGCTAAAGCTATAGGGGATTTAATCATGGAAATGATGGCGCTGGACGACCACCCATTCACCCTCATTAATCACCTGGAGACGCAATTCACCATGTCAAACCTCCACTACTTTTCTGATGTGTGCCTTCCAACTAAGTAAATCGACAGATGACAGATAACCGGAATCGACAGATGACAGATAACCGTTGATTGACAGCAACGTAAATGACACGAGCTTCACCATAGATATATGGACTTGTGATGTCAGCCCTGTAAGCATGATGAGTCTGACCGTGCAGTGGTCGAATACAGACTTTAAATTATACAGGGCGGTGCTGCATTCCCAGGAGCTACCCGGCTCACACACAGGTACAGTGATTCACCAGGCTTTTGAAGCCATGCTACAGCAGTGGAATATTAAGAAGGATATGGCACATGTCATCTAACAAGATAATGCACGTCATATGACAAAGGCAATGGATGCGTGTGGTGAAATAGAACATAGTAATGTTTTAATCTAATGGCCCTTTTCCATCAGCGCGTCTTAGCCCTACTCTACTCGGCTCGGCTTTCCCCGACTCTACCCAGCTCTACTCTACTCACATTGTGCTGCTCTTCCCCCAGCCCGGTTCCCTGCCCAGCGGGGGCGGGGTCGTCGTGAAACAGCTGGGCGGCACTGCGTTCATGTCATTTTGAGAGTGACACAACAATCAAAACAATGGAGGACTTGGAGGCAATAGTATACTTGCTGCTCGATCTGTGGCTTTTTTGTCACAAACCGCAATCGAGCTGCAGAGAAAAGACGTATGACGGTAAGCTAATGGTAGCTACGGCTAGCATGTTAGCTAGCTCGTTGTGCTCATGATTTATCGGTGACGACTTTCTCTGACCAATCAGTAGCCAGCAGTCGGTCGACGTCACCTTTTAGTATCGACTCAGCTCGCTTAGAACCAGAGCAGAGTAGGTACTAAAAACTGGTTTGTTTTCGGAGGTACTGTGCCGGTGGAAACGCATTGCAGAGTAGCCGAGTAGAGTAGAGTAGGGCTAAGGCGTGCTGGTGGAAAAGGGCTATAATTTGTCAGTGCACTGACAATGGAATGCACTTCTCACTTTGTATTTTAAATCCTGGTGCAAAGTATTTCAGTTCTAGAGGCCTTTATTTTTTATATCAATAAGTAATGCACCTTATGTTTATGTCAACAGATGTTCATTTGAAATACCAAATAAATTTGTTCGATATCTTTTAGCAAATGTTTGAAAGGCTTGCTAATAGTTTTTCATATGAAATGTTAATATCTTCAATTCAAGAGTCAAAACTGTTTTTTGCTTTTGTTAGTAGTATCAATGCCATGATATATCTTAGGTCCACTTTTGCTTATTAGTGTTCCTTATCTCCAGGTATGTCGTCGGTTATCGGTATCGGCCTTTGGAAGCAGAAATTTACCGGTTATCGTATCGGTTTAAAAAAAATGTTATCTTACATCCCTAGTAAATATCATCAAAGATGAAAATATATATAGTATACATTTTGGTATGTTTAAAGCAGGGGTATTCAATTAAAAGTCACCGAGGTCCAGTTAATAAAATTTCCACCAATAAAAGGTCCGAACCGAAGTCCAGTTTGTGTCTTATAGCCTTCCCCTATGTCCACATTTTTATGGTTTTGGCAATATTTATTGTCAATTTTTAATGCAGGATATGTTTTATTGAGTACACAGCTAGCTCCTTTACCATAAATATAAACAGTCCTATGCAAATTAATTTAAGGCCTTTATTTCAGATTAAAAAAGAAAAACCTAAACTAAAATAAATAAAAAAGTGCAAACAGAGCCAAATAACCTGTTTTTTCTCTTAAGTAAAAGAGGTCGCAGCTAAGAATTGAAGGCCTACACATCAAGTAAAATAGTCAACATCTTCAGAAAACAATAAATAAAAGGTGGCTCTTCTTAGGAAAAAAAATAAGTGCATACAGAGCACTGACTAAATATTTTTCCTCTTCTTTCAGCTTAAATAAGAGAGGTCACAGCCTAAAAATATGAACACCTACACTTCCAGTAAAAAAAAGTCAACATCTTCATAATACAAGAAATTAACTCTTAAAAGTGTAATCATTTGTCATCTGTAACTGCTTTTACGCTGTGTTGTTGCAATATAATGTAACAAGAAAGTGACAGGAAGATAAATATTTTATTTGCGCAGGTTCCTTATTTCACTCTCTTTCTCTCTCTCTCTCTGTCTTTAAGTCTTTCCCTCTCTGTCTTTCTCTTTCTCACACACAAACAGCGCAACATGCATTGCATGAACCCACACTCACATAGGCTAATAAATAAACAGAACAGTGTTGCTAGAACTTGCAAAACGTGAAACATTCAAAAACAAACTAGTGCTAAAAACTGTAGAACTGCAAGAATGAAAATAACAAGAACCAATGACAAACTCGATTAGTAAACAATTAGAAAAAGAACAGGATCAGCACCACGAACAGCGTAGCGCCACTTCAGTGCAAAAGCTCTCAGCCCTCTCAGCCCTCTCAGCCCACATCAGCATTTCCCACACAGGTTGGTCGCAAGGCTTGCAGGTGACAACTGCCTTGTGTTTTTTGCACAGGCAGTTTATTTGTCACTGCCTCCTGTTTGCTGGTGCGTGTGGCTGCTGCAGCTCACGCTGCAAACACAATAGCGGCAAGTAAATCACCTCCGCTAAATGAATCATGTCCCGTTCCTCTTTAGTGCTTCATTAAACAACCGTATAAGCTTCAGAAAACATACAGAACATTTATTTAGAAACACTCGTGGCATGTCGGGCTTGTGATAAGACCACAGAAGCCATTCTAGTGTTAACTGTAGTAGCAGCTTTATATCCGCGACTGTCGGAAAAAATGCTCAATTAAATTCTGTTCTTGTGAATTTATCAGAGATTGGTCACAGGTCCGGACAGAACCATCACTCGGTCCGGATCCAGACCGAGGTCCGCCATTTGGTGATGCCTGGTTTAAAGTGAGGATATGCAACTTCTATATGAATGTTCTATATTATTGTTCACACAACCTTTGAAAATGTCACCTCGACATCAAGGATACTTATTTGGCCTGCTGTATATCCTTACCTACAATACATTTGAACAGCAATGGCAGTAGTATACACCATATGACAGCTGAAAGATGATCAAAAGTTGTGAAGGAATTTGTTTTTTCTCAATGACAAGCACTCAAAGTTGGTGAACCCTGATGCAGCCCTCCCAGCTCCTCCCATTCAAATGAATGGGGGAAGAAAATACAGCTCCAGGCAACCTGTGGGAGTTAGGCCTCTAGAGAAAACAAACAAAAAGTCCTACAGCTTTAAAAATTACATGGATGGATTCCTGACAAAATTTACAATTCACATATCTTATTTTTAGAGACAGCTGCTCCAAGCTATTGCTTCTGTTAGGCTGTGAGTGAGAGTGAAGTTGAGTGAAAATTTCAGTCTCCCTGAGAGGCAGATTATGATGTCACTCACTCACTGATTGACAGGTCAGTGCAGCTGGTCATGTGACTGACTGAAGGCGGGAACATGAAATGTGTAATACACACCCATTATAATGACTGAGGCCGTTTTTGATATCGCCTACTATACTAGCAGTGCGTACTGATTTGCCCAAAATGTAGTATACAGTATAAAGTATGCGAACAAATGCGAAAGTTTCAGTAAAAAATTTCACAGTATGTATCGGACCAGTCTGCTTCGCCTGCTGTTACCCATAATGCAAAGCGCCTGGTCACTCTGGAGAGCAGAGCAGCACCAACTGGAGCAGCAGCGGAATACAAATGTAATAGCCATTACTTGTTATCTTTACCTTTTCAACATGTACTGTTTTGTAATAAGTTGTGAAAATGTCACTGTTGTTCTTCCGTTATGGTTCGTAATGGCTGGAAGGTGGTGTTAAGTCAGTCCTATACTTGCTAAGCTAAAAGAACAAAACAGGTAGTAGGTTATCAGTTGTAGACACTGAACAACACAGTTATCTTTACATTGAAGTACCGTTTATTTCGGGACTGAGCAGGACACAGAGGCCCTGTGGAGGAAGTGTTTGGAGAGGAGAGAGCAGGAGAATGAGGTGAGGAAGGAGAGGAGACAAAAGGATTTGATGGCCATTATTGAAAAAATTCTGAAGTGATTGTAAATTTTAATAAAAAGCTGTGTTGTTTAAGATTTCTTCTGTTATTGTTGTGAATTTTTAGATCAATCACCATCTAGTTTGACAATGATTGAAGCACCTAATTAAATAAAAATAGGGGACACTAGATTGTAGTGGCAGCTTGTAATATTCAAACAGGAAAAGAACAAGAGGAACAACAGAACACTTAACAAATAGTATTGGAGAATGTGAAACCTGAACCCAAAACATTATTATACTGTTTACAAGACATGACAAAATGGTTTTATTTACAAGGAAATTAAAAACCAATACTAGTTATGAAAATCTGTGCATATATAAGTGGATAAAGATAAACTGACACAGGGATGAATATAAATAAACAATATAACCTGGTAATGTGAATTTTATATATCTATATACATGGAAATTTGGATTTTTTTCTTTACAGGTTACAAACATGCTTGATTTTCATGCAGATAAGAAACACAGACGTCCTCTGCAATAATTATAAATGATCAAAGGTCCCCAGGTGATAGTTTGTAATAATTGCAGAGGATGTTTTTGTAGTTAATCCTGTTGTTCTTAACTTTCAATTTGCAAGTCTATAAAGTAGCAAATTTTAGATTTTACAAACTTGAAAATTCCGACTTTTTACTCAATTATTTTTTTATTATTTCTTTAAGTGGCCCTAATACGCTGTCTCACAAAAATATACAAAAGAATTCCTCACTGAAATAATAACTATTCCTTACCACTGACTTATTCATATAAAATGCTGCTTCTGGCAATATCTTTGCAGATTAATAACTGAAATGTCAAGATGTACTCATGGTTTGTTTGTTTTGTACATTTAAAATAAAGTTTGGAAAACAAAACAATCAGCTGTAGCCTACTTCCGCATTCCTGAAACTGAAAACCAGCATAGCATACTACAGAATAACCTAACAGAACAGTCATACTACATAGGCCTACTACATTCCAGTGTAGTAGGCAGTACTACGTTCATATGCAGTATGTAGTAGGTGAATTCGAAAACAGCCTGAGGCTCCTGACAGAGCTGCAGGCAGATACCTCAGTCTAACTTACAGCAGTTCATAGGGATGAAAAGGGATGAAACGCTGCTTGCACCTTTCATTAGGGTCCTCACCTTAAGGGAAAGGACCCCTCTTGGTCCGTTTCTTTCTTCTTATTAGGGCAAGGATTCCATTGTTTTTGCTTTGGGTCTTTTTTTGACTCAACCAGGTCTTTAAACCTTAATTTGACCACCTAAACATGCTCAAAAACTCACCAAAATTGGCACGCACCTCAGATTTGGCGCAAAATTTGATTAATAAAAAAAAAAAAGTGCTCTCTAGCGCCCCCTGGGCACACTAAAATGGCCCTCACGACCACTAGAAATGTCGTAGAGAGATCAAACCAATGCCAAAACAATCGTCTCATCAAGACCCACAAATCACATGCTGACACCCCTGATCTATCTGTTACAGGAAGCCAGCAATTTGGATTCAAAATAAGAGCTCACCGGATCATCCCCACATTGCACCATGATTTGACACCCTAACATGCTCACAGCCATGCCAAAACTGACACACATACCACATGTGGTACGAAATTTCAGAAAACGAAAAAATTAACCCAAAACATGCCAAAATGTGCTCTCTAGTGCCACCTAGGTACAATATGGTGGACAAAAATGGTCGCTACAGCCACAAGGAATGTCATAGAGAGATCAAACCAATGTCAAAATGTTCGTCTCATCGAGACCCTAAACGCGCTGACACCCCTGACCTATCTCAAAAAGGAAGCCAGCAATTTGTCTTTCAAAATAAAACAAGTCTCAAAATTTTGTCTCCAAACAAAATATATCTCCTTCTAGGCCATAAATGCTATCAGCTTGAAATCTGGACAGAGTAGGCTATGCTGATCAAAAGTTCTGAAGGAATTTGTTGTTTCTCAAACGGTTTCTGAATGACAAGCCCTCAAAGTTGGTGAACCCCAAAAAAGCCCTCCCCGCTACTCCCATTCAAATGAATGGGGAAGACGATACAGCTCCGGAAAACCGGTGGAATTTCTTTTTCTACAGAAAAAGCAAAAAGTCATACAGCTTTAAAAATTACATGGATGGATTCCTGACAAAATTTCCAGTTTACATATATATATTTTTAGAGACATTTGGTCAAAATCGTGGCATTGGTGAGGACATGTTTCAACAGATTTGGTTGCTCTGCTGCTCAGCTGCCCAATTTGAACCTGGATGAGGGCAGCACTCACTGATTGACAGCTCAGTGCAGCTGGTCATGTGACTCACTGAAGGCGGGAACATGGAATGTGTAATACACACCCATTATAAAGACTGAGGAGGAGCAAGAAATACATCACTTCAACTGTAATATCTCTAAAACACTAACAGATACCAAATATGTAAAACACAGCTCTGTATGTCAGTGTCCTCCCAAAGGGAGAATCAACCTTGAGGAGTAAACAAAAAAACCCTGAAAACTTGCAGATGATGTCACTAACCCACTGATTGACAGTTCAGTGCAGCTGGTCATGTGACTCACTGAAGGCGGGAAAATGGAATCAGTAATACACACCCACTGTAAAGTCTGGAGGCTTCTGACAGAGCTGCAGAAATGCACATCAGTCTATCTTTGAGCAGGTCAAAGGGTCAAAAAGGGATGAAGCCCTCAAAATGGAGGTGGAACGGGCATCAGGGACGTGCGACAGAGCGAGGGCCTGACCAATGCTGCTTGCAGCTTTAATTTTTTGTGGATTTTAAATATGCAGGCACAATGCCTAGAGAAAGGAAAAGGATAGAGGTATTCAGATTTTTCCTCAGTGGCTCTGTTATAATAAATATATAGATGTGTTTTTTTTGTTTGTTATGCATTGCTTATGTGTGTGTCTCTTTAGACATAGATTATTAGGGTCCTCGCCCAAAGGCCAAGGATCCTATTGTTTTTGCTATGCAACTTTTTTTGATTCAGTCCGTGCTTTAAAACCTTAATCTGAGACCTTAGACATGCTCAAAAACTCACCAAAATTGGCACACACCTCAGATGTAGCGAAAAATTTGATAAAATAAAAAAATTAACCCCCAACTTGCCAAAATGAGCTCTCTAGTTCCACCTATTCACCAAAGAAACACTAAAACGGCTGTAACTTCCAGTAGGAATGTTGTAGAGAGATCAAACCAACGCTGAAACGTTCATTGCCCCGAGCCACAGAAATGTATCGATAGGTGGAAAAGGGCCATTAGATTCATGTATCCATAGCCTTGATAGGTCTATCTGCAACAGGAAGCTGGTAATTTGCCTTTCAATTTAAAATTTTAGTCCAGACACAAAGATGTATCTTCTCTGAGACCATAAATGGTTTCAGTTGAAATGCGAACAGATGACAGAGGAGGCCATGCTGATCAAAAGTACTGAAGAAATTTGTTGTTTCTCAAACGGTTTCCAAATGAGGACCCCTCAAAGTTGGTGTACCCAAAAGAAGCCCTCCTGGCTCCTCCAATTCAAATGAATGGCGTGAGTAGGATACAGCTCCAGACAACCTGTGGCAGTTAGGCCTCTACACAAAAAACTAAAAGTTGTAAAGGTTTAAAACTGACATGGATGGATCCCTGACAAAAATTACTATCAGAAGATACCATTTTTAGAGAGATTTGGTCAAAATTGTGGAATCTGTGAGGCTGTGAGTGAGAGTGAAATTGAGTAAAAATTTTCCTCTTCCTCAGGAGCTGTTAAGGTGCGTTCACACCGAATGCGACTTTGTGACCAAGATGAGTCGCAAACCCAAGTCCTGTCGCCTGTACTTGACTCATTTGGTCGCCGTCGCCGTTGCTCAGTGACGTCACTCCCGCTCGGGTTTCAGCCCACGATCATATCATACCCTATAATAGGACGTATTAAGTGACATTATTCCTACTGTATCCTTTTCACTCACCTACCAACCACAAAACACTGCAGCTGGCCCTGCAGCAGCATCGTCTGCGAGTTTTCTGGGGTCCGTCTTGGCGGAACTAATAATACTCACTAAGTAATGTTCCCCACACGGACATAGATTGTCACTCTGTGAACCAGAATAAAAACTGTCTGTCATGGGTGTCAATCACACACCCACACAACGCTGATTGGCTCTCACATCCCGACATCATATTTCAACTTTGGCGATGGAGCACGTCCAAAGTGACCCAGAGTTCCCATCTGCAGCAACAGGGGCGCCTCTGTTCTATGCAGTGGTTGACCGCTGTTAACTCTCTGCCATCCACTGCATGTAGTGTCACTTAAGCTCTCTCTGTACCTCAGGACTCATCTATCCTTCTTTGAAATGCACCTAACAACTCATTTTTAGGTTCAGGAGTCAGGAGACATGTCTTGCTCAGCTCTACCAATGGCAGCTGCTTAATTATTTTTACTTTTTTTCCCATGTGAGTCCAATGACTCTTTCAACAAAAACTGCAACCCATGAAGTTTATTCTCAATAAAGTAAACCAATGTTTCATTGCCATTTTTAAACAGCTTTATTCCCTCAGTGTATAAAATTCACCCATGACTCTTAAATGGTGGATCCCTGAGTCATACATCAGAGTACTGTTTTTATTAACTAGCATCCCCCTTTTCAAAACAAGTGTGCAGTGGAGGTGGGTGGAGCCAGGTAGTGCTCTACCCACCTTTTGTTGATGTTTGATTGAAGTCCTTTCCATCAGAATTCATCTATTGTGTGTTGAAATCAAAGTCTTTGAACTTAAGTGCCATAGCAGTAAAGGAACACCATGTTTGTTTCCATATATTACTGTCTGATCACATATTCCTCATTCAGGGGACAAATGATATGAATATAGTTTAAACGTGCAATTTTTGATGATGCAGAAATATTCTGTTTATATACATTGTCATATTATTTTTTAGTACACATATAAGTTATCTCCTTTTAGATTTCAAAAGTGATGAAATGTGCACTTTTCAAATTTAGCATTCATTTAAAATACTATGATCATCAACCAGACCCAGATGCCTGAGTGTAGTCAGTTGAGTGCTATGCATTTATTGTGTGTGGAAGAAGAAGGGTCTGTCAGTATTGCCATAGTAACCTCGTAGCAACAAGGACTTTGCTGGAGAAAGACACTGATATAAATAAATAGATGATGCGCACTCCTAGATCAGTAAATAATTCAGATTTTTTTTTTTTTTGCTTTATTCTGACTGACAAGCTGGTGAAGGGACATGTTGCTATTCTGCACTAAAGGTTCAAATGTCCATATCTTGAAGTGTCTCCCAGAAATTTTGGCATGTGAGATGTAAAATACCCTGATGTAGCACAAACACAATTGTAGTTCATTTAAACTAGACTCATTAAAAGCTAAATTTAATTCAAATCTTTATTTTGAGTACCTTTTCTGAATTTCCTGTTGCCTCTCGCACTGCCAAATTGGTAGTGGAAAAAAAAAGTTGTATGTTTGCTAATTTCAATACCAGGCATCCTTTTGTCAGCATAAAACTATGATACTGTTGAGCTATTTAAGATGTTTGCTGTCTTTTCATGCAGTCCATAAGTATAATTGAAGGAGGTTATGTTACGGTTATGTCCACTCTTTCCTCACTCAGTTTCAGTTTAGCAAACTTGGATAAATGGTTCATCTTTGATATTTGTTTAGCTGCCCTTTGATGTAAGAGCATGTCAATCCTGCACAAGCGTTAAAGGAGAAGACACTTTGCTTATCACTCTTCAGAAAGTATTAAACAATAATTATCTCAAAAATGCTGAAGTTGTTGCCATACTCCTTCAAGGCACTGACCCCAAAAAATCCACTCTAGCACAATTGTAATGCTTGTTATTGACCCTAATAACTTTAACTTTTTCAAATAACTTTTTCTCCCCTCAAGGCTGGGTAAAAAAAGTTAACCTTTATCATACTGTACATGTCAACGTAGAGAGGCTAAAGAGAGATACCTTCTCTCTGTTTCTTGGTTGTTTGTTTTTTTGTTTTTTTTCCAAAGAAATCAAAGAGTAGATGGGCAAAGATCAGATTGTGATTGGTTTCAACCATTAAGGGACCATGATGGCAGGAATTTCATCCCACCCTCCACTGGGCCCAGCAGAGGAGGCAGAAACATTTCAGATTCAAGATGTAGTCACCCAGCATGATGTATTGAAACTTGAACGTTTAAATAGTAAAATCTTTGAAAGAAATTAATTGACTCCTGCACAACTAAAAAAAATGCTCTGCCAATTTTAAACCAGCTCTGTATGGAGAGAATTTTAATAGTAAATGTGAATGAAGTGTGTCTGTCTGCCCTTAGTGTTATCTGTAAGGAATTATCACCTGTTGACCACCCTCAGACCTCACCAAGCAGACCTGAAGGTTTTTCAGTAGAGACTCACTCAGCCATTTTTGGAAAAAAAAAAAAAACATTTTAGGTAAAGGTGCTGTAGCTAACACAATTCACACAAAGTCTACTTATGACTAGATTCTGCCTTGCTAATTTCTTCATTTTTGTGTATCAGAGGTTGCAGTGCTCATGCCATCTGTGTATTTTTTTTCTGTTTCCCTGATTCTCTTTGTTTACCTGTTCAGCACCAGTGAGGCCTGGAGGATAGCTGTCAGCTAATCAGGCCAGTGCTTCCCTAATAAACCCTGTAATAAGCCCTAATTAGTGTTCGGCTACTGTTTGAGTAATGTGTGTGTGTGCGTGTTTGTGTGTGTGTGGCTTAATAATTGCACACTTTCTATGTTAATTTCTCTCATTCTGTTTACAATTTTACTAAGATATTTTATTATTTTGTAGTTTTTTGCAATGCATTCATGGTCAGTAGCTGGTTTCATAATCATTTGACCAGATGGCTTCAGCTGCTTATGTTGAGGACTTTGCCATTTAAATTAAGTCTTTAGGTGCAGTAATGTTTGTCCTTTAAAAGTGTTTACAGAGTAACTCATCCCCTAGACCACTTTAATTCAGCTCACAACCTATGTGCACTCCTAATCAAAATTTTAAGACCAGTTGAAAAATTGCAAGAATTTACATTTTGCACTGTTGGACCTTAAGAAGGTTATAAGCAGAGCTTCAAATGCAAAATGAAGAAATGGGAGTGAGACAAAAAAAATTGAGTAAGCAGTTTATTGCAAACAACAATTAAACCTGAAATAGGCTGTTCATCAGCTGATCTAAACTTTAAGATAGCTCAAAAAAAAAAAAAAAAAAACCCTAAAATAGAAATAAAATTTTCAAAAAAGGACTCAGTAATGAGTAGCTGCACCATTCTTGTTAATCACCTCAAAATTTCATTCCAGCATGCTTGATACCAGTGTTTCCAGGAGGCTAGTGGGAATGTTGTTCCAAGTGGTGAAGATTTACAGTCAATAACTGAGCAGTGACAGCTTCTGAGCTTAGGGATGCTGAACACTCTCGCTAAGAATATAAACGACATGGCTGCGCTTCGCAGAGGAATCTCTCCAGCAAGGGGGGAGGGTGGGGATACTCAGGTAGACCAATCAGGTTAGGTACGCAAATCAAAAAAATATACTGTTACGTAACAATATATCCATGACAGCTCGCTGAATGCCACGAGTTTACATTCATGCAGCCTTCTAAATACAGGTTTTGTTGTCTAATATCACATTTTGTGGGCTGGGAGGAAGGCCAAATACCCAAAAATGTGTTCAAAAGCCTTCAAAAAGTGTGTTTTGCATAATATGTCCCCTTTAAGTCTAGTTAATCTTAGTTCGTCATCACCTGCCAAGAGAAGGTCATATTAACTTCAGGTTTGTTTTGACAGTAAGTTTGATCAATAGACTTTTATTTTACGAGGTTCTTGTATCACACAGTCCTGCAAAACTAGAAGCAATCACATTGATATAGAACTGACTATTGTCAGTCATTTTTCATTTCACATAATTGGTTTAAGTCATAGATGAAGTCACTGGTGATTAATACTATGTTACTTTAGCAAACTGAGCAAGCTACATTACCTACAATTGTCAGCTTTAAAACTGCCCCATTTGTTCTAAGTTTTAGTCTGATGCTGAAATCTGAGTTAAAATCCATGTTGAAACCAGCAGGATAAAAGCTAGTAAGCAAACCAAGAGAAGTATTCATAATAATGTATTTATAGTCCCATCAATGTTTGCATCTAATCAGTAAAATAACAGTTGGTGGAGGAAAAAACATCTGTTTGGTACAAGTGATTGATATGGGCAGAACATAGTCAAAGGGGATTGGTGATATACATTATACAAGAACTGACATGAGCATCCCCAGTAAAACACAATAATAAATCCACATTTAACATGTAGTAAAAATAGATAAATAAAAATGATATCTGATTAACCCGTAAGGACAACAGCAAGTTAAACTATTCATGCAATACTGTCAAGATAGTGTTAATAGAGGGATAAAGAAATGTCCATAGCAGTTTTGCCATCTGAAGCAAACACTGTATCATCTTCCTTAGCTCTGTACTTGGTAATCAGGGTAGAGGAGAGGGGATGGGTCTTTTTTAATTGATGTTGGTTTGTGCCTGTCCTATTATGGTTCAGTGAGAAATCAGAATTATTTTTGTAGACAAACTTTGGTTGATCCACCTTTTTATTTTGTGTTTTTAAAATGTTGATGTATCACTGTGCTGACTGCAGGCTTTAGCCCTGACATTCTCATGTTTGTCATTCAGATTTGAGAGTTGCTATAACACCATGATCCCAACTCAGCTGAAAACTTTCATTTTACAAAGTCTTGCATAGCTAATAAATCAATGGCTAAAAGAAAATGAAATGATTCATCTCCCAAAATTTCAACTGAAATTGCACTTTGAAAAAAACATTATTGTGGATAGTGTAAAATATGAAAAGATATTTTTTTGATTGGCTCAAACCTTTCAAGACAACAGTAGGTATGGGAAGAGTTTGAGTTGTGACAACTTCCATACTACCTTGACTGGTGGGCAGTCTAGATTGCGCCTGAAATTTCTGGGCCATGCATGTCACTAATCTTTTGCTCAGCAGTCTCTGTCAACAGAACTGCACATAGATCTATCAGATGTGGATAAAAGTGATGACTGAGGGCATAAAGGTGCTACCTCATCAAGCATGGGATAATGACTTATGGACTTAAGAGGGGGAATAAAAATTTGTGTATGTATGCACTCACTGGTCACTTTATTAGGCACATCTGTTCAACTGCTTATTAAGGCAAGTATTTAATCAGTAGGCATGTAGGCAAATAGACATAGTCTAAAGGACCTGCTGAAGTTCAAACCAATCATCAAAATGGGAAAAAAATGTGATTAAAGTGGCTAAAAACTAAGCTTAACACTAAAACTAAAAAAACAAAGCTTAACTTTAACTGAGTGTCATTTTAACCAAGCATGGTCAATGGAAAATGGTTAATGGACTTGAGCTTATAAAGTGCTTTTCTGGCCTTCTGACTTAAAACTGCTGTTACACCACAGGGCACTCCTACTCATTTATATCCATTCTTTCTCACATTCAATCCTTGCAGGTTGTATGCGTGTTGTCCATCAATAGTAGCAAACACATGCCTGTTTGTACCCATTTACATGTCACCAACATAGCAGTGGGGGCAACTTGGGGTGAACTGTCTTTCTCAAGCATGTGACAGCTAGAGCTGAACCCTCAATCTTCTGATTGATGGTGGAGCAAACTACCAGAATAAGCCACCAAAACCTCAAAATAAAGGTCAAAGCTAATGAAAAACTCCCAAACTATCAAATCCACAGCTTGAGTGTGTACTACATGGTGTGGTTTATTGTATTACTTGGTCTTTACTTGTTGATTTTCATATCCACACAAATGAACAAATGTTTATGAAACATTTACAACTTTATTAAACTATAAATTACCACAACTCAAAAAACGTGCACCACTATTCACATAACAAGGTGGTGGTGGTATTGACAGGACAAAAAAGACCAAAACTTTGCATATATGAAAGACAGCATTCCTGACAAAGAGATGCTGAGCTTGTGTTACAATGTTATAACACTAGCTGAATACAACAGCAATTTCCTAAACATGCTTCAGCAGTGTAGGGGTACTTCAATTCACCTGTTAAGTAGAAAATAAATAAAAATACCTGTAGGGATGCACGATATTGGATTTTTGCTGATATCTGATAAGCTGATATTTTTTTGATTCTTATCGCCGATACAGATACTTCAGGTCAAGAGCACAAGCCCTGTACTTAACAAAAATGGACTTGTTTCTTTCAGTGTTACAGTATATTATTGCATGAACAGATGTTAAACAAGAAAAACAGCTTTTAACTCTTGCAAAAATGAAACCCTCGATATTTAAATGTACCCATGCAGTGATGAGAAGGTGCTTGATATTGAACATTTGTATAATTTGCCGATATTCCAGCCGATATATGGCTGATATGTGTGGCCGATATATCGGCTGTAAATATCTGCAAAAATTTCAATATCGGCCGATACCGATATTTAACTTTTTAGGCTGATATCAGCCAATACCGATATCAAACCGATAATATCGTGCATCCCAACCTGTACCATTAAAAAAATAGAAATCCAACAATGCAGCAGTACTACTCACATCTAAAGTCAGATCAAAGTTATAACACACATACTGGATCCACTGAGTAGCTCTTGCTGAAAAAAAATGTAAAGAAAAATACAACAGAGCATTCTTTTCCCCTGAACAAAGTCGCTTAAGTGAAAGATTGTCTTCCCTCACCACTTATTTGAAATGGAAATTAACTTTTCAAAATTATTTTATGTAAAACACCAATATCATTGAACCTTTTATACCAAAAGACAGCAAAGCTGCGGTAGTGATAACAGCACAATGTACTGTATTTCTTTTTGTTTACCAAAATGCAAATACAAACCCTTAATGAATACCAAAAATTGCATAACAATGAATCACAGAGTTCCAATGCTTGGCTGAGTGATAAAGGAAAGTGTCAAAGCAAAAGTCAGATGTGGCAAACGCAGCGGAGAACGAACCGGTAAAAGATAGTGCAATTAAAGCACGACTAATTACAGGAAATTAAGATAAAAGCAGAAATTATAACTTTTATATCTAACGTACTGTAAGCTTCCCTAATTTGAGATGCTACAGAAAATTGTGTCCAGTCTGACACAAACCTAACCTGACACACTAGATGGACAGTTTCATATTGGAAATATTTCACCCTTTCCCTTCCCAAATATTGAACTCACGATTCCCGAGGCAAGAGGCAGTGACAGTGCTGCTGAGCCACAATGAGCACGGCTAACAACAGCTAACAACAGTTAGCCGCTACGGCCGTTAGCCGTTAGCTTAAACTACCTGAAGACTATCGTTTCACATTGAATTATCCCACACAGATGTATCATTTAACACTTATATGTGACACGAACCTCGCCAAAGACAATCCCTACCAAGTTTTCCCAGTAAACTTCTGAGGAGAGCATATTTTGCCAAGTACCGCTGAGTAACCATGATGACCACAGACTAACCTGCATGTATTGATTTCCGCGTTCTCTCCCAGTTTCCCCGGCAGTGATCCCCGGTCAGGAGAAGAGCAAAAACATGACTTCTCGTAAGACAAGCTTCAAGTGACGTTCCTCCCTCCTCTTTTAAAGAATAAATTGAGTCCATTTCTGATTTAAAAAAATGCAGATATTAAGACCACTTCAGAAGGCGCCATTGTTTTCAAACATGCAGTCACTTCCTGTTGTCGTCACGTTCGCTGCTCCTGCAGCTCCTGCCTCTCTTCCCTGATTGGGCTGTTAAGATTCCAGCCGGAGTGAAGTTGTTGGACAATGGAGGCTGGCAAGACAGATATGCATGATTTCTGAATCAGGCAGGTCCGTCTGCTCTGCCAGGCTAACACAAACCTTGTCCTTTACAAAATTTTCTGGAGCTGCATTTTGACAACACAGTAAATGTTCCACAAATCTTCAAGTCAGACAGAACTGCAGCTTAGCAAGGTCTGAGGTGTGGCTGAAGAGGTCTCAGCGTTCAGCAAAGATCTTGTTCTTAAGTCCAAGAACTCTGGGGGAAAGCCTTTCACCATCCATTTGCATCAGCACCTTCTCAATGAACTCGTAGTAGTGTCTAAGCTCTTTTGGGTATGCCATGTTCAGGGCATAAATGACTCCGCGCATCATTGCACAGGCCTGTGCTTCAGATCCTACGTTGTCCAGAACAATTACTCCTTCAACATGAACACCAATGTCATCAAAATATCCAGCCTCCTTGTTGATTACATAGATCCCCATGCTGAATTTCTGCATGTCTTTCAGTATATCATCGCCCCTGCTGTCCTGTTAATTTGAGGGAAAAAAAGAAAAACAAACAAAAAAAAAATTTCGTGTCATATTTCTTGTTTTTTTTTCTGTTTTATATGAGTACACTCAGCGTTGTCAAAAACTAAACTGGACACCTAATGTACCCTATTGAATATCAAAGCAATTTAAGCATCTCAGTCTGATAAATGTTCTTCCTCTGGACCATAGAGCTCCATTGTTTTAAAAAAAAATATGTTCAAAACACAGCAACTAGCTGATGTTTCACTGGTTGACCAGGCCCCAATGATATTTTCATGCTGTTTTTTTGCTTTTTTTCTTATTTTATATCAACACAAAACTTGTTCATTAGTTGTCCCATAATTGCTGCATATAAATGGTACTTGCTTCTGATATGTAAATATTCCCTTTATACTCATAATAAAAAGTGCATCACCCCAAAACATTTTTATGCCTTAGGCATCGTCTGTCAGTAAAAATGGGCAAATAAAAAAGGTTTCCACCCTGTAACTGTGGTAGGTATACTGCATTCACCAAGCCACAGATAACATTTTTTCATATTATTTTACTGGCACATCAAGTAGTTTCTATACTATGCTGAAAGAAATTATCTGTAGGGTAAGTAAATCTGGCTTTTCTATGTGTAAACTTACTCTGTATTTCTGTACATCTGTTTTGTCTACAACAAAATGTAAGAACAATGAAGCCCAATGACCTGAAGTAGAAATATTAGAACCACTTATGTGGGGCCTAAAAATTTGACCAATGTTATCTTTGTTTATAGTCTAGTTTGTGCATTATTTTGCTTAATGTCACATGGCAGTGGTGTCTGACTTCTGTAAGACAAAGTCTAAGTTCTGCTCTCTCGTGTGTCTTGTAGAAACGCTTTCCTTTACACAACAAACATGTCAAGGGCTAGTGCAGTGACAATATCTCACCGTATACTCCTGGATGAGATGTGCATCATCTTCACCAAAGTAAATGCAAAGTGCCTTGAGTGCTGCTGCCCTTCTGTGATTGATACCATTTGTGTCCTGTGAAAAGACGACAACTATTTCAATTCTCACCAATGCATCTGTGCCTTTTAAAGATTGAGTGCAACCAAAGTGTTTCCAGGGTATGGTTACTTAAAAAAATACAGATGTTTTCCATTGCACTAAAAATAATAGACAGATGAGCAGTAAATCAGTAAGTTGTGAATAAATTGTCTTAAACCAACACTACATACTTTTTCCACCCTAATATAATATGTCTAGAATCATTGTGATGGTACATCGCCTAACAACAGATTGAATGACACCTCTGTCATGGTCTGAGGGGGTCTGTATCACCTTCACTGGCACTAAGTAACTTTGATGTGGATGGTAGGAACACTTCCACATTAAAAAACTACAAATTTTTACTGCATTGACTGCTTTACGGCATACATCACTTCCCCCTCGAGGTGAAAGCTAAACGTTGGGAAAAGGAGAATATAAAGCAGTTCATGAATTTTTAAAACAGATTTAATGAACAGAATTTAGTTTAAAGTCAATATACACTTATTTTCCTAATGGAAATAGGGACCTCTGGCTCACACTCCTGCATAGGAGGTGGCGGTAATGCTCCTCTGACGTTGGATGCCACCCACCATTAAACAAGAAGAAAAAGAAGAAAGCTACATGTAGTGTTGTTATCATGGCGGAAGCAGTGAAAAACCTGAAGAAAAGAAATGTTTATAGGAGGAGAGGAAAAAAGAAAGCTGGAGAGTAACAAGCTAAGTGCCCAGACAGGGATAAACACTGGCCCGGCGTTCACTCGCTGACGTAAGCTGAAAGACGAGGCAGGATGTCCGACCATTGCTAATTTAGCCCTGCTACTATTGGACTTGTAAGTATATGATGATTTATTCAAATAGAAACATGATCAGACTGTACCTTATCAGTCCACATGGTTTATTTGTCTCTAGGGACGTCCTGTCAGCTCGCTTCTCCTCCCTCTGTATGTCAACAAATGCACGTTGGTGTGAGGCGCTCTGTTTTACGACCGTGCAGTTACACTCAATGACCTTAGAGGCCCCTAGAGAGCTAAAAAGCCGGAGTCTTACTTAGTGCTGCTTTAAAGGCCAAATGTTGTAACTGTGACTATGAAAGGTAGCCAATACACTCCTGATCAAATTCTTAAGACCAGTTGAAAAAATGCACAAATTTACATTTTGCACTGTTGGATCTTAAAAAGGTTCTAAGTAGAGTTTCAAAATGCAAAAAGAAGAAATGGGAGTGAGACAAACAAAGTATTTGAGTAAGCAATTTATTGAAAACAAGAATTAGAGATAAATAGTGTGTTCATCAGCTGATCAAAAGTTTAAGAGCACAGCCCTTAAAAGCCAAACTCTTCGCAAACGTGGATTCTATGTCATTTTCTGTCAGGTATTCACACTGTCATGACCTCCTGATGGCAAAGGCACAAAAGCTTCCCTCTTTGAACGTGGTCAGATTGTTTAGCTGCAGAAGCAAGGCCTCTTGCAATGTGCCATTGCTGCTGAGGCTGGACGCAGTAAGACAGTCATTTTGAATTTCTTCAAAGATCCTGAGGGTTACGGAACAAACAAGTCAAGTGGTAGACCCAAAAAAGTTGGTAGGATCTGATTGGCTGTCTGTCAAGACATGGGACAATCTTTGACCCAAATTAAGGCCGTTACTGGTGCCCACTGCAGTCCAATAACCATCAGACGGCATTGAGAGAAGGTTTAAGAACCAAAAAAGTCTTCAAAGCCTTTGTCTCCTTGATGCCACAAAACTGCCACTAGAATTTGACAGAGAGCACCAATCATGGGACATTGAAAGGTGGAAGAAAGTTTTACTCTCTGATGAGAAAAAATGTCTCCTTTGCAGTCCTGATGGCTTCAATGTTACTGGCATGACAAGGAGATCCACCTGAGATGTTTTCTAGGCGGCGGGCAGGTCGCACGGTGGTGGGGGCACCATCATGATCTGGTCTGCTTTTTCCTTCAGTGGAACAATGGAGCTTCAGGCTGTGCAGGGGGCTCAAACGGCAGCTGACTATGTGGAGATGTTGCAAGGGGCGTCCTTCATGACTGAGGGCCCTGGTCTGTGTGGTAATGACTGAGGGCCCTGGTCTGTGTGGTAATGACTGAAGGCCCTGGTCTGTGTGGTAGTGACTGAAGGCCCTGGTGTGTGTGGTAATGACTGTTTTTTCAACAGGACAACACTGCAGTTCACATTGGCCCCCCGCCTGACAAAGGACTTTGTCAGAGGAATAACCTCACTCTTTTGGACCATCCTGCATGTTCCTCTGATCTAAATTACATTGAGAACATTTGGGTATGGATGGCAAGGGAAGCTTACAAAAATGGACATCAGTTCCAGACAGTGGATGTCCTCCATGAAGCCATCTTCACCACATGAAGCAGCGTTCCCACTAGCCTCCTGGAAACACTCTCATCAAGCATGTCAAAACCATTTTTTAAGTTATCAGCAAGAACAGTGGAGCTACTCATCACTGAGTCCTTTTTTCAAACTTTTATTTCTACTTTAGGGGATTTTCAGTGTTTTTTTTTTTTTTTTTTGCTGTGGTTTTAAAGTTTTGATCAGCTATTGAACTGCCTATTTCAGTTTTATTGTTGTTTTCAATAAATTGCTTACTCAAATATTTTATTTGTCTCACTCCCATTTCTTCTTTTTGCATTTTGATACTCTACTTAGAACCTTTTTAAGATCCAACAGTGCATAATGTAAATTTGTGCATTTTTTCAACTGGTCTTAAGATTTTGATCAGGACGGTGTAAGCGACATGACACATCCACATCACTGATGCTGCAAGCTTCAGGTGTTGGTGGGCTTCCAAAGCTGAGGCGTCTTTTGTTCAAAGCTCTGTCAATTGAATGTAACGCTGGAGAACATACAGTTATCAGTTACTTTCAAGTCTGTATGAGAACTTCTATAACACAGTATATTATCCTCTTGCAAGATCTCCAGAGGTCTGGCCAGTTTTTGACCAATCTGTCCCCCCTTCTTCAGGAAAACAGACTTCAAACTGGCCAGGTACTTATCTAACTGTGCCATAAATGTAGTTTCAAGAGGTATTGCTGTTATCCGCTGGAATTCAGCATTCACCTGTAAACATATATAAGAGAAGATAGACAAAACTATGTTCAGTTATCAGTATG
>JBAMNC010000769.1:270000-355000 GCA_037902135.1 Cetoscarus ocellatus
AGCCTCCTACTGATGCACCTTCCTGTAGGTTGGCCCAGTGCTGCTCTCATGGTGGATTCATGTTGGGTTTACATATGTGTATGTGTATTTGAATATGCATATATGTATATCTATAAAATGAACAGTATGGCTTGTGCCTGCTCTATTGTAAAGTGTCTTGAGATAACAATTGTTTTGAATTGGTGCTATACAAATTAAGATTAACAGACTGTTTGATTAAGAATGAGCAAGACATTTAGGCAACCTATGCAAGCCTCAATCCAGGGTGGAGGAAGTACAATGTTTAAAAAAGCAAGAGTCTGAACAGAGGGTGGTGCAACTTCAGCCACTTAAAGAACTTCTGAAATTTAAAACTATGTTGTTTGGCTCTTTCTCTGATGAACTTGTTAAAGGAAATCATGATTCTTGGTAAATGAACACATGGGCTTTAGTAATCAGCGACTGTCACTCTCCATATGCAGAATCTCCATGGACAATTTGCCTTCTCTGTTGTAGGAGCAATACTGGAATACTGGAATACTGGAATGGTCAGTTCAATAACATTAAAATATAAAGCAACGTTACAGTTTTAAACTGTATAATAGCGTTGGTATAAATTATGAACAACCTTAGAAATACTTATCTCAGAAGTTACAGAGTTGAATACACATTTATACTGGAAAGATTTTTTTTTGTCATACACCAGGAGTAGTGACCCAAAACTGATGTTGTCATGTTCCTGGGTTTTTGCTAGAATACAGGCTGAGAGCCTCCTAATAAAATCAACTAAGGGTCCTTATTTGGCAAGAGGGCCCTGACTGTTAAAAAAAATCAATAATTTAGGATAACCTTCATGAACCAGCAAATCTACAGATGGATGTCTGTGGTTGTGGTTGTTCACAGGTGTTGAAGACAGAAAGTTTCATGATTAATTCTTCTGTGTTTTTTTTTAGTTGTGTGTAAATTACTCATTTTTTATCGTAGACAAAGACAAATTAAACTGCAAAATGCAACTGAAAAAGGCCACCATTCCTAACCATAACACCAGTAAGAGACAGGGACTTATCATGTACGTTAACAACCGCTGGTGTAAAACGGGACATATCTCCATAAAGACGATCTTGTGCTGCCGAGACCTTGAGCTACTAGCTGTTAGTCTGCGGCCATATTATCTGCCGAGCTAGCTCAGTCACGTGATCACTGTGTTTACATCCCTCTGAGAGCAGATGCAGCCACTGCATGTGAGAAGATCCACTCCGTCACAGCAAGGCAGCAGACCCAGCACCCTGAGGCACTGAAGATCATTTCTGGGATTTTAACCATGCTACTCTGGACTCTACTTTGTCTGCTTTCCACCAGGTTGTGGACTGTTGGACAAGAAACAACAGGGCTATTGACTTGCTGTATGTTAATGTGAGGGATGCATACAGAGTCATACCCCTCCCCCCTCTGGGGAAGTCTGACCACAACCTGGTCCACCTACATCCAGAGTACACCCCCCTGGTTCGAAGGCAGTTGGTAACCATTCATTCCTTCAGGAGGTGCTCCCCTGAAATGGAAAGTGCCCTGAGAGACTGCTTCAGCACCACAGTCTGGGATGAGCTGATTGACCCCCATGGTGAGGACATAGAGGGACTGACACATTGTCTGACAGACTACCTCAACTTCTGTGCAAACATGGTCTCCCCTGCCCAGACTGTCCGCTGTTACCCTAATACCAATCGTGGGTAACACGGGAGGTTAAACGCTGCTTGAGGGAAGTGAAGGACAGCTACAGAAGAAAGGTGGAGCAGAAGCTGAGAGACAACAACATGAGGGAGGTCTGGTTAGGTGTGAAAACCATCACAGGCCATAATATAAAGACCAGTGTTGTAGTGGGGTCAAAGGAGAAGGCGAACAAACTTAATAACTTCTTCAACCGGTTCCATCAGCCCGCACCCCCCACCCTCTCCCTCACTCTCACTGCATCCACTTCTTCTTCTTTCAGCACACCTCCCCTCAGATATCACAGCAACAGCTCCCCTCCTCCTCCTCCTAAACCTCAACACAGCCTCCCCCATACGTCACTATGGACCAGGTCAGGGGACAGCTGAGGAAGCTACACCTAAGGAAAGCAGCAGGCCCTACAAGGTGTGTCCCCGAATACTGAAGGGCTGCGCTGATGAACTGGGAGAACATCTACAACGCCCACTCGCACCTGGATAAGGGAAGTGGCATGTTGAGGATTCTCTTCCTGGACTTCTCGGGCTCCTTCAACACCATCCAGCCCCTTGTGCTTCAGGACAAACTGAACAGGGTGCAAGTGGACCCCTGCCTGGTCACCTGGATCTCCAGCTACATCACCGACAGGCTACACTACGTCAGACTGAAGGAGACCATGTGCCCTTGTTCACACTTGGCAATCACAGAAGGAAATTTTCCATGCAGCTTTGCATGACAGTCAGTGGAGACGTGAAAGAGAGAACAATAAGGGGACAGCAGGTTAAACTCTGCTGTTTGCGTTCACACATCCAGCTGACCTGGGTAATTTCAGGATAATATGAGGATTGCTCTGCGAAGATGAATAGGATAAAAGTGGTTGCTTTTAAGCAAAGTTACTCAGAATGGTTGGCTTTATTTGATGCATAGCAATATTAAAATTACTAAAAGGGAATAAGATGAGCAAGCCGGATTTTTTTTTACTGTCTTTAGAGATAACTGTGTTCGTCCCAGGACGAACAAAATGCAGACTATGCCCCAACTGAAGCTTTAGAACTACATAATGAATTCTTCCTCTGTGTTTAACTTTAGATGAATGAGTGTTTTTTTCTTTGCTACCAGCATTTTCTCTTTTTGTCAGATTAATGTGCTAACTATTTCCTTGTCTCCAAAGCTCTCTGTTGTATCCTTTAAAGAAAGATGTGCTGAGTCGACAGCCTGTGAAATCCCGGCTCCTTGCACAAATTTAGTGTTCCACTGGAACATTTGAATCTGCTTTGTTACACAAACTTGGTGTTATATCTGCCTCTGGAGCCAAAGGCACAAGTAATTTTAGATGATGCTGAAAAGACAACTATTTGTACTAACTTTAATTGCATTGCTTTGTTGAAAGAAATGATTGTAGAGGCCTTCAAGACACTGTGCTGTCTTGAAAACAATAAAATATGAAGTGTCTGGATTCATTGGCAGTCTTAAACTTAAGCCAAGTGTAGTCAGCTGATGTGCTTCTTGTGGATGTCTGGTCATTTTTTAAGCCATTGTAGAGTATATAAAACAAATGTACATCACAAACAGCAACTTTAAGCACTTGTTTTCTCCTAAAGACTGTTGGGATTCAACCCATTTCTTTAACTAGTATTAGAAAAGGGTTGTCTCTACATTCTTCACAAACAAACAAACATTTTGCTACCATCCTTGTCATCTTATATGTCAAATAATGCATGTTTAGCAGTACTGGACTTGTACTTCTCAGTTTACCGAGTCTTGAACATAAAAAAGCATCAACACATGCTAGTGTACCTGGTTTTCAACAGACTGATAATGACACCATTATTGTAACCTCTGTTTATGCTTCATCAAAGACACAATTAATTTAATGGCCTCCACCCACTGCCACTGAATGGTTTCAGCAGATCAAGTCAGAGCATACAAATAGGAAAGTCTATTATTTAAACAATCCCTAAAAATGTAAAAATAAATAAACTAGAAAAGCACTCAGAGAGCGCAGACCTCCGCCAAGGTGATCGGGACCAGTCCCAAAATTTAATCAGTTCTTCCATTTCCAACAATTCCTGAAAATTTCATCCAAATCCGTTCAGAATTTTTCAAGTTATTTTGAACACAAACAGACAAACGCCGGCAAAAACATAACCTCCTTGGCAGAGGTAATAAATAAATAAAATAATAATAATCATAATAATAATGGTAAAATGGAGCTTATATAGCGCCTTTCTAGTCTTTTGACTACTTAAAGCTGCTTTACACCGCAGGTCACACTTACCCATTCACACCCATTCGCTCTCACATTCACTCACTGATGGTTCAGAGTTTCTATGGTGGTTATCCATCAGTATCAGCTAACACTTTCACGCCCTTTCATGCCCATTTACACGCCACTGACCCAGCAGTGGGAGCAACTTGGGGTTAAGTGTCTTGCCCAAGGACACATCGCCATGTGTCGCCCGGAGCTGGGCTTGAACCTGCAACCTCCCAATCACTGACCAAGTGCACTATCCAGCTGCGCCACCGACGCATATATATATGTATATATATGTATATATATGTGTATATATATATGTATATATGTGTATATATATATGTATATATATATATATATATATACCGGCAGCCTGGAGTCTGATGCCCTGACCATGCAGCATTACAGAAATGGAAACAGAGGGCTGCCCAGTAAAATAATGTCTTTAGGAATTACAAGACAAGTATTGAGCAGTTTTTTTAAAGTCATTTCTCAGTTTATGTGACTACTGGCTAAAAGTTCCTATTACTTCATTACACAGAAAATGTTTTATTAGAGAATGTATTTTTATTGTCCTTTCTCATGACAAATAATTGCATCCTCTGTGGATGAAACATCTGAGAACGTTATCTGTTTATCATCACATAGGCTTTGTATCTTAAAAAAAAAAAATAAAAATCTTATTTGGGGAAGAAATATACTCATTTTTTATTGTTGAAAAATGATTTCCATGTTTTGTTTCGGTCATTTGAGTTGTATTTTCTGCATTTGTTTTGGCTGTTTCAATAACAAAGGCCAAAAAAAAATAAAAATAAAGAAACAGGGATGAACAACAACAAAAAAGACAAAAAAAAATGACACCTATGGACATATGGTCCTTTGACCACTTTGAACCCCTTTGTGTTCATTATAAATAATTTGAAGGTTTTTTTCTTAAGGAGCACAATTAATACTTTGACATTTATACACTTGGCGGCGCTGTCTCAGGAGGTAAGGGTCGTCCACTAAATGCGGAATGCTTCACTAAATAATGGGATAAATCAGTAATACCCAAACAAACCCGATAAATGCAACTCAACTTCTCATCCTGACATTAGTAATTCAGTGGCCTCAGTGGGTTTTATGTTGACCTAAAGACAGGACAACAGACGGCTCTGCTCTGATGTAAATAGGTCAGTATAAAAGATTCAGGACCATGGACAGCTCCGCACCGACTTGTTTATGTTGTTAAGATGCAGTCGCACTTGTGTCACGAAAAAAATTAATTGACTGTATACTACAAGTCGACCTTAACCCATTTATCCACTGAAGATCATCAGGAGGAGTCTTCCCATTCACACACAATAAATCAACATATAAATCCTTAAGCATTTCTGGAGTCTGAAAACGAGAAGAAAAAGTGAATGTCAAATAAGGAAATTATAATTTTTTTTTTTTTTTTTCTGCCGGATGGGCCAGACATCGGATTCGTCTAAACAAGGGTGGCATATTAATTTATGTTAGCCTATATATATTTTTTTAACAAACTAACCCAAGTTAAACATATGACATGCTAGAAAAATGGGCCTTTTTAATATACATACCTTGGAATTCTTGTAAAACACAATCGTCCGTGTCGATTCCCCTGAGGCCAACAATTTGCTCAGGCTGGAGGGTCTGCTGAACTATGTCCCCAAGATCTGCAAGATCTGTTAGAGGTTGTTCCTGGGGTGGCCCCCTGCCAGTTGCAGATGCTTGGTTGTGGTTGTATGAAATCTTTTAATTGGTCCTGCGCTTCAGATCATGCTATCTTCTTTTGCACTCTGGAGGAGAGCGTTTGCACACACCAACTGCACTGACACAGTGGGATATAGATTCCCATATACAACTTTTCTCTGTTGCAGTGATATATTTAGATTGGAGTTTATATGTATGTCTCTGCACCTCGTCAGTGAGGACGTTGAGTTCTAGGTCAGTAAATTCTAGTTTTCTTTTTCTGTCTGACAATGCCATTGTCGTGTCAACTGTGATCTTGGAACAAAGCCACCTATATGCCATGCAATCAGAGGCGCAAATTGCCAAACTGTTTGGGCGTGTTAGCGCCGGCATATGATTAGAGCAAATTCTTTTGAGGATACGGCGCTAAAGCAGGGCAGATTGCGTTAGCTTATTCTGTGCAAATAATGGCGCTATTAGCAGGAGCAATCCATTCTTTGTGGATCTGGCCCCTTGTTTTTTGTTAGTGCAAGGATGTTTTTGCTGAAACAGAGCAGAAAATTTTACACTGTCAAGAAATGTAAGCTACAGCTGTATTAATTCACATAGATACTTTTAATTATAAATGCTTTTGCCTTCAATTTTCTTGTTCTAGTATACAACATGATGTTTGGAGTATAGGTGCTACAATTTTAAGCTTCCTGGCATTTTGAAACACTATTAAGTAGATTTACAGATACTGTATTTATTGTGTGCCATGAAGCCATGACAGTTAGGCACTTAATGTGCAGGATATTAATAACTAATATTCAACTAGTGTGAAAAGTTAGACCCATTTGGAGAAAAAAGATAACTGAAGAAGTTTCTCAAAATCATGTTAAGTAAATCACTTAAGTTATAACCGAGTGTGTCACTGGACTAAAGGCACAACAAATGGGAATCCAGCCAAATTAAACTATCTGCAGTGCATGCAAATTTTATAAATGTATAAGCCACAGTATTTCAAAGTGATATTTGGATGTCTTTAAATATACAACATTCACAGAAATGTACTTTTCACTTCTTATTTTTATTTTGATAATGATTGGTGTTTTTTACCTGCCCTGAGACATGCTACTAAATATGACTGAACGATAGCAACAGGTGATGCTGAACAGCACTGTAAATGCAAAGAAACATTTTCTGAGATTAATTTATGAAGTGATTACTGTAAACGTGTTGTGCTTTACAGATGGCTGATTCAGCTTTGTCAGTATAACAAACAGCAGTTTGATGTTTAGGTTTTTAGGAGTCAATGTCAGCACAGCGCAGCCGTCTCCTCTGGCCTTCCTCTTTACAGTCGCTGAACTTCCAGGTAGAAACTGAGAAGTAGTGTCTAATAAAGAGGACAGAGGGCTTGGACATCAGCTCTTTCACTGTTGTAATTCTGGCAGTGTTGGACCTGCAAACATGGACAGAAACAGTTATTCTTTTGGTTTCATAGTACTTGCAACAAAAAAAGATTACAGTGCAATTATACATTTTAAGAAAAAAAACATGCCAAGACTTTCAGCCATTTCTGCAGCAGGAGTGAGTATGGTGGTTGCCAGTGGTTCAAGCTTTCTGGTGACTCCTGGATGTTAGGCCTATTTTGTGCCCTTTGTTTCCACTCTGTGAGGAGACAGCATTTGGTTTAAAAACTTGAGAACAAATGTAAAAAAAATGTCATGTCTGCATAATAACACTAAACAAATAATACACATATTTAAAATAACAAGAACACATAGGGGTAGCTGAAGGTTTGACACTAAAAATGTAAGAATTTTTGTATACAATTGGACAAAAATAAACCCTCAAGGCTCCTTACCAAACTGAGGAAGATGAGGTTTTGCCAGAACCAGTGTGTGGACATCAGTGCCACTCATTCTTCTTAGGTGTGGATTTACCAGAACCATTTTCATATCTGAAGGAGGAAAAATAACACTAAAACCATTCCACTTTGAAAGAGTTTGCAAGTTTCATCTCTGGTATCATTATTTGATTCTTTTTTTTCAGTCAGATATTTAGATATTATTGTAGATAGCTGAGTTACAGATGTATTTTAGTAAATAAAGCCATCACAGTTTAACGAGACATTACACAGCTTCAGACCATGTACCAAAATACCACAGAGATAATCATTCTCACTTTTCACTATGGCTGCAGTGGTAAAGTTGCTTTATAAATCACACTGATTAAGACAGAAATCTTTTCTTTTTGAACAAAAGGAAAACTTAGTACAAAGCCAAAAAGAAAACAAAAAACAGAAGTAATGTGCCTTAAAACATGAACATTATCATAACAAGCTGTATTTCCCCATACGAAATACACACACCCCACCCCTGATTTACACATCCAATAGGCCCTTAAACAGAGCTTGGCTATGGAGCTCCGCTGGTCCACCATGTCCACATGAAGAGGAACAGCCTGCCTAGCATTCATGGCAGTGCCCCATGCAAAATATCAAACTTAAACATAATATTATATTGCATTCAGAAATCAGACATGGCCCCTTTGCGACATAAAATTACACATAATGTTAATAGTCCATGAACAGCTACCTGAAGCCTAAATGTAACCGCATATTCTAATCAGTCCAGGATATTATTACCTGTATTGTGTCCACACTGAGCACAGCTATTGGCTACTCAGTGTCCATCACCATCGCTCTCGGTCGCACTGCTGCTTGTGCGGCCTTCTCCGTGTTAACTCTGCCAACTCTGTGCACCCTCTCTATAACCACTGGCCCAGGAAAGTTGTGTTCTCCATGCACTTCAGGAGTCCATTTCTCCAAATAAGCACAGATGTCACTACCTTCTGTTGACCCGGGTAGACCCACCAGGCGGAGATTTGAGCGGCGTGCACGGTTTTCTAAATCGTCCACTTTTAGCCTTAGCTCTTCCATAGCTGCTTTCATGCTAGTGGTCTGTGCCTTCAGAGATGTCATGTCGTCTTCATTGGTGCTAATTCGGTCTTCTGCTTCAGTCATTCGGCCAGACAGTGTCTTTAGTTCACCCTGCACTCCCTGGATAGCACTCAGAAGTCCGTCAAACCTTGACACAAAATCTTCCTTCATTGTGTGGATGGCATCTAGAATTTGGTCAGAGCTACCTTATTGTCACTGCTAGCATCTGATTTTGCTAGCAGGTTTGGGCTGGAAGAGGCATCCGTTGATTTAGAAGCGGATTTCGGAGCTTTGGGTGGCAGCTTCGTAGGCATTTTAGTTGTTTCTTTACTTTAAGAGACAAATAGTGACTGTTCATTAGTTTAAAGAGGCTGTCTGATATCTATTCTATTAGGTCTGCATGTGAGCCCTCTGTCATACCTCTGCCTAGCAGTGCGCCATAACTGGAGTCCTCTTGCACTTTCCATTTCATTTCTACTAGTTTGTGCATTGCCAAAAAAGCAAACTTGGAGTTTGTCCAACAAGTTGACGTGGTAAGCCACTATATAACATTTGTCATTAATTATTTGCAACAAGCCTTAGGAGCAGTCCACACTGAGAAAAGTTTAGGCACTGTTATGTCTGAAAACGTTCATTCATGTGCTCATTATGTTCTGTTGGACTTTGTTACATTGTGCACTGCTGGTGACAGATTACTGCACATTAAGGATCACAGCAGTGATGTGCGGCTAGGGTCGTAAAGTGTGAAAACTGGTTTGCGGCAGTGGAGTAAAGACGCACGTTAACGCAGCTACACAGTGTGGTTATTGTCTTCAGCACAACGTAACATTTGGCGAACGAGGATGGCTGAACTCATCTTACCACCACAGCCACCTTTCCTACCTGTTCCCGGTGATCCAGCGGTTCCCTGGGATCGATGGCTAGCGTCATTTGAGGATTATTTACTGGCTTTAGGACGCACGGACCTGGCAGATGCGAGAAAGTGCGCACTCCTGCGCCATTGTCTTAGGCAGGAGGGACAGCGTATCCTCGCCACGCTCACCTTATCGGACGATAAGTATGTCACTGCCACGGCTGCCTTGAAGGCTCACTTCAGCTCTGGGAGGAGCCGACGGATGCATCGCTTTGAGTTTCGTCAGAGGACCCAAAAGCCGGGTGAGACCGTTGCCCACTATGTCTCGGCATTACACAAGCTGGCTAAGCTTTGTGACTTTGGAGCCTTAGAGGATGGACTTATAGTTGACCAGTTAATAGAGAAAACGTCATGTAACCAACTGAGAGAGAGACTTTTACTAGAGCCAGACTATGACACTAGCAGACGCATTGGTAATTGGAAAACAGCTGGAAACGGCCCTAATGGAGGCGCGCAAGTTCGGCTGCGCCGTGCATGAGCCGGTGACGTCATCACCACCGTCAGTTCATCACACAGAGGCTGCGGAGGTAGCGGACAGTGTGAGTGACAGTCTGGATGTACAGAGTGTGGACAGGGGTCCAAGGGTGAGTGTGGCCAAGTTCTGTGGCAACTGTGGCTCCTCTAAACATGCAACCAGAGATGTGTCATGCCCAGCCCAGGGAAAACGTTGTCGTAACTGCAACAAGTTAAATCATTTTGCACGCTGCCGTCGCTCCTCCCCTGCTTGCCAGGATACTGCTGCTATCCCTATAAACACTGTGCAGACTTCACAACCTTCGTTCAAGCTCTGCACATGCCATGTAGGTACAGCTCTTATTCCGCTTCTTGTGGACACAGGGACTAAAGTGTCAATACTGAACAAATGCACATTTGACCACTTCTTCAGCCACGTGCCTCTGGAGGCAGCAGCTAAACCCCTTTTAGGCTACAGCCATTTTCCTATTTCTACCCTGGGTGTGGCCCGCCTCCCTGTCAGATATAATCAGCAGTGTGTGCCCAACACCAAGTTTTGCATCACCCGGAAGGGAGCTAACATTATGGGTCTGGACCTGTTTGTTGCTCTGGGTTTTACTGTAAGTGATGCCAGGGGCCAGCATGTCCTGCAGGTCTCTGCCTCCTGGCATGACCGCTATCCACAACTGTTCAACGGGCTGGGCTGCATGACTGGTTTTGTGCACAAGCCTACGGTTGACTTGTCAGTCTGCCCTGTTATCCAGCCCCTCCGGCGCATTCCCCTGGCTCTCCGTGATGCAGTGGAGGCCGAGCTGCAGCGTCTGGTGGAGGCAGACGTCATAGAGCCCGTCAACGCTTCGCCATGGGTGTCAAACCTGGTTATAGCCAAGAAAAAGGGGGGCGGTCTTCGACTCTGTGTCGACCTCACAGATGTAAACAAAGCCATCATCCCTGATAAGTACCCTCTACCTACAGCTGAGGAGCTCACCAGCCATTTCCACGACTCCACAGTCTTCAGTAAGATGGACCTACGCAGCGGCTACCTGCAGGTCCCTCTGGCATCAGCCAGCATGGACCTTACAGCGTTTGTCACGCACGTTGGAGTTTTCAGATTCAAGCGCATGGCCTTTGGACTTTCTTCAGCCCCGAGCTGCTTTCAAAAGATAATGTCACTCATACTGGCTGGTATCCAGGGTGTCTCCATCTACCTGGATGACGTGGTGGTGCACGCACCCTCCACCGCACTGCATGATGCTCGCCTGGAGCAGGTCTTTCAGCATTTCGAACAGCATGGGGTCACACTGAACTCTGAGAAGTGCATGTTTGGAGTTGAGGAGGTTGAGTTCCTGGGTTTTGGGCTCTCGAAGGAGGGCATCTCCCTGATTATGTCCCACACTGAGGCCATTCTTTCCCTGCCAGATCCACAGTCGCAGTCCCAGCTGTCTTCCTTCCTGGGGATGGCCGCCTACTACCTTAGATTCATGCCACACTACTCTGACTCAACGGCCCTCCTGCGCCGGCTGCTCAGGAAGGAGGTTCCGTGGGACTGAACCCTAGCCTGCCATGAAGCAGTGCGCATCATCAAACAGCAGCTCACGACCCCACCCACCCTGACCCATTTCAGCCTAACCGCCCCCACCATGGTCACCTGCGATGCCTCCGGGGTGGCGCTGGGTGCGGTGCTCTCCCAGATTCAAGATGGGGTGGAGTGCCCGGTGGCTTTCGCTTCAAGAGCACTTACTCCAGCAGAACAAAAATATTCGGTGGGGGAGAGGGGGGCCCTGGCCTGCCTGTGGGCATGCGAACGCTGGCACGTTTACCTCTACGGGAGGCCATTCACCATTCGTACAGACCACCAAGCATTGATGGCACTGCTGGCGACTCAAGGCTCGGGGAACAGGCCCATGAGACTGCTGAGGTGGGCGGACCGACTGAACCAGTACAACTTCAGTCTGGAGTTTATGCCTAGTCGGGCCAACACGGTGGCTGACCTCCTGTCAAGAGCTGTGTCGGTGACACAGGAGACAGGCACAGTGAAGTCAGACACAGAGAGGGACGAAGACTGGGTCCACATCCTGCACGGGCCGCTTAGTTCAGTAGTCACCTTGGCGGAGCTGCAGCAGGCCTCAGCTGTCGATGAAGTCCTCACAGCTCTCCGTACCTACGTCCAGGATGGCTGGCCTGCCAAAGTGGATGACAGGCTGCTCCCCTACTACCGTTTTCGCAACAAGCTCTCCTGCTGGGGGGCGGTGTGCCTAGCTCGTGGACACCGAGCAGTCATCCCAGAGATTCTCAGGTCCAGAGTACTTCAAATGGCCCATGAGGGGCACCTTGGGGTGGTCAAGGTGAAGCCCGAGTGGGAAAACTGGCCAGCCTGCCACAGCCCCTCTCACCCCAACTCCTTGGCCGTCTTCACCCTGGGAAAACATCCAGCAGGACCTCTGTGGAGAACTTCACGGGGCACCTGCTCACGCTCACTACCTATTGGTTGTGCATGATCTTCATTCAAAGTGGCCAGAGGTCTTTCAACTGAGCTCCACTACTGCGCACTCTATCATCGACTGCCTGGACAACCTCTTTGGGCGCTGGGGCCTTCCCGGTGTTGTCACAACAGATAATGGGCCCCAATTTGCATCTGCAGAGTTCACAGAGTTTCTCACACTTCAATCCATCAGACACATCAGGACGGCAGTGTACCACCCTGAGAGTAATGGGGGGGTGGAGAGACTGAATAAAACTCTCAAGAATGGAATCAGAGCCTGTCTTGAGGAAGGGAAAACCTTCAGTGATGCTCTCAACCAAACTCTTCTGACCATCCGGGCATCCAAGCATTCCACAACAGGAGTGTCACCTGCATTGCTCATGATTGGGCGTGAACTAAAGCAACCACTGGACTGCTTGAGAGTTGAGCCAGCTCCTGCACGTGGGAGCCCAGGGCTTCAGAAAGTCAGAGCTCAAGTGAAGGGTTCGCAGGCTCTGATGAAAGAGAGGTTTGATGCCACACACCGAGTGCAGACCCCCTCACTTTCAGCAGGGGAGTGGGTCAGGATCAAACACGTCCACTGCCAAAATAAGCTGCGGTCATACTGGTCAGAGCCCCTGCAGGTGACTAAGCAGTTGGGGCCGGCCACTTACAGACTGGAAAATGGGACTCGTTGGCACTCAAACCGCCTGCACAGAGTCAGAGCCCCCACAGCTCCAGAATCACCTTTGTCCCAGGCAGCAGCACTAGGTTGGCAGCCCAGGCCAAGAGCTAGCCAGGTGGGGGGTGACCCATCAGCACCGCCCAACGCAGCTTCATGGCCAGCACATCCTCAGAGAATGCGGGTTCCACCCGTTTGGCATGGGGACTATGTGACAGGGTGATAGTGACACTGGGGAGTGTGGGCTTATTGTTGTGTTTCTGTTTCCAGGAGGGTGGGGAGGGGAAAATGTTACGTCTGAAAACGTTCATTCATCTGCTCATTATGTTCTGTTGGACTTTGTTACATTGTGCACTGCTTGTGACAGATTACCGCACATTAAGGATCACAGCAGTGATGTGCGGCTAGGGTCGTAAAGCGTGAAAACTGGTTTGCGGCAGTGGAGTAAAGACGCACGTTAACGCAGCTACACGGTGTGGTTATTGTCTTCAGCACAAACGTAACAGGCACATACAGTTTTTTATCAAATGGGCTTTTCATCCACAAAAGATGGTGTTTAAGGAGCCCGAAAACACACATTTTTGAAAACAGGTTCCAGATTGAATAAATATAAAAACACTACCCTTGTGTCTCAGTGTGAACAGTGAATAATGATCCAGAAATAATGATCTTATAGCCCCGTCTCTCACTTAAACCACGTGCTAACCTCAACAACAGTTGAAACAATGCAGTGTGGCGTTCGTGTTACAGAAGCTACTGAGCTTGTTATGGCTTTAACAGCTAAATCTCTGCTCCTCTTTGACCACCGTGAACACCAAAAGGACACAGAGACCAGCACATGTCAGTGTTTGTCTACATTTCTCATGATGTATGCTCATGCTCCATTCATCTTCTCTGGTTTTGGTGTATGTCTGCAGCAGCGTTACAGCACCACTTACAAGCTTGGCATATATACCTCAGCGTTTTCATGTGGACCGACACATCTATTGAAACGATGCTGTCTTTACAGAGAACATTTTAAAAATGAAAACGTTTTCCTCTTCGTGTGGACAGGGCCTATGACAGTCGGCGAAGGATTTGTTTGATTGTAAAGTCAGCCATCAAATTTTAGTAGCATACATCAACACATGCTTTCATACATCTTAACCTGTCTCTTTTTTTCTCAGTGGCATTTGGCTCCTAACTGTTAAGGCCTGCATCTTTACCAATAACATCTCAACCTTCTGAGGATTCTTTCAGTGACAGAAGGTCCAGTCTGGCTCTCAATAGTGAAGGTGTTGTGGGTGCTGTCGGGAACAAATGGCTGTTAAATGGAGAGTGCACTGGCTGACGCTCCGACTTATCACCACCTCTAAACAAACTGCTATTACTTTGGAAAAACTGCCTGTGCTGTATTGATGTGTGCTGACAGAGTGAACCCAAGTTCACAGATTGGCTTTTGAGGATGTCTCTGCCTGTTAGTGTGTGCTTGTCATTTTCACTTTTGGTTGCATGGCTTCCTGCCTGTCATGCTATCTCGATAACTGTTTTTGAGCCATAAAAGTGTGATTTGCTTTGTGCTGAGGGACACACACACAGTGGGACTCTCAGTACCTCTGTTAGTGCAGAAATGTGCCTCTACTGATGAGATGGCAAGGGAGTAAAAGAGAGCAAGGAAAGAGAGACAGATCCGAAGAAAGAGTTGAGAGAAGTGCAGGAAAAGACTTTTGAGAAAGCTCCAAGAGATCATTGCTACCCATTGTTATTAGAAAATAATTGTGGTGTAAAAATTACTACAGTATGTCTTAGTTGTGACAGATTAATGATGTCTTATTGTCAAATAGATGTCTGACCATTTTGATGAAATATTAGTTCTCAGCACTTGTCTGGCCCTGGTTATTCACAGGTTTGAGTTGGTTAGGAGTAATACAGGGTCTTTTTTATATATCAATGGTCAGTTGATCTATCACAACACAGAAATAAAAAGTTTATTCCAGTTTATTTTAATTAGAAACATTTCTTGGGTTTTCATTGCTGTTTGATGAAATATGGTTTTGGGAGCATTTTTCATCTAAAGTGTTAACTTTTCAGCAACTCAAGTTTCAAAATATATAAGCTTTAGATCCATCAATGTAAACATAAGCAGGGGTTTCATTTAGATCAGAAATCAACTCGCGTTTTTTGTCTGTTAATTAAATGTAGTGTTGTTTTGCCATATTACTGCAAAACAAACAGAATAGTAGCAAGATAGGTGTTCTTCTTTTCTCTGCGATGTGAAATAAGGAGACCACAGCTCCTTATAAATGTTTCATTTCGCCAAAAAAAAAAAAGCACAGTGGAAGAGCTAAAGGATATCTGTACCCATTTTATTTATATCCTCTATGTCCAGCAAATTATTTTTTCATGGTTGAGCTAATTTTTTCTTTTAAATAAGGTTAGATCATCTTCAGCCAATCACCAGATAGTAGATTTCAGATTTGCTGGAAAACCAAGATAATGTAGCATGTTTGAAACTACAAAAACAGATATAAAAACGTAAAAAGTGATTAAAGTAAATTAAGTACTTTTGTGAGTTGTACATGCACATCTGCATGTTCCTTGATGTATAACAGTGTTCAATACAATATTTCTCAGAAAAGAGATTATGAAGCAGCGCAGAACAGTGGTGCAGCAGGTAGTGCCTCACAGAAAGAGGGTTGCTAGTTTGACCCCAAGCCTTTCTTTGTGGACTTTGCATGTTCTCCCTGTGCATGTGTGGGTTCTCTCCAGGCACTCTGGCTTCCTCCCACTGACCAAAACATGCTCTACATTGCCTGTAAATGTGGGTTGGTGTATGAATGGTTGTCTCTTGCTCACTTGTGGCCCTGCAATTGGCTAGCGACCCACCCAGGGTGTAGCCTGCCTCTCGCCCAATGTCAGCTCGGATAGGCTCCAGCCCCCCCCATGACCCTGCAGTAGAGATGATGGATGGATGGAGATGATAAAGCTGACTACAACCACAGTGTGGTGGCGTGAGACCTCAGTGGTGTAGAAGTGCAGCACTGATTAAAAAATAATGATAATTTCTAACAATAAATCATTCAGCAATAAATCTAAAATGTTCCCAAATACAATCACTAGTAAGAGCTGTAAAATTGTCAATATGGACTGAAAAATCTGTTTGGAAATGCAAATTTATCAAATTCTAGACATCGGATAAAAAATGTATTGTTCAGCATTTACTGTATTGAAATTCATCAATAGATTTAGATAAATGAAAATCATTTGAAAGCCTAGAAAATGTCAATTACTTTAAAAAACAGTGAGCCTGAATCACCTGAAGTCATCATGATAATCTTGATTTTTTTTTTTTTTTTCATTTACTTCATCGTAATCATCCTCACTTGCACAAAATAGTTTAAATTAGAAAAAGTCCCATTTTTAACAAATAGCATCATCAGTAGGTACTCTTGCTTGTGAAACTGGAAAACAACATATCTAAACCTGTTTTTATGTCACATTCAATAATCAATCCTATGTTTGAGGCTCAAGTTTGGCTTGTTGCTCACTACCTCCTTTGCAGTTCTTAGATCAGGAAGAAACCTCATTTGAAATAAGGGGGAGCTTTAGTAGCTGAAAGGGAGCACTAGCACACTGCATCAATTTGTTATTTGTGGCTAACTGAAGTAACCCTGCCAGCAAAGAGTTTGGGGACTGGATTTGATTTGCCTTGCTGTTCTCATGCTTCAAGTAAATGTACTATAAAGAGAACAGGGTTCTTTTCTCTTGCTTTCACTTGAATGTACTCTGGGCCAATCAACTGACTTTTATCCTCTATAATTTCAAATAAAGAAGAAAAGTCTACTGCATTGATTTGAGAAATACCATGAAACAATGATATAATTTGTTAAACACTGGTTAAACACTACTGCATTGATTTGAGAAATACCTTGAAACAATGATATAATTTGTTAAGCAACTAGTGCTTTCTTTTATTCACCCCGGCAGTAGAAATCTTCTGTTCCAGTACTAGCATCAATAAAAAAAACAGCATTGTTTCATTGCATGCTAGTGCTCATGCTGAGTCAAATTAGGTTTTTTATTATGTTTTTTTCTAAATTCTTTGATTTAAGGGAGAACCTATTTTTTCATGTCTTCATTAGAATTCTTCCAAAGCTTAAAATGAGTTAGAGGCTGTTTTAAGGGCAGGGTTTAATGGTATGTGGTTTAATGGTTTGCAGATTTTCTTTAGCAACTCCCTGCTTTCACCCAAACCTGCTGTACCATTAAATGTAGTCAGACTTGAGTTAGATTGTTTTTCTACAATTAGCCTTCTGGAGCTAAATTCTCTTGTCTCCTCCTCCAAACCATCAACCTGCCTTTTAGACCCGATCCCAACTAAGCTGTTCAAGGAGGTCTTTCCCCTAGTTTGTCCATCCTTGCTGGAGACAATAAATATATCTCTATCAACAGGCTACATGCCACAGTCTTTTAAAGTAGCTGTAATCAAACCTCTCCTTAAAAAACCTAACCTCGATACGGGAACATTAGCTAACTACAGGCGTATATTAAACATTCCATTTACTTCAAAGACCCTGGAGAAAGTAGTGGCCAATCAGCTATGTGACTTCCTTCAAGACAACAGCCTATTTGAGGACTTTCAGTCAGTATTTAGAGCTCATCACAGCACAGAGATTGCTCTAGTTAAAGTAACTAACGATCTACTCTCAGCTTCAGATGAGGGACTTCTCTCGGTACTTGTTTTGTTAGATCTTAGTGCAGCTTTTGACACTATTGATCATGATGTTCTTATACACAGACTAGAGGTATTACTCGTGATTACAGGGACTGCCCTAAATTGGTTTAAGTCCTACTTATCTGATAGATACCAGTTTGTACATGTGAACAACAAGTCCTCTGTGTACACTAAAGTAAGTTACGGAGTTCCTCAAGGCTCCGTGCTAGGTCCAGTTCTCTTCTCCATATATATGCTTCCCCTTGGTGATATCATGAGGAAACATTCCGTTAAATTTCATTGTTACGCTGATGATACTCAGCTGTATGTATCAATGGAGCCAGGTGAGACAAATCAGTTGTCTAAACTAGATGCTTGTCTAAAGGACATTAGGGCCTGGATAGCCAAAATTTTTGTTCTTCTTAACTCAGACAAGACAGAGATCATTGTGCTGGGCCCTCGACACCTTAGAGAAACCTTTTCTAATGATTTAACTGCCATAGATGGCATTAGCCTGATGCCAAACACAACTGTTAGAAATCTTGGGGTTCTATTTGATCAGGATTTATCCTTTAACTCTCACATAAAGCAAATTTCAAGAACAGCCTTTTTTCATCTTCGTAACATCGCTAAAATTAGGCCTATCCTGTCTCAGAACGATGCTGAAAAGCTAGTCCATGCTTTTGTTACCTCTAGACTGGACTATTGTCATTCACTTCTTTCAGGCTGTCCCAGGAAATTGCTTAAGACGCTTCAGCTGGTTCAAAATGCTGCAGCACGTGTACTGACTAGAACTAGGAGAAGAGACCACATTACTCCTGTATTAGCATTCTCTGCATTGGCTTCCCATAAATTATAGAATAGAATTCAAGATTCTTCTTCTCACCTATAAAGCTCTCAGTGGACAGGCACCAATTTATCTCGAAGAGCTCCTAGTGCCGTACAACCCCTCTAGAACATTATGCTCCCAAAATGCTGGCCTGCTCGTGGTTCCATCAGTTTCTAGAAGTAGTATGGGAGGTAGAGCCTTCAGTTATCAGGCTCCTCTTCTCTGGAACCATTTACCGACCACGGTTCGGGAGGCAGACAACCTCTCTACCTTTAAGATTAGACTTAAATCATTCGTCTTTGATAAAGCTTTCAGTTAGGGACCAGCTCATAGTCCATAGTTTAGACACATAGTTAAGATGCAATAGGCTTAGACTGCCAGGGGATCTGACACACTGGGCTCTATCCCTCTCTGTCTCGCACTCTCTCTCCATATATGCCTCTGCCCCTTTCTGTTTGCTCCTGTACTCGTCTCTGGCTCTTGTCTTGTAGGTGGCCTGGGATCCTTGGTGGAGACTGCCTGCTGCTGTGGAGTCAGGAAGCCTAAATAACTACAATTACAGACATAACACATATTTGGCCATCTCAGTCCAGTTCGTAATCATTATAGCTGTTAATTTAGATATTAGCATGATCTTTCTATCCATGGTTGATACATCTATAGTAACTATCTCCAGCACCACATGGGCATGAGATCCCTCTTGAAAATGAGGTGTCACATCTCAAGAGGTCTACCTTTAATACATTTATACTTAATGGAGACAAATATGGTAGGGATGCACTTGTGGTCTGGGCACCCATGAGTTCGTCACTACCATAAATTCTTATTTTCAGTAAGACTTTCATTGATTATACTTCTATAAAATGATCACCACAACTATACAGACATGAGAACCCTCCTGAAAACAAGATGTAGCATCTCAAGAGGCTAACTTCTAATAAATTTGTTTCCAGCAGAAACAAATTTGACGACGACAAGTCTATGATTGGTCCATTGATCTGTCACTAACTTTAGTTCTTACTTTAGTCCACTTGTCTCCACTTACCTCCCTTCCTTTGCCCACATACCCAACACAGCATCGTGTGGATTTGCTGTTCATCATTAGACAGGGGTCCACATTCAAGATTTCTTGCTGCTTAACAGAAGGTTTTTTCTTGCCGCCATGATGGAGGGATTCATGATTGGCTATATGGATTCATGTTGGGTGTTGGATGTATATATTTGTATATATATGTATATATGTCTTTTATATATGTATATATGTATCTGTGCATATATGTGTATCCATAATGTGAAGAGCTTTGTGCTCTATTGAAAAGTGTCTTGAGATAACACTTGTTATGAATTGGCGCTATACAAGTAAAGATTGATTGATTGATTGATTGATTGATTGATCACGGTCACTGATGCTGTCTTGTTCTTCGAAGAGCTTTCAAACACTTCCAAGCATCAAACAAGTATTCTGCCTTATAATACAGAAAATTTGAAATGTAAAAACCTTTCTAATAATAACAGTCATTATGATATTTTCTCTTTCAGTGCCTGGCTGTGTGGGACACGTTTCTCCTCTCACAGAGACCAGAGCCAAGGGAGCAGAGAGATTTTGAAGATGCCTCTTGAAGGGTGGAGATGATCACAATGGGATTATTGCCTCCTCTTTCATAAGAACACCCTCTGTTGTCTTTCCAACACAGCCAAATATAGACTGTAAACAAATGCAAACGTGTTACATCAAACAACACACTTTGTCTCTTTATTTCTTTCTCTTTTCTTTTCCTCTCGGCCAAAGAAGTTGATAACATTCCTGTGATGGCCATAGTCACTAAAACAAAACCTGTGATTCAGATATTCACAAATCAAAGTTTACTCCATGTGCACTGCCAAAAATGTAAAAAACTTTTGACTTTTTTAGCTACACTACACAGTTTTCAGGCACTCATTGCAAAGACATGAGGTTCAAACCAGACACAGTTCAAAACTTTTAATGGATCCATACAGCACCAATAGTTAATATTATTTTAGTTAATCAGTGCAACAACTTTTGAAATCATTTCTTTAGGAAGTTATCCTTAATAGAAATGTGAGTGTGAAAGGTTTGTACAAATGTTAAGATACTGGAGTCACTAAGATCCTCCCACCACTTAAATAAATTTAAAAAATCACTCTAAAATGATGTAGACCTACACTTACATTAACCTACACTGACATTACAACATGAGTGCAAAACTATAGGTACTTAAATTCTCTGTGTAGTGAAGCAGCAGAGGCAACCAGCTAAATGAATCAATGCTATTTCTTAAATGTATTATAATAACATTAGAGACTCAACTGCTCTTAAAAAATGTACTGCATCATTAAATAAATGCAGGGAGTAATGTGACCTAATTTATTATTTTCTAACATGCAACAAGATTCATTCAACAATTCAACATTCAACAATGACATGCATTCATAGTACTGTGTCTCTGTAAATAATTCTGCGTACTCTGTACTCAGTACTAAATAACTCATGTACGGTCTTTTCCCAAAGTTCACTGTTCAGCTACTTACTTTGAGGCTAAATCAAAGGTTTTTTGAAAGGTAATTTAAGTAGTTTATCGTCACAAGTGACATTTGTTTTTCTTCCTTTCTTTACAATGGCCTTAAAAACTTTTCTACTGAACAGCCTTAAGTTTTTGTTTGTTTGTTGTCTTGTTAAAGGAATGGTCTCAGTCACATATGTCTAGATACAAATAACACCCAGACAATATATTAAATATGTTTTGTGTGTGGAAAAACTACAGCAACCAGCAATATTTAATGCTTTTCTACTTTGACAGCTGTCATAACATGCTCACTGTTATTGACTAACAAACATACAGTAAGCACAATTAGGTTGAGCTATGATTACAGCTCAATCAGTTCATTTACCTTGACAATTGTCAGTGTAAAAGCACAGGGAGGAAATCAATTTATCAACAGATGTCTCTATTCTCCATCTCTATTTTGCTTTTTGGTGTTATGCAGCCTTTGAAGTAGTTACAGTTGTCCCTAGTTCCAGGTGAGGACACCATTAGTATGTTTGACAGTGAAAATACGAACAATCCTACAGCTCTGTACATTTCCTCAATCCTCAATAGGTACAGTCAACAGAAGAGTGCTTAAAAAGTGAAATGGTTCAGATTTATTATTGTGGTACCTTTCACAAGTTTTGATTGTGAAAGCAATTGCAAACTTTTCAAGGACTACTGGACTACTTGGTAAATATTCACATTTTTGTGTATTTTAGAACACTTTCCAATGCTGACATCTTAATTTAGAACCCAGATCTGGTGGTTCAAATGGGTCAATGGAGTTTGTCCCATCATTGGCTAAGTCTTTCAGTGAAGTTAAATCAGAACCTAGTGTTAAGGTGTTTGACTAATTTGTCTTCTTTTAAACTGTCAGACACTTGTCAAATTTAGCAGCTTTTGACTGACAGCATTTCTAGGTCATGCTTGTTGTCTTGTTTTCATTAGCAAGAATTTTACAGAGACTATAAAAAAGAACATTTCATAAGAAAATATCTAATTTAATGCATCTAATGGAATAAATGACACACACTGCAATTGATCTGTCAAGCATTGTGCAGAAAAGCTTTACTTTATGGAATTCTATTCAGATTTTGTTGTTTGTTTGTTTGCTTAAGCCAATGGAGACTTCATGTTTACTTTTACAGTGTCTTTGTAACAGAATTCCTAAATAATCTTTTTACACTGTTCAAATCTATTGTCATTGTTGCTTTTATCACTATTGAGTGTGTAAAAATTAATCCGAATAAAACTGATTTTGACATGTTGACATATAATTAAAGACTTATCTCACACTATAAGCTTTTTTGTCTTCAGTGTGCCTTTGAATGCTTGAAAGGAAGCAGAATTGATATGATATGATAAGTTAATTATTAAGTAGTCTGCTTGTTATTAAGCCTGAGAGACTCACAAATTAAGCTTGAAAATATATTTGTTTGCTAGCTGTGCATCCTCTGCAAACATAATTTGACTTCTTCAGTGTCAAAGTATCTGGCAAAGTTATGTGAGTTGCCAGGGCTTATCCTGAATGTAGCAGCTACGTCAAATAATTTTCCAGTCAGTTTCTTTCTGCCATGACAGCGTATTGATTGAAACAAAACAGATTTTTTTGCACACAGGAGAGTTAAAGCTCCAGGGCAGATCTAGAAATCCTGCTGTTTAAAAATGTTTAAGCTGTGAAAATAAATTACACATCTGAAGGTGTACAAGCTTGGGGTTTAAATATAAATGTTCTAACTAATAAAATGCCATGTGTTATGCCTATAACACATCATAAATATTCAAGTTGAGGTGGGCTGCTGAGCTGGGCAGTGAAAGGAACCTCTAATGCACAAGAGTCCTGTCCTCTCGTGCATCTTAGTGCCAATGGTGTGAATAAAGTTGCCCTCATTCAATTATCTCACATGCTTGCATTTGAACTACCAATGGGTCCATTGTCATCAAGCTACAGTTCAAAAATAGGTCCTTTTCTTGGTGGGAAATGTAATTCTATTTCATCCTTTCTGACCGGTGCTTCAAAGCACTGGATGACACATGGTGCATGCACAGGTCGAGTAGCTCTACCAACAAAGTCACGTGTGACTAGGGGTGTGCACAAGGGAGGGCAGGGGGGGCGATCGCCCGCCCTCGTGGCCCAACTGTTGAAAAACACGCGCTAAAGTGCCCTCTTGGGAGGAAAAACACGCTCTAATGTGCCTTCTTGGAAGGCAAAATGTGTTAAAGTTTCCCTCTTGAGAGCCATAACGCGCTCTAAAGTGCCCTCTTGAGAGCCAAAACGCACTCTAAAGTGTTCTCTTGAGAGCCATAACACGCTCAAAAGTGCCCTCTTGGCAGCCATAATGCGTACTACAGTACCCTTGTAAGTCAAAAGGCGCTCTAAAGTGCCCTTCTTAGAGGGCAAAACGTGCTCTAAAGTGTCCTTTGTGCCGTCTTGGGAGGCAAAACGCCTACAAATGTTCCATAGAAATACTATGGAATATTACTGTTGCAATGACTTATGTTGAGCCCTTTTTTGATCTATATTGAGCCAAAACTATCTCACAGAACCAGTTTTGATTTTCTGGTGCTAATATGGTGTTAAAATGCCAGGCATGGAAATCCCTCACCTTTCAGCGAAAATGTGTGGTTTGAAATCAAAATGGGTGACCTTGGGTGTAGATCCAATGGAAAGTTTTTTTTCTTTGGGGGTGTGGGGGGTAATCGACATGGACATGGAGGTATAACAGAGATTATCAGTGAACTGCAAACACGTGCACACACCTGAAGGGAGCCTTGAATTGGACAAAAACATTCACTCTACAAGCACAAGAGCATGGAAATTTAAGCACGAAGAGCCTCACATAAGCAGTGTTTTCTCTGGGAAGGTGGGGGGATACTGCTGCCTGATTGGTTTGAGAAGCATTTGGAAGCTTAAGACACCTCACCAATCTGAGTGGAATATAGCTAACGATAGTTTAATATTAGCCAAAGGTAATATCACCAGAAGATTTAAAGCTTGCTGAAAGAGGCATCATGTCATTGATGAATAACGTTAGCTAACACAGCAGGAGAGATAACGTAGATATCTACACAAGCCTCCAGTGGAAAATTAATTAACGCATTTCATGAGAGAAGTTATCAGTATCATATATAGCATAATGGGACCATGTATAGATAGATACTTTATTATACATTCATATTGTCCTGTAATTCTGCTTGAATTTTCTGTCCAAATGCATCAGATAAATAAGATAAAATAAATAAAATAAAATAAATAAACTATGATTTTGGATTAACTTTAAAAGAAAACCACCTGTTTCCACAGACTCATTTCACTTCAGACTGACAGTTCTCCATTCCCAGAGAGAAGTGAAATGAGTCTGTGGAAGCAGGTAATTTTCTTTTAAGTTATTCTAAAATCACAGGGAAATATCAAAATTCTATAATTTCAGAGGGCTTTAATTTTGAAAATCCACATCAGATCGTCCTGTAATAATACGAGTGACTCTCTGGGGTTGAGTACTGTCAGTCTGAGGTGAAATGAGTCCGTTGAAACAGGTGGTGTTCTTTTGAAGTTTATCTAAAATGATAGGGAAATATCAAAAATCTGACATTTGAGAGGGCTTTAATTTTGAAAATCCACATCAGATCTTCGTGTAATAATATGAGTGACTCTCTGGGGTTGAGTACTTTCAGACCGAAGTGAAATTAGTCTGTGGATACAGTTGATTTTCTTTTAACGTTAATCTAAAATCATAGGGAAATATCAAAAATCTGAGATTTCAGAGGGCTTTAATTTTGAAAATCCACATCAGATCTTCCTGTAATTGAATGAGTGACTCTCTGGGTTTGAGTACTATCAGTCTGAGGTGAAATGAGTCACTGGAAAAAGGGAGTTTCCTCTTAACGTGAATTCGAACTAGGGAAATATTTTAAACATTTGACTATAAAGTGGTCCTTTAATTTCGCTATTTATTCACTTTTACTTTGAATTCTGTTCTGGCACTGCATTACTGTATTACTGTCTATTTACGGGGACCGCCAAATGACTGGTGGCTAGGTTGACCCTGGATTTTGGAGTGACGGCTGACTTGACCACAGTCTCCCTGCAGCGGCTCGCCGGCTGCCTGCCCGGCGCTGCCGCATGATGTGCTGCTGGCAGCTCAACTGAACCGAGAAATGAATGAATCACTTGAGGAAGTGATTCGGTTCAGTACGTTCACTTAAAAGATTCGTTCTTTTGAACCAATTGTTAGCGAACGACACAACACTACTTCACATCTTCCCGCTTGCAGGTGTTGGATTGTCGATTTACATTGAAGGTCCTTGCTAGTAGCCCTGTGATCATTGATCAGAGCTGTGGCTGTTCAGTCACCCTCCAAGGGCTGTGAGGGCTTAGCCTCTTCGGCTTCTCCCTTCGGATCACCATCCCTGAGGTTGGTTGCTCCTGAACCATGAGTACCCCATCTACTTGATGCTGAAGCTAGCACTTATTAGCATACGGTCAGCATTGTATACTAATTCTACCAGCGTTTGATAGACACGGTGTGTCACTCTTAGCTTACCTCATGGTAAGGATAGCAACAGGGTTGCACCCTTGCTGTCTTACATGACAGCACTTCTCATTTGAATGAATATCAGCTGAATTCACTGAATTAAAAAAATGACTTTTGGTTTCGTTACCCCTTTTTTGATTAGTTTTGCTTTGTTTGCTAAAGCTGAACGGCCTTGCCTTGAACAGCACCCATTGTTGAGGGCTGGGTTTATTTTGGACTTGATTGGAACCTTGTCGGTGAAGGTAATGTGTGTGCCCCCCGCTTCTGGCAAAGCAGACCTTTTGTTGTTGTATTTTACACGCGAGCTGGTGTGTGTTCAGCGCAACAATTAACCGGCTACACGGCAGTGTGTTCGCTCCCTCTGTAGCATAGGTGTGTACGGCTCTGTTATCAACCGGCTATACAGCAGTGTGTTCACTCCCTCTGTAGCATAGGTGTATATGGCTTTATTATCAACCGGCTACATGGCAGTGTGTTCGCTCCCTCTGTAGCATAGGGGTGTACCTCCTTATCAAATTTTGGTACATGGCAATAGTGTTTCTATTTTTGCTAAACGCCATCTCTGTACATAATCAGTTATTTATATGCCTTTTGTTGGTGACAGCAGCGTCTGTGCTCCCCACTCCCAACATAAGTGTACTTAAGTGAGCTACTGCTCTCCTACTAGCTGTGTGTTTTCCGTAGTAACTTGCTGGTGAAGACAGTGTTCAAACTTCCCTCTCCCAGCCGTTATTGACTATTGTTGGTGCTAACAACAGTCACCACACAGGGTGATCATTGCTGTAGGTCCTGTATGGCTCCAATGCAGCCTGAAGATGGCCATGACCTCTGTCCCTCCTGCTTGGGCCTCGACCATTTGAGGGAAGCTCTGTCTGAGGATCCCTGCATGAACTGCAGCCACATGCCAAGGGCTGTAAGGGCTGCTAGACTAGCAGAGGTAGAGCAACTTTGTGGTGGTAATTATTCACCAGGACATTTATCCTGCCCCCCCAATTTAGACCAGCACAGCAGGTGACTCGTCGGGCTTCAGGGGCAAGAGGTGCCCCATCGAAGAAAAGGGTGAGGGAGTCACATCTTTCTTCAAGGGTTGATCAGCTGATAGCCGACCTCAACCAGATGTGGGCTGTCTTTCTTTCTCTCCAGAATGAGGTGGACAGAGGCTAACAACAGTGGTCATCAAGGGCCACAGCGCCCCGGTCATCAAGGGCCACAGCGCCCCAGTCGTCAGTCTACTCAGGCCTTTCGGGCACCCAATTGCTTGCCATCCAAGCACGCTCAGGCCCGCAGCAAAGTATGTTAGGGAACTCCACGCTTTGTCTATAGCTCCTGAGTGTCTAAGATGGGCACCAGATGACTCCAGGGTCACCTTGTGGCCAAATGCGGCATTTCTGCCTAAGGTTGTGTCGAAGGCAAATCTGGACCAGTCAATACAGTTGGCACGTTTTGACCCTCCACCTGAGGGAAATGCCAACAGGTCGTTGCTGCTATGTCCAGTACTGAGAGCATATGTGGACAGCACATCAGGTATGCGTAGATCTGACCAATTATTTGTGTGTCATAGTGGTCCAAGAAAAGGTCTAGCTGTCTCTAACAGCGGTTGTCTCATTGGATTGTGGAGGTGATCAACCATGCATACATATCAGGCGGCTGGGCACATTTCATCAGCTGGTGTGCGATGCCATTCAACACGAGCTATCTCCACGTCATGGGCAGCCCTTCGAAGTGTTCGCCTGGAGGCAATCTGTGCTGCAGCTTCTTGGGCTTCACCAAGCACCTTCTCAAGATTCTACAAAGTTAACATTCCCACGCCCTATCCACTGACAGAGATTGTTTTGACACCCCCTTCGGCCTCAAAGCAATGAGGTGGGTAGAGTGATACCTCGCGACCATGTTGGTATAGGTCATCCAGTGCTTTGAAGCAGAAAGGATGAAATATAACGAGGGTGACGTATGTAACCACAGTTCTATGGATCCTGGATGACCACCAGAGCATTCTGTCACTTAGAATCATGTGATCTCGCGAGAAGATTCTGCAGGAACAGATCCTCTGATGACACCGGAATAAGTAGTCTGGGTCAACAGGGGTCACACGTGACTTTGTTGGTATAGCTACTCAACCTGCGCATGCACAATGTGTCATCCAGTGCTTTGAAGCACCGCCTCTGGCGGTCATCCAGAATTCATAAGAACCGTGGTTACATATGTAACCCTGCCCCATGCCCAATTGCTCTTTCAAGATTTCACTTTATTTTAAAAACATTATTTGTGTGCTGAAAATCTTAAAAAAAAAAAAAATGGGTGAACTTTTGTGAGGTTTCTGGCGTCTTCCCTGAGTTGGGTTCTTAAACAAGCACACAAAAGTCTTTTTTATTTTGTCCTTAATTGAGGACAAGAGGGTCCCAGCAGAGGTTAAGTCTAAAAATCCATACTATGGCACATCACTGACTTCATCTAGACTCTTAGACCTGTTTTTTTAATGTGAGCATTTTGGTGATTTGGTTTAACATTCACACATTTTGCTTTGAATACAAAATTGTGAGTAGATTTTTTTTCTAAGTTTTATGCAAACCATGCTCTGCTTTTTCAGTACACAGATTCAAAGGGATGTGCAGGGGTTATTAGGAAGGTCAATAATGGGTAAACATAATAATAATTCCTTATTCCCCTTTGTAGAATAAAAGTAGGACCAGATAAGTTTCTGCAGCCAGTGGTTAGAGGAAGGCCCTAACTCTATCCTTCCCATCCCTCCTCCTTAGTATCTGAAGTTGTCTGGACTCAGCACAGAGCACCTCTGTGTTGGGGCAGAGGTCAATAGACTCATTGCAGATCTGGCAGGGGTCCCACGGTGTTAGCTTGGGTTTATGGTTTAGGTGCCTGACATTTGGTAATGTGATAGCTCTTGCACATGACTTCCTGAGGACACCAAGTGTTCATCAGACTCTTATCACAGAGTGCCAAGAGTGTCACAGGCAATAGACTAATGGACTTATTGTTGCCAGACATGAATTCTTCGGTGATGTTGAAAACACATTAGAGTTCTCGCTTCTGTGTCCTGCAAAAATAGGAAGTAAGTATACAAATTAATTAAACAATAATTATTTCATAGATGCAGTGCAGCTGGTGGGGGAGATGTCATTCAAATAACTAATAAAAAAGAAACATTTGATGATAAATGGACTCTATAGCCAACTATAAAAAAAAACGATAAAATGGCAAAATGAAAAAAGAAACGAGAAATAATTAATTAATAAATAAGCAAATAAATCAATTCCCTCCCCCCATGTTTAGTGGTTTACTCCTCCTAATACATATAGATAGATAAAAATCTGTCAAACACATATAGACATTATTTTGGTTTATCTTTGCTAAGGCTGCAGCATAAAATGAAAGCACATCACTGATATATTATTCAAAAAAGTTTTTTGATACATCTTTGAACTATTTGCTATTTCCATATTTAATAAGGAGGAACAATTTGCAAGGGTCTGTTCTTTCTTTACCAATTATTGTTTCTCCAAATCAGTGCAGTGCATAAATGGACACTGTGCAACTTACACAGGTCACCATATCACTCTGAGTCAGTAACATTTCATGGGTATTTCATTTTTACATGGACTTTAGTGTGAAAGTCCACTGAAAGTATAAAGAAAAAAAATCAAGAAATAATTTCTATCAGAGATGTCTGCTTAACCAGTGTTTCTCAGACTTGGGTTTTTATCATTCAAATAAACTTTTTTGAAAGACACAGACAGTGTGACAAATAAAGGAAAATTCTAATACAAGAATCATGTTAACTATTTCTCTACTTATTGAACATTGTGAAGAAAGAACTGCTCAGTCCATCTATGATAGTAAAAGTAGTTTAGAAAATATTAAATAAAAAGTAATAATTGTAAAAATATCTATTGACTTATGCTGTTTTTGATAAATTGTAATGGAATAATCTTAGTTGTTTTAAGGTTGGACTCGAAAGCTTCAAGAATGAGGCTGATGAAAAGTTGACAGTGACTTTATTGTTTCAGCACAGTCCAAGGTAAGTACAGTGATCCAGTGAACAAAGGTGATAGCGGTGGTGAGGGCTACTGGAGAACACTGTGGAGAGAGGGAGCAGAAAACACAGGTAAATTCTTCAGCTTGTAAGGAATCACAGTCACACAAGCACAACGAGAGCAAAAACTCCAGAAAGGAGATAACCCGACTGAGTCAGAGCTCACATAAACTCAGGTCTCAAGGAGTTAAAAGCAGCCAGAACAAACCGCGGGAGGAGTGGAAATCCACCAGCGAGGCAGTGAAGACCAGGAGCCGTTTAAATAGTGAGCGGTGATAGCAGAACAGGAAACAGGTGCGTGGCTGCAGCAGCAGTCCTCCAGGAGGTCACGCCAGGAGGGGGGAGAGCAGGGCAGAGAGGAGACTCCTCACATAAATGCCACTAAGACAGAAATGATAAAAATGACTTGACCACAAAACGTGAAGTACACAACAAAATTTAGCACATATATGAAGATGTCATATGTCCAGTTTTTGTTTTCATCATAATGTAGTAGTCATCATGAGTAATTTCAGGAATTTGCAAAAGATATTTCTGCTTGTACCTTTGGAAAGATAGAACCCCTATCTGGGTTCTATCTTTCCAAGGTTATTATGTATTTTTTGAGATATTGATCTGAATAATAATTAAAAAAAAATGTTTTTTAGACAAATGCGCAAGTGTTTGAAAGGAATTAGGCTGGACAATACTGGCCAGAGGTTACAACAACAGAGCATCCAAAGGGTGCAGAGTGTGAGTCCGTGCACATCATAATAATTTAAATGTTATTATTGGCCCACCACTGAACCCTCTTTGCAAGGTTAGTTTTGAAGAACAAATTAGGATTATATGACTGCTTATGACACCAGAGCTTGTTTGTTGTTTCATACATGGGTTCAGTTGGAATGACTTGAACTGCAGTAAGCAGTGAGCATGAAAAAAGAGAATTAATGAAAGAGAGAAAGAATCATAGTCTATTCCTAGCTTCCTGAATGGTGAAAGTGAATGTGTAGCTGTACATGTTAGCACTAAGTAGGTTATCCTACACACTTAATCATATTAAATATTAAAGCTGGTGCTTTAAATAAAGCAGTGGCTTTAAAATTAGGCCCTCAGCAAGCACATTTTTAAAATGCAGAGGGGAATACAAGAGAGGGGGGAATAAGATGTGGGAGGGGGGAGGAGAGAACATGTGTTTGCACATGTACACACTGCAGAGCTCTACAACGATGATAAGTGTGATGATGAGTGCTGTGTTCTGTGTTTACTGGGCCTTGCATACTGCTTCCTGTAGAATGAGACATTATTAGACTTTACACAGCACATGTCTGTGTGTAAATGCTTGTGGAGCTGTTCTTTGTTAACACTTCAAAACCAGTGTCAGCCTCTATGTGTCATAATGTCAACAAATCCCATAAAGCACCAAGTATTGTGTTCGTGTTCAAAGCCTGTTTGTCTGTTGTTTAAAGACTATCAAATAAAGCCAACCCTGGGTGCTATGCCACTACGTTTCTGTGAATGCAGATGCTATCATTTATTTTGACTGAATCCTGCTAACATACTTTTGTTGACTGAGTACTCATTGAAGCACAATATGTATTAAAATAACTTGGGACAAATACCACAGCACTGTCATATCCTAGTTTTGTGCTGTTATATCTTCATAGGAGACATAATCCCTTTTACACCTGTCCAACACGATGATCTAAATTAGACGTTTGTGTAATGTATTGGTCAAAATATAATTTGTTTAAACCACCAGAGGAAGTCTTTTGGTTCTTCAAAATACACTTCTTAAGCACTTTCCACTGATTGTCCAGTTTTAGTTTGCATTTCTTTAAAGGCAGCTGAGCTCTCTATAATCCTGGGCTCTTTTCCCTGAAGAAGACTAAAGTTCAGCTGCTCCCTACAGGGCTGTGGGTGCAGATCTATGGGTTACCAGGTGGACTGGATACCTTAATGCAGTGGTTCCCAACCTTTTTTGGTCTGTGACCCCATTTTGACATTGCAAATTTCTGGGGACCCCAGAGACATTTTTTTTCTGGAATTAGTTTTTCATCATGTTTGTTATACTGTACAAACCATGGAGGTTTGTTATGCTGTTTTTTCCTACTGACTGCTAGTTTGTGTGTTAAGTTGAAGCGAGGGAACTGAAGCAGCGGTAACTGTGAAGTCACATGATTGCGGCCTTCAATCAAGTTGTGCCAGCTCAGATATTTTTAAATGCTGCATTTTATTTGAATTGTATTCATATTTGAGAAAGTGAAAGTATAGAATACAGTTGTTTCAGATTGTGTGTGCTGTTTTAATTTTAAAAAGAATAATAATTAGTTAAAAAATATTTTTATCAGTAGCCTAACTTTTTTTTTTTTTAATCAATTACTAGACATTTCAGGCGACCCCATTTGAATTCAAGGTGACCCCATGTGGGGTCCTGACCTCAAGGTTGAAAAACACTGCCTTAATGACTCCCTGTGAAGCAACATCAGGCCCAGTTTGTGAGCAGACCATCAAGGTCCATGTTCTTAGTCTATGGACCACCAACGCAGGGCTGGGTTGGCTTATTTCACAATTTGATGAGATTACTTAAGATATCTGCATGTATGTGCAGCAATACCCAAACAGAGGGTTTGCCATTTAATACTCATATACTCATTGTACATTTTCTAACCTCTTTGACTCTACTTTGACCCTACCATACTAACTCTCATATCTCCTTTCTCATATACCCTTCTATGCCAAAACCCTAGGTTATTCATCTATTAAACTCATATTCATCAATGAAATCTCTGCCATGCATATCCCATATTTTATGATTGCTTAAACTGAAACATATGTAAATATCTTTTGTCTTGGAATTTCCTGAAAACAAGGCTCTTCAATCAGTCAATCAATCAATCAATCAATCAACCAATCAAGATTTATTTATATAGCGCCAGTAAATAACAAGTGCTATCTTAGGCACTTTGCAATAGAGCAGGCTGAAGCCGTTTTTCATTTTTTATTTTATAGATACACATATATGCAAATACAAATACATACACGTAGACAAAGTTGTTGGTACCCTTGCGTTAAAAAAAGAAAAAAACATAATGGTCACTGAAATAACTTGAAACTGACAAAAGTAGTGATAGATAAAAACTTACTGAAAATTAACTAAATAAAATCAGACATTGCTTTTGAATTGTGGTTCAACAGAATCATTTAAAAAATAAATAAATAAATAAATAAAACTGGCCTGGACAAAAATGATGGTACCCATAACTTAATATTTTGTTGCACAACCTTTTGAGGCAATCACTGCAATCAGGCGATTTCTGTAACTCTCAATGAGACTTCTGTACCTGTCCACAGGTATTTTGGCCCATTCCTTGTGAGCAAACTGCTCCATCTGTCTCAGGTTTGAAGGGTGTCTTCCCCAGACTGCATGTTTCATCTCCTTCCGCAAATGTTTAATGTGATTTAGATCAGGGCCCATAGAGGGCCACTTCAGAATAGTCCAATGTTTTGTTCTTAGCCATCTCGGGTGTTTGTAGCTGTGTGTTTTCGGTAATTATCCTGTTGGAGGACCCATCACCTGTGACTGAGACCAAGCTTTCTGACACTGGGCAGCACATTTCTCTCCAGAATGCCTTGATAGTCTTGAGATTTCATTGTACCCTGCACAGATTCAAGACACCCTGTGCCAGATGCAGCAAAGCAGGCCCAGAACATAACTGAGCCTGTCGTGGAAGTTTTTTCCCTGTTTCTGGTGAAGAATGAAATAAAGACTTCTTGCCGGCCGACATGGTTTTATTTTCTTTGAAAAGAAAAGGTCGACACACGAGTGGTCCGAATGCAGAAAGACCCTCAGTACAGAGAGACTTGAACATTTAAACATTTGGAACACCACTAAGGTGGGCTTCACACCTCTCTGTCTGCTGAAACAGGAATTCACAGGGTTTTGGATACAGGTGAGGGTCAGGTCTAGACAGGAAAAGACAAAAGACAAAAGGGGTCAGGAGAGGGACACTGACCAGACATGGTAAAAGCAACAGCAGACAACAGACATAGGATTTACATGGAGATGTCATTGTTCTTTGATCAAGAATACCTGGATGGGTGGGGGTCCATCTGAGCTGAAGGTGTCAGGAGGGGATTGCATATCTGAGGGACACCCTCCTAAGGTGGGTTTCACAGCCTTTTGTTGAAGCAGTGGTGTCAAGGGTCTAGACATTATTTAAAACAAAAAAGGGACCTGGTCTCTCCTGGAGTCAGGAGAGACGTCACAATTTTACCATTACAAGCCTCCTCCATGTTTCACAGTAGGTACAGTGTTTTTTTCTTTGTATGCTTCATTTTTGCATCTATGATTATAGAGCTGATGTGACTTGCCAAAAAGCTCCAGTTTTGTCTCATCTGTCCAAATGACATTCTCCCAGAAGCTTTGTGGCTTCTGAAAGCAGTTTGGCAAATTCCAGTCTTGCTTTTTTGTGATTTGCTTTCAATAGTGATGTCCTCCTTCAATGGCAATCTGATACTGATGTACCTCGAACTTGGAGTTCATCTCTAATCTCTTTGGAAGTTGTTCTGGGCTCTTTGGTTAACATTCGTATTATCCGTCTCTTCAATTTGTCATCAATTTTCCTCTTGTGGCCACATCCAGGGAGGTTGGCTAGAGTCCTGTGGACCTTAAACTTCTGAATAATATGTGCAACTGTAGTCACAGGAACATCAAGCTGCTTGGAGATGGTCTTATAGCCTTTACCTTTAACATGCTTGTCTATAATTTTCTTTAGAGACAACTCTCTCCTTAGCTTTCTGTGGTCCATGTTCAGTGTGGTACACACCACAATACCAAACAGCACAGTGACTACTTTTTACCCTTTAAATAGGCAGACTGACTGATTACAAGTTTGAAGACACCTGTGATGCTAATTAGAGGACACACTTTAGTTTAACATGTCCCTATGGTCAAATAATTTTCAATCTTTTCTAGGGGTACCATCATTTTTGTCCAGGCCACTTTTCATTAGTTTGTTTTTTAAAATGATACTGTTGAACCACAATTCAAAAGCAATGTCTGATTTTCATTAGTAAATTTTTAGCAAATATTTATTTATTACTATTTCTGTCAGTTTCAAGTTATTTCAGTGACCATTGTGAGTTTTTATTTCTTTCATGGAAGGGTACCAACAATTTTGTCCACGTGTGTATAATAAATATACATACATCCAGAGATGTATCCATCCAGGCAGAGACAAAGGGACTAGAAATAAGAATAAATGATAGCAACAAACCCATGGACGCCCAGATCCTAAATCTGTCCTCATCACATTTGTTTCTGCTGAATATAGATTCAATCAATCAATCTTGATCCATATTTGTCTTTGTCGAATATCAGTGTAGTAAAAGTAAGCCCCTTGAGATGTGGCATCCCATTTTCAAAAGGGACCTCATGTCTATATAGTTGTAAACATGGTTATTATGGATGTATACAACGATGGATAAAGAAATCAATTTAATATTAACATTAATATCTATAATTAATAGAATCTGGAGAGGAATTATGTTGATTAATTCACCAGCATCTAGCTGAACTGCCATTAAAATGGGTTTAACTGGTCTAAAGTATGAAGCTTCAGAGCTTTTAACTAAATTGTACTTTAATTTAATAAGGTCTTATTAGGACTTATAGCTCTTGTTTGAGCTTGTTGGAAATTTCATTAGAAAACACTAAGTTATGGTATCAAAAAAAATCTCAATAGAGTAATGAGACTGTATATACTTGCCTCAGTCTATTTTACTCATCAAAAGCCAACTCAGGTTTAGTATCTACCACAAGTATTTTCAAGATAAGAATCCATGAATTCAAGGATGTTTTTTAAACACAACTATCTGACAGAAGTGCTTCAGAGACTTATGTGAAAGTCTATGCATATTTTGAAGCACTGGGCATAGTTGCATAGTTAACTAATACTAGATATTATATCCATGTAAGAATAAATTAAAATCTCCATGTTTTATGATGCCACATGATGCAATACAGTGTCAAGACAGCACGTCTTTGAAGCTGCTTAATGCCTCTACACTGTGATGGTTACATAATCCTGTAAGTCAGTGCAGTAAATGCAGTCCATCAAAGTGTACAGATTATGTGATTCCATAATAAATGAGATATAATGTATAATTGTAAATAAAATAATGATGATGCATTAATTTGATGCTCCACTGAAAGAGACTAAATCAGAATCATGCTGAAGACAGGATTTTTTCTTCTTTTCAGTGAGCCCATGAAACAAGTCTTGGCTTTATAGCATATAAGTTGGAAGATATATTTCAATCCGCATTATTATATGTCACAGTAATTTTCCCCCCGTAAATGGTAAATGGACTTGAGCTTATAAAGTGCCTTTCTAGTCTTTTGACTACTCAAAGCTGCTTTACACCGCAGGTCACACTTACCCATTCACACCCATTCGCTCTCACATTCACTCACTGATGGTTCAGAGTTTCTATGGTAGTTATCCATCAGTATCAGCTAACACTTTCACACCCTTTCATGCCCATTTACACGCAGCAGTGGGAGCAACTTGGGGTTAAGTGTCTTGCCCAAGGACACATTGCCATGTGTCGCCCGGAGCTGGGCTTGAACCTGCAACCTCCCGATCACTGACCAAGCGCACTATCCAGCTGCGCCACCGACGCCCCGTGCCACCAATTTAAAAATAAAATGCACCTAAATAGAGTTACTTCAGTGATATAGTGACAGTTGATTCACACTTTAAGAGAAAAGGTCTGATATCATTGGCAGTGTCTCATGAAGTTCTAATATACACTTTGGTGCAACTTAGACACATCATCAGTGATGTATCCTGGGTTCATTGGGTGTTCCAGGTCTCACAACATCCAACACCCTCACCCAGGTGACCCAGTCGGGGTTGACTCCCCGGCTTGTGTCCAAGTAGCTTTTAAGGTCCACGGATCTCCCTGCTTGATCCACAGCCATCTGGACGCCTTCTCTGCCGCGTCGGTGATGTTTTTAATGGCTCTTCTGTTGTGCAGTCCCTTAACTCCCAGCATCTTGAGTGCCCTGACGAGAGACTGACCCCCGAATCCTCTGCACCTGACCTCGATGGGGTTGCATCGGGTCCTCCATCCCCTGCTTCGGCGCTCACCTGCCAGCTCCTTGTAATTGGCCCTCTTCCTCTCAAGGGCCTCCTCCATCCGGTCTTCCCAGGAAACAGTCAACTCCAGCAGAACCACTTGCCTTGTTGTTTCTGACACCAGGACTATGTCTGGCCTGAGTGTGGTCACTGCGATGTTCTCCGGAAATCTGAGCTGTTTCCCTAGGTCAACTTTCAGCTGCCAGTCCTGAGCTGTTGCCAGCAGCCCTCCTGCTTGACTCCGGCTCTGCTGTAGCTTCTCCCCGGCCCTAACAAAGGCAATGGACTGCCTTGTTGGTTGCTGGTGCTTACTGGTGGAGATCCCTGTGCTGATGAAAACTCCCTCCATATGTTTGCTCTGATAACTGCTGCTGACTGCAAGCTTCAGTCACTTGTAGAACATTCTTCTCTCTTTCTTTTTTATTTAATATCATGATAACTTAATAGTAAGCTTCTTTAAATATTCTTAAATAATTTTGAGGCTATATTGCCCCACCACATCTGTCATAAAATAATTTACTGAGCGCAGTAACATCAGCACAGTATGGCCAACCCATTATACAGGTAACAATACAGTATAGTGAAGAGTGAGTTATATCAGACACAAGTAACAGTGTGCATGGGGCAACACAGGCATACAAGGTGGGGATCACAAAATCATACTCTTCCTAAAAATGTCAAAACCCCCTTCACAAGGTGAATGGAAGATTTTTATTCTTTTTTAGCTTTCTCTCCCTGCATTAAACATGATATGAACTAACAGTATTAGCTATGACACCATTTTAAGGTACTTGCACATAGCTTTTTATTGCTTTGACATATTTAAGACTTTAACCCTCTTTGTTGTGATGGCTGAAGAATAAACTCTAAAGAACAATCTGCAGGTTAAATTTATTTTTACATGAATACAAAATCTTGTCTGTCAATGTCCGTTTTTTTACAGTAATTTTTGAATTAAATTATTTTTAAAGGACAAAGGCTCAAAATTGGTTGAAAAAGTTTCTACTTTTATGCTCTGTTCTGTACAACATTAGGTTTCTGAACATCTGAGTGCTCAGTTTATGTTAAATTTACACCATCTTAACAATCTTACACTCTATTTTACTTGTAAATTAGATAGGTCAATATCCTGTATGTGTCTGTTTTATATTTGAAGTTTGAGGGTACATTTAGTCCGTTTTTCCACAAAATGAAAGAGAAAACAGGCTTGTTCATCTCTCTACTTTATCTCCCCATTGTGTGCATGGGTTGTCACTGTGCTAAGGCAAAGTCAATTTAAATGGACAAGTAAATGGACTTGAGCTTATATAGCACTTTCCTAGTGAAAGCAGCTCTACACCGCAGATCACATCTACCTATTCACACCCATTCACTCACTGATGGCTGCAGTTTCTGTCATTTGTCCATCAGTATCAACTAACTCAGTCACGTTCTTTCAAACCTATTTACATGCCACTGACTCAGTCGTGGGAGCAACTTGTGGTTGCCATGTGACAGCCAGAGCTGGGCTTGAACCTGCAACCTTCCAATTACCGACCAAGCGCACTATCAGACTGTGCCACCGATGAAGTTAAACACAATTTTTCCCTTTAAATTCTTTATAATCAAATTCCTCAGGTCTTGATTTATCAGGGGACTTGTAAGATGAAAAAGCACGGAAGGAATCAGGGGCACCTATATCAGCAACTTAACACAAAAGGAGTCTGGACTCGGGAGCAGGGTGGTTTAGAAAGAGATAGTTTGTCAATGACTCTGGTAAGAGCTGAAACTTACAGAGAAGTTTACAAAAGGTAATTTATAAAAATATCTTCCTCTGGGCAAATGGACTTGACACACAGTGACTTTTTCTGCTCTCATAGACACAAAAACACCACAGGCTTGAAGAAAAGCATGTCTGGAGTGTAATAAGTCATGATGGGCAGTAAAGAATTGAAAAAGACACTCCAGGAGGAACCTGTCTGTGATGACTCTGCATAAATGCTATCATGACTTTTAAACACCTAAGTAAAAAACATGGATGTCTTCAGCATGACCTGTTTCTGCTCTCATTGCACTTAATCGGTTCATAATTAAAAATCTGATGGTGACTGTAAACATACAAATAAATAAATAACTTATATTAGTCCTCTAAGTGAATAAAATGTAAAATATAGACAAGGTCAGTGATGTACCATCACAGCTAATTAGACTTTTGTAGCAGAGAAATAATACCTAATATACAGAAATGACTCACTATAGTATGGTAATTCATATATTTAATTTTAAAAAAAAAGTTTTCTTGGTTATTTTCCCACAAACTGATTCACTGGGTTCTCTAACCTGTACATTGCTGTTTAAGTATTGTCTGGATTTGCATTAGATGACCCATAATTTGGATGCTGTTTAGCTTTGAAAAATGTCAGGAACTTATGTTAATTATTGAACCAATTAAACACTACAGTATATTAAAAAAAAAAAAAAAAAAAAAAAACTATAATTACATTTTTTTCCAGTATGTATTATGGTCACTGGACAAAAACAAGGTCACAAGATAGCTAAAGCAGGACATCTGACCCTTTTTAATAAATCACATCTTAAACAGTCTTTACTGCTCACTGGACACTCCCTCATTGGGCAGGCAGTTGAATAATTTATAACCCTAAAATACTGTTGGTTTTTACCAACATTCCAACCGGTATGCCTCTATCTTGTGTCTTTGTGCCTTTGGACAGTGCATTTGAATTCACGCACCATTCTTTCAGTTGAGTGGAGTCATAATTCAGTACATAACAACAGCTTGTTGTGACAACATAAATAGTCTGGCAGAGAATGAATGTTCTATGAACTAAAGTCAAGGGTGCTGTTACTGTGTTACATGCTCAGTGGGACTAAGGCAATCCAAAATGACAGCACTGAGGGGCCTCCTGAGGCCCTGCAGGCATGGTTAACTGTGTGTGGAAATGTATGAATGTTTCATTGACTCACATTCACATGATTTATGTATTTGTCTACATGTCCCACTTTACTTAGTCTTCCATCTCTAAAGACAGATGTGGACAATGTAGTGTTCAGTGTAGTGTTGACAATGAAATGATGAGTGTGTGTTATGTTGAATTTATTCCAGTCTCCCAGAGATTGCTTTATGTTTGTTTTTTTGTTGAAAATATTATTTTTTTTCTATATTTTTGCCTTGACTTCGGTTCAAATATTCATTTTGAACTGCTAGAGTATGGTCATAATCGCTGGTGTTCAAAAAGCCTTTCACTCCTCACATACAGAGTATACCAGCTGTTTTCTTAATTGTCTGTCACTCTGTTGGTGGTCCTGCCATTTTAAGGCTCCTTTCCCCACATGGACCCACTCTGTTCTGATTGGTTGAAGGGTCTACTCTGTGGTAATTGGTCAGTTGAGTGCTGCTTGCTTCCATGTTGTCAACAACTCCGCATTCATTCAACAGTCAATGCTCTGCACTGGGCTTTCCACTTCAAGCCAATTGGCTGAAACTGCCGACAAAACAATGGTAGGACATCACACTGGAAGGTCTATTGGGGTTGGTCGGGAGATGGTTAAGGCATCTACTGGCACTAGAGAGAGGGAGAGAGATAGAAGTCCTGATGCTGCAAATTTTTTACTTTTTAAGGGCACATAAACTTAAAAAAAGCAATATGGGCTGATTATTATATTTTTTGTCTAACAAAACCAAACTTCTCCTTCAGACTAAATCAAATATTTAGATGAGAGCACAAACATCCTGGCATGTAAAACAGTTCCCATGTTCTAGAGTTCAGTTTTCACATATTTTGGTATACCTGTTACTGCTAGCCCTGTAATCTGAGGAGGTGTTGTCATGTTGGCCCACTTGAGTGGCAGGCCAGCTCTTTCAAATTGCAATTTGTTTAAAGTGACAACAAAATATAAGATCAATAAGTGGATAAGATGTAAGAAGCTGAAGAAGCACTAATTAAATGCATAAAGCATGATGTCTGCAACAACTGCCAAATTAATGTGTAACTATCCAATCAAGCCTGGACTTACTACAAAATAACTACAATAACAAATATTTTGCCTTTCTTTAAGAATCATTCCATTGTCATTATCAGTATTGCCTTGACAAACAGTCATGGATGACCTGCTGCCATGGACCTTCTTGACTATACAACATAAATTCATATTTTTGAACCAGTTAAACCCAATTTAATGGCAGTTCAGCTAGATGCTGCTATTTTAATAAACATCAGTACTCTCCAGTTTATAATCATTACAGATGTTAAAGAGATAGTTTGGGTTTTTTGAAGTGAGGCTGTGTGATGTACTTGGCATGAGCCTGAACGTGTGTTACAGTGTCACAGCTCAGCTCTCTCTCTGTTCAGAAAAACTTGGGACAGACCCTAATGTTATACATTGCTGTACATGGTGCCAAACTTTCCATGTAATTAGAAGAATTGTTGGAGAAAACAAGCATCATCACATGCTACAAATATTTTGTTTACATCTGCTCAATATCCCACTACCATGCCACTTAGATTAGGTCCTGTTTTGAGACACAGCACAGCCTACATGTCCTTCTGCCAGCAGCGGCAACTAGTTTGCTTCACTAGAGGAAACAACCACTATGAAACGGGTATACAAATGAAGAATGACTAATTGATTGATTGAACATTTTCAATATCTGGATTAAGTTGTTGAATGAAATAACCATAGAGGCTATTGAAAAGTGGATCCATCCTGTCCTTTTATGCTTTGATTTTTGGTTTTATTCTAACATTATTTTATAAATGGGAAGTAAAGCTGCAATGATTAATCAAAAAATATGTGATTTTTACAATAGTCATTATTACATATAAGCATTAGGACCCAATAGAGCTGGCCTAAAGCAAGACTAAATTAATGAAAAGAACATTATATAATCTTTGTGTCGCCGTCTTGTCCTTCTCTGAACCTCAAAAAGTGTTCTTAAAAATGAATCACCACATTTCCTGCAATATCTCATCCAACGAACACTCATGGCCCAGCCTGCTCTTTCTATTTCTGACATCATGTGAGGACGGCAACCCACGCAGTGAGCCCTGAGGGTGGCAGTGATGCAGACTCACAGTCAATGTGACATAATACAACTTAATGACCCCGGCCCACTCCTTGCACTGCACAGGCATCACTGCATCGCAATTTTATTGTCTTGTTTTCATTTTATCAGCCTTTTCTGGCCCTATTAATGATGAATCCTGCTCATGAGGTAGCAACCCTACTCTGACATTTTTTTTCTTATTAAGTGTCATTTCGATGTTGATGATTACAAGAGATCAACATGCAGTGCATTAGGTGAAAACTCTTCTCTATGGGCTTCTTTATGAATCTGTGCAGACAAAGGAAATTTAACCTTTATCAGTCTTCCATGAGATATGCATCATGATTTGCAGTCATATAAGTTTGTGTAATACATTAAAGATAGACCTAGACTATTAATGAAAACTTTTGAAATTTACATTCAAGGTATTTCTTCACTCCTGTCGGCTGGTAAAACCACAATGTCAAACTAAGACATTTCCCATACTCAAGAAAGGCACTCCTGTTTGTGTGCTGAAGCGAAAAACTTTTAACCTTAATATATGTGTTGGCCTATCTATTTAATGTGGACCCATTTCATGGACAGGATCTCAAGGTGCTGCCAGGACTGGCGGGTTTCCTGTTGGGGTTCCTAAGAATTATATTTTTGCTTTTGAAAACAATGTGGTTCTGTTGGCTTATTCAGGGTGTGGGGCCTCTAGCAGACAGTGGGGCTGTTCGTACCTGAGTGTGAATCTGCAAGGATGAGAGCCAGCACCTCCAGGTTCAAGGTCATGACTCTCTTACAAATGAGGGTAGAGTGGACCATGAGCCCAACAAGTAGATTGGTGTCATTGTTGGATCGAGTTTCTTTTAAACTGTCTCTTCACATTACAGTATTACTAACTGAGAGAGGAGTTAAAGCACGTCTATATTACCAATAGCTGTGTGTAAGTCCAGTAAAACAGCACACAGACTGTGTGTCTGCTCTTTAAATGTTTTGGCTTTACACCCTAAAAAAGCAGAAGATCAACGGATTGATTAAACCGATCACATATGAGCCCTTTGGGTTTCTTTTTGGGTTAGATCAGAAAGGTTAGCTATTTTACTTTGTTTCTATTCTTAATGCTTAATCAGGTTAACCACAGTTTGACACAAAAATGAATAACACCCAAAATAAGAACTGTAGCAAACCTATTTTACTTGCTTCAGGAAAGCAAAAAGAGTAGGCTCTATTCTACAGTTTATAAAGGATTCTCTTTGTGTGAGTGGATTTAACCAAAGCCATAGAGATTATGGCATTGTTCTATTTTGTTAGCATGGTTGAACTGCCATAAAACCTGTTTTTCGTAGACCACTGGAAATTTCTTAAGAAGACAGTCTTGTAATATTTCTAGAAAAAAAATCTCTGTGCAAATAATTCTAGTTATCAAAGACTGACATTCATCTCAGTCACTTAGAGAAGTTAACAATGGAAGATTTAAAAGATATGTTGCCTGCTGCACAAGTGTCATCAATTAATGCCACTGAGGGTCTTGTCAACGCTTGTCTGTATCTTCCTAGAGGAGTGGCTTTTGATAAGACTACTTTATTCGCTATATATGGCAACCTAATTCTTGCAGTCATCATCTGACAGGAGCAACATAACATTTGCCTCATTAAATGCATTCCCACAGGGTTGACTGTCAGTCATCTCCACCAGTTGCATTTTGCTTGATCCCTGCAGACACCTCTTTCAGTATAATTGATGGTGAAGGGGATCTGGCCTATATCAGTGGGAATGCACACTTCTGAACCCCAATTCCCTACATACCTGCCAATCCACCCACTTCCACTCTGTTTTTTTCCTCTTGCTTCTTATTCTTGGAGAAAAGGATGAAAGCAGCAAACGTGGTAGGATGCTGAATCTCGGGAGGTAGATTACTGACACGGTACTAAGTAATCAAACTTCCATTCAGCCTAGCAGCCTTTCATTCATGCATGCTGTGGAAGGGATGTGAGAAAGCTGCCTTGGCTCTGTTAAAGGAGAGCAACATCATTGCTGATGCTAGATGCAAGGATGGTGAGGTAAAGATAGAAAAGAAAGAGATATAAATATAACTTCACCCCTCACTGTGCAGTGGGACCCCTTTAAATTGTGTGCAAATGAATCTGATGAAATCATCATGGTATCCAGTGTAAGACTAAGACATGTTTCTCTCTTTCCAAGTGTTTTAAATGCCTGTAGTGATAGGACAATATTCTGCAAAAAAGCAGTGACTCGTCTCTGGATATTAATACTTGAATTAAAAAAAATAAAACATACACAAAAATGCAGTCTTTCAATTTTCTGTGTATTTGTCACTGTACCTACATACAGTATGTTTGTGCATGACCAGCTCAAGCAGGGCATAGGTATAATTGTACAGTGTTGTGAATGCTGCCAAAGTGCTTAAAGGTGGGGTTGGTAGTCATGGAGAACTAGCATGACTTTGAATGTAGCATCTCCTCAGGACTCCGTCTCTTTTGTGTTTTGGCCTTCTGTCTCTCCGTCTTTCTTTTCTTGCGCGGTTTAGCAGGAGGAGCGGTTAACAGTAATTGGGGTATAGGTAGTTTCTCTGCCATTCTCCAACATACTTCGATCCCTCTCAGCTATGAGCATTGAATCAGGGTCAGTGCATGCCGGCAAAATGTACGCGCAGCAGGTGGGCAGAACGGCAGTACGGGATTTGATTGGTTCGGTCCGAATCGCTGTGATTGGTTGGTGTTTTCCCTGCTTTACTCCTGCTGTAGACAGCGGCTATTTTTTGCTCTCTTTTAAGAACACATCATGCATTGATTCCCATCGGGACATAATGATCATTTTAACCAGTACAACAAAAACTGTGTCTAAAACTAATTACCTACCCTGCCTCTAATGTAAGCAATGGACCCAGAGACCTTCTCTTATATCGGTAGGGAGGACAGGTGAGACCATGAAGCCCTGCACCAGCCTAACAGCTTGTTAATTGACAGGTACAGCTGTTGCCATGCCTATAGACCTCTAATGGGATTACTGACAGAATGAATGTACATTGTGTTCTACAAACATTTTTTTAAGATTATTTGTACAGAACTTACAGATCATCCCAACATGCATCAGAATGTTAGCTCCTGGTAGCTTGTAATTAATTCAAATCAGAGAATTATGGACGAATTACAGACCAGCTGTTGTTTTACAGTCACAAAAAAATCTTTGCAATGGGCGGAGGTTTCCTGCAATCAACATTGTTCCCTCTGAACCTTACAAAAATAAGGACCAACAACCCCAGTTTGCCAGATAGACACTGTACCACACCTCCTTCCTACACTGAGGAGGCGAGAGAGCCAAGACAGACTAACAATGTCTTTAGCTTTCAGTATTTCAGGGTGAATCTCATCCACCCCTGGTGCCTTGCCACTGAGGAGGTTTCTGACCACGTCAGAGACTGCTTAACCTGACACGCCAGACGGACATTTTCAGAAATATGTCACTAGTCTATCTGGGAAAGAGCCGTTTGAAAATGTTTTCAGGGGCAGGACCTTCAAAAAAACTGCAGCTGGTGATTGGACCATCATTCTACTAGTCACACTCATCACAGACCAATCCATATCAAGCCGCAGTATGACGTAGCAGCTCAAACCTGTTGTTAGCTGTTAGCTTAAACTACATTTCAGTCCTTAGACTATTGTCTTACATTAAATTATACCACACAGATGTATCATTTTCCACCCATATGTGACACAAACCTTGTCAACAACAATCCCCACCAAGTTCTCCTGGTAAACTTCTTAGGAGAGCATATTTCTGAGTAACCATGACTACCATATACTTACCTGCATCATCCGCAGAGGATTTTCACATTCTCTCCCAGTTTCTCAGCAGTGATCCCCGGTCAGGAGAAGAGCAAAAACATGATTTCCCATAAGAGAGGTTTAAGTGACGTTCCTTGGTCCTCTTTTAAAGAAGAAATTTAGTCGATTTCTGATAAAACTACGGCTATTGCTGCATTCACAGAGACAGCTTCAGAAGCCACCATTGTTTTAAACATGCAGTCACTTCCCGCTGACGTCACATCTTCAGCTCCCACCATCTTGTTCTTGTTCTCAACAGGGAAGGAGTAGATGAGGTCCTCTGGGATGCCAGATCATCACACAAATTTTAATTTTAGACAAAGATAACCTGAGTAAATACAAAATGCAGTTTTTAAATGATGATTTCATTCATTAAGGGGAAAAAGCTCTTCAAACCTTCATTACCCTATGTGAAAAAGTAATCACCCCCCCTTGTTAAATCATGAGTTAACTGTGATTAATCTCATTTTTTTCAAAGCTGAGTTCAATTTCACTGACAACACGCAGACCTGCTTACTGACAGACCTGCTGAATTAAGAAATTGCTTAAACAGAACCAGTCTGACAAAGTGAAGTAGGCTGCAAGATCTCAAAAAGAAACCCATCATGCCACGATCCAAAGAAATTCAAGGACAAATGAGAAACAAAGTGACTGAAATCTATCAGTCCATTACAAAGCCATTTCTAAGGCTTTAGGACTCCAGTGAACCACGGTCAGAGCCATTATCCACCAATGGAGAAAACTGGGAACAGTGGCAAACCCTCCTAGGAGTGGTCGGCCTACCAAAATTACACCAAGAGCATAACGAGGACTCACCCAGGAGGTCAAAAAGAACCCAGAACAACATCTAAAGAACTGCAGGCCTCACTGACCTCAGTTAAGGTCAGTGTTCATGACTTAACAATAAGAAAGAGACTGAGCAAAAATGGCATCCATGGGAAAGCTCCAAGGCAAAAACCACTAGTGACCAAAAAGAACACAAAGGCTCATCTCACATTTGCCAACAAAACATCTTGATGATCCTGAAGACTTTTAGAAAGATATTCTGTGGACTGACGAGACAATAGTTGAACATTTTGGAAGGTGTGCGTCCCGTTACATCTGATGTAAAACAACACAGCATTTGATAAAAAGAACATCAAAGCAACAGTCAAACATGGTGGTGATAGTGTGATGGTCAGGGGCTGTTTTGCTGCTTCAGGACCTGGATGACTTGCTGTGATTGATGAAACCATGAATTCTGCTGTCTACCAGAAAATCCTGAAGGAGAACATTTGGCCATCAGTTTGTGACCTCAAGCTCAAGCTCAAGCTCCATTGGGTCAAGCAACAGGATGGGGACCCAAAACACAATAGCAAATCCACCTCTGAATGGCTTAAAAAAACAAAATTAAGGTTTTGGAGTGGCCGAGTCAAAGTCTGGACTTAAATCCAATTGAGATGCTGTGGTGTGACCTTAAATGGGCAGTTCATGCTCGAAAACCCTCCAATGTGTCTGAGTTAAAATAATTCTGTGCAGAAGAGTGGGCCAGAATTCCTCCACAGCGATGTGAAAGACTCATCACCAGTTATCGCAAAAGCTTGATTGCAGTTATTAATGCCAAGGGTGACACAACCAGTTGTTAGGTTCAGGGGGCAATTACTTTTTCACATAAGGTCATGAAGGTTTGGAGAGCTTTTTTCCCTTAATGAATAAAATCATCATTTAAAAACTGCATTTTGTATTTACTCAGGTTATCTTTGTCTAAAATTAAAATTTGTATGATGATCTGAAACATTTTAAACAAATGAAACAAATATGCAAAAAAGTAAGAAATCAAGAAGGGGGCAAATACTTTTTCATGGCACTGTATATACTGTTTTTTATTGGATATGCTCATAATACTGTCCATAAATACACCACTTCTCAAAATATTTGGTTTTTGGTTTTAAAGGGGTTTTTTTTTTTTTTTTGTTTTTTTTTGCGGGAGGTATTTTGTGACATTGTAGCCGATATTCAGGCTATAACAATAATACACTGACCAGCCACAGCCTAAAACAAAAATACAGACAACAAGTCATTTACTGATCAGCCATGATCCTTTTCGAAATTTAAAATTAGAAACACCAGATGGTTTCAGTTTGTAGGGATTTTAATTGTGGGCCAATGTTATCTTTTCTTTGGCACTCATGCTGTTGGAGACAAACCAAGCAGATCAGGCTGTGTGTTCAAGGCAGTTAAAAGCAGGTACAGTAATGGAGTTTATTGTACCCAAAAAGTGGAGCTGTTCCTCGAAATGGTGGATGCATAGTGATAGAGATAGTTTGCAGAAGAATTTTAGATTAAAGGGATAGTTCAGTTTTTTTGAAGTGGGGTTGTATGAGCTCCATATGGCCACTAAGTACATTAGATGCAGTAGAACATTCTCTCCTCTCCCTCAGTAAGCCACAGTCTGTAAGACTCTGTTACGCAGAACTAGCTGCAAACAGGGAAGTAATGTACCAAGCACAAAGGGTATTTTCTCCGCCTACAAGAACTCCCATCAAAAAATAATACCACAGTTTAAGAGTACGCTACCTAGAAATGTTTTTAAGTGCATTAACTTTTCGGAAATATAAAGTTTATCTGGAACTAACCGAGTCACATCATGTATTCCTCTGTGCAGCTCTGCCGCGAGCCGCTGAATCACTCCGCCTCCCTCTCAGCTGTTGTAAACATAACAAGCTAGCAGCTTAAGATGCCGGTTGTAGCCTCGTGTAACTTTTATCAAGTATTGTAATTCTTTTGTTCTGACTCTTAGTGTTGTTAGGACTCTTAGACAACGTAGGAAATTAAAAATAAGTGAATATGACAGCGACGATGAAGTTCCACTCACTTTGGAGCCAAGAGAATATCTTTATGAACCGGAGTTCACAGAAGAAGAGCTGCTGCAGATGGAGACTGAACAGACCTTACCCCCCCGTGCTTCTGCTGCCACGAGTGGATCTGTCTCAGTCTGAGGATACTGGTGACTCTCACACTGTCTGTATCACTTATCAGACAGACTTTCCTGCTCTTCTGAATCCCGGAGTTTTGCAGACATTCTTCAATTTCCCGAAGATGAACTGGAACAAACGTCCCAAACCTGAAGGACCTAATGACAGTTTATCCTCAAAGTAAGTAATAGTGATCTGTCAGAGACAAACAAGCAGAGTAGATGAGGCCGTTTACCATAACATTGCAGACTACCTGTGTGTGTGTGTCTCTCTCTCTCACACACATAACCATTACTGTTGTGTATTGAGAGGGGTTGTGTGTATTAGCATTGCGCGGCTAGCGGCAGTGCTGCGTGGTTGAATACGTAACGTGAGTATGTTAGTTCCAGAACTATATATCATAGGTAGCGTACTCTTATAAACTGTGGTGTTATTTTTTGATGGGAGTTCTTGTAGGCAGAGAAAATACCCTTTGTGCTTGATACATTACATTTCCTGTTGGCGGCTAGTTCTGCGTAACAGACTCTTACGGACTGTGGCTTACTGAGGGAGAGGACAGAACGTTTTACTGCATCTAATGTACTTAGTGGCCATATGGAGCTCATACAATCCCACTTCAAAAAAACTGAACTATCCCTTTAAAACAGCTTTTGATCCTCAATGAATTTCAGAATAATTCAACAATATGTATGTAACCTGTCTTGAATGACAAAGTAGAATCTAGCTTCAAGTTGTATATGTGGTGGTGTGGTGTGCATGGTGTGCGTTTGTATGTTATGTTGTAGCGACCCTCTATCCACCATTAGCATCACACAGCCCCCACCATCCTGAGCACAGCCTCGCGAGTTTAATTCTCACACCCACGCCCATCCACGTCCAATCGCCACTCACCACTCACCCACGCCCCGCGCCGTTCAAACTCTCCTCCAGGAAGTAGGCTATTTGAGCATGTCGGGAGACGCTGCTCTGGGGGCAGACAGTGAGGAAGAGACCGGCTAACCGCATGTAGTAGCGTCAAAAAAGTCCGCGTCTTATTGCTTTATGCTGTAGTCCTGCGCGTCCTACGATCCGAATCTGTGTCCTACACGAAGAAGGATTATCTTTCCGTGTGGAATTGTTTGGGGGGAGCGCCTCGTCCTTTACCTGAGCTGGAGTCACGTCCACTTCCTGGTCTGGAGACCGTCAAGTTGGCTGGAGTGACCACGTACCCCGACTGTCAGACTGACCCGTCAGACTGACCCTGACCTGACGACGGAAGCGTGAGTGCCTCTTGAGTGTGTGTTATTTCTGAAGGTCCGATATTAAACGGCGAAAAGACGCTGCTGTGTATTTTTCTTGTGTTGTGATGAGCGTGGGTCCGCGGTAAAACCCGGACTGGATTTCGGTCGCTTGTGTACTTCTCCTTGGGTTCGAACTGGACTGAACTGCGTGGGTATTTATTTTGAAAACCCGGAACGGACTTTTGTGTTGAATGAACTGAACTGTACTGAAACCACACACACACACACACACACACTCACATCTCTTTGGTTTTGTTTCTTTTTTATGCCTTTTTACTTGCAAATTGCATTGAATATAATTTGGAAAATCTGCTTTGGCTTGGCTATTCTTTCTTCTTGTTTTGCTTTACTTGATACATGCATGAATTGCTGTTGAATTTTTTGATTCATTGTTTTGTGCGGGTATAAGAAAAAAGTTTTGTTTTGTTTAATTGTCAGACGAGACTCTGACTGGCACCCCGACTAAACCCGTTTTGTGTACTCTTAAAGCTCACATAAATATTAAGGCAATATGACCTCTGCACTATGGCTTCAACCATGGCTGCTGCAACATGAATAGTTTAAATGTAGAACAGGGCTGCCAGCAGAACTGATGGGTCTACGCACTTGTGCGACCAGATGCCAGGGAGAGGTACACTTTAAATGTGCCCGTGACATCCTCTCGAGTTACTGTTCTTGGTAACAAAAATAGATGAGCTTCTGGTTGTTTTAATTTTCCAGGAACATGTAGCTAGTTTTGTCTCTGAAACTCAAATTGGCGGTTATCTGAAACTTTTAGTTGTGTAATTAATCAAAAGTAGGCACTGTTGATGTTTACTTCATGGTTTAAACAGATCAGATAATTGATTGTTACCTATAGTATTTACAACAGATCTGAGCTTTGTGAGTACCTATGTCTAAAGTGGCAGACAGGTATTTTAGTTTGCGCTTTGGTATCACTGGCCCCAATGTGTAACGCTCTGGTTTATAAAAACAAGCATTTCAGGTAGTTAAACATCATATCAATTGTGATATTTTGGCTGTTAAAAATCAATATTAGCTCTTTTGTGAAACAACAGCACGGCAGTTAAGGTTTGTTTTAAAATGACCACTTTACTAAGATGCTAGGTTGTAGATGAATTGCCCTTGTGAAACAAACTAGATGAATAGTGCAATTGCCTATGAACCACAGATCACTATTATCTCTGTGTTGTTCCCTTTTATTCTTTCCTAAAAGTTAAATTCCCAGGGTCTTTAGAGGCTATTAAAGGAATTTCTGCAGATCAAACAAATTACACTGAAGAACTAGAACATAGAGTGGGGCTCAGGGAAAGTGGGTAAATTAGTAAAGTAAATTACAAAAAAAAAAAAAAAAACTACTGCTGAAATGCAGAATGTGAGAAACTTTTGGTGGGGTATCCCTGCACCTCCAGCAGTTAAACAAGCTACAACACTGTTTATCAGATCACAGAGCAGGACCTGGATGGTCTCGGTTCTCACGTGTACCCTGTCTGAATCAGAGCGTTTTGAGGGAGAGCCTGAAAAGCGGCTAGAGAGAGGCTTTTGTAAACGCGATTTTGAGGCGACGAAGGAGCTTTATGACCTGCAAATTATACAGAAGTACCCCAAATGCATCCCAGATTGGCATAATGACAAGGAAAACAGCATGATATGTGCCCTTTAAGAACAATGTAGGATGATTTAACAGGATGACTTGCTTAAGTCAAATAATCCCTGGTTTATGTGTCAGCATATACACTTTTCAGGAGTTCCAGTTTAGTCCATTTATTTTGGTAAGTGCAGTTTATCAACTATAGGGGTTATATGTAACTACAAAGCAACTGAATGACTAACTTGATCTGAGCTAACTAGGTAATTAGTCTGTCATATATTTACACATTAATTACAATGTTAAAAACATGTTTTGAAGATGTGTAGTTTTTCGTGTGTTCAGTCCTTTATCGGCTGTGTTGTCTGTTTTGCCTCTGGTTTGACTAATTTTTAACTGCGCTTGCCTGTTGTATTTCTGCCACTAGGGTTAACTGTGAAGTAGCGTTTTAAATTGTTTGTTGTGATGTCTGTATTTTACATCAGACCAACTGGTTTGAAACGTTAGTTTGGTTGCCCTGACATTTCTGTCCCATTGCAGTGAGGCTGCTTGCCGTCTGGTGGTGGAGGCTTGGCACTCTGGTGGTTGTCTGCACCTTTATTGTCGTGGTAAGCTCACCGAGAACACCATAGTTTGCTGTCTATGCAAGTGCACAAGTCGTGGGTAAGTCAACTTTTATCACACCCCCTTGACTGTTAGGTTGCCTTCTCACCCTCTCGCACCTCCTCAACTCCCCTTCCCTGGTTTTAAATTATTGATTGTAAGTATTTTAATATTTCAAAAGTGCTCATTGAATTGTAATACTATCATGCTACCTATAATAACTTGTAATGTTCTCTTTTTTTCTCATTACAGCTCAACCTGACACCATTACATCAATCCATTCTTCCAATCTAAATTATTTATAAATGATTTCACTTTCATTTTGAGGGGAAATGCATCAGCCTTGTGTGAGTTTTTGAACATGTTGAGTTATTGAACATGTAAATGTTGAGTGTCACTGGAAGACAATTCCTGGTGTGAAAGTCCTCAGGTGATGGTGTTGGCTCATTTAAGATGTAGCTATTACTCAAATATTATGTATCTTAGTCCTTCTTGCTCCAATACAAACAAAGTTAGTCATTCATTGGTCATTGCAGTGTGCATTACTTATCTTTATAAACTAAATCTAGCCCTACAATGCAATGTCCTTTTCCCCAATATTTAGTTGATAGGGCTTAATCAAATGAACATTTACTACTTGCAGAGTAGCCTATGTTCCTTGTCACAATATGTTTGACAAAAAGGTGGTCTGTTATATGAAGCTAAACATGTTTCAAAGCAGGTAGACCTTGTGTGCTCGTTCTTTCATCAATGTTTTATTAAAGCCACCTTCATTCTTGACTCTCTTCCTGTCTACCTGCACAGGTGATATTTAGACATTCATTCAAGCACTGCACCAACAAATAATGCCAAAACTTTGTATTGATTCTATGTACAGCACTTTGGAGACATTTTTGTTGTTTAAATGTGCTATACAAATAAAGTGGATTGAACTGGATTAAACCTTGTTTGGCTAATCATCCTGCTGCCGTCATATTTTAATGCCAGCAGTGTCCAGTGTCAGGACAAGCTCCTCAGAAGTCTGCCCATCTGATCCTAAAAATTTCAACAAAGCAATAAAAACAATGAAAAATGTGCATTATTTAAACTGAATGAATAGGCACATTTGTAAATGTGAATGGTCAACAGCATTTCTGGCTCTGTCAGAGAGAAACTTTGGTGTTCATAGTAAACCTGCTGCTGATCAGATCAGGTTAATAGACTCAAACCCCATTCACACTTGCAAAAATCCCTGACATTATCCAGAATTTACCCTGGTGAGCTGTATGTGTGAATGCAAACAGCTGAGTCTTTCATCCAGGTAATTATCCTGGTGTTCCCCCCTAATTAGCATTAGGGAGGCAAAAGCTGCGAGTCAGATGACAGCAGGAAGTGACTGCGCTTCCAGTGATTAGCATAGATGCTATCCGCTTCAGTTGCAGTTTTATCAGATCTTGACATTTGCATTTCTTGAAAAACAAATTTCATCACTACAAACTTCTCTATACAGAGGATATTTTCGCTCCAATTCTGACATATTTTGATGGGAGTTTTCTTTAAAAAGACAGAACTAACGTCTATCACCTACCAGATATGCTTCTGAAAGTTTTTGCCATCCCCGAACGAAGAGCCCTCTTGCCCTGCTGTTGGATGTGGAGCTAAAACACTGCAGCTTTCTTTCTGTGTACTAACTGTTGTGCATGTTGTGACACTGCTTCATATTCATTTCTGGGAACTGCATGCTCCTCTTTCACTGATTCATTGATGCTGTCTAAACTTTTGTCATAGTGTAAAGTCCTGCAGCATTGAACACTGACACTGCTGCTTATTTTTGACGTTATGTAGACACCTCAGGGTTTCATTTGTGAAATGGGTTTTAGATGACAGTAACTGAATTTGAGCTGAGGTTGCCTCTATTTTTAAAGTAGACCTGAGTAAGCCCTCCATATAAGTTTGTAGGTACTTCCTTTCTAAAATGAAAAAACTCAGTGTTTCTCTCATCTTAAGGTCTTGGAGTTTGAGCAAAACCTGCTTCTTGAAATGAGCCTAAGATATCACAAACTATATCTACAAGCTTGTAGGTGACTTTTTCTGGTGCTACAACGGCTGCTTCTTTGTCAATTCTCTGATATATGGTGCAGGGCAACTCTATGACTTTTCTTCTCCTGCTGTTGTTGGTTATTGAATTAATGATTTTCATGCATAAATAAAATAAGAAATAAGAAATAATGGTCCTTTTTGGTTATGTATGTAGTAGTTTACTCTCCAACTCATTTACTCTATAACTACATGTTGTCAAAAGAGTAAATACCATTTTATCTTCTGTCCTATTGAGTATGCAGTGAAGCTATTTCATCTGCAGCAATCCACGCTAAGACCAAGAGATAGGTAGCAGGACTAGATTAAAGTCATTCATTTCACACACTCAATATATGAATGCATGATTCCCTTTTCTCCCCGGCTTTCTTTCCCCTTTCTGATCTCCTCACACATAATGATAATGAATTTCACACAGTGCTGAGACGGGATCACAAATATCGAATGTGGATGTTTGGAATTAGGGATTAGGGGGTTTAGCTAACCACCCAACAGCTGCTACACTGTCCTGGCTGTATTTCAGTTTTATCCTCTATCAACCCCTGCTGGGAGCAATTTATGTGTCCAACCCCCCCCCCCCCCAGCAGGGATGAGGCACATCCAAGCACGGGCTTCCATCTCTCTGCTTCACGGGCTTTACCGAGCTCAAGCACATTGCCAGTGCCAGTCAGCAGCAGCCAGTCATTCACACTGAGAAGTCCCTTGATATCAATTTGCATGCTCATGGAGAGGATGATGAAGAGGCAGCTCAGTGGTGCTCAAGAAATCCCCAGGGAACAGCTATGACAACCTAAGATGAAATCATTGTCACCACTTGACACTTAGAGATTTTAAAACTTTTTCTTTATCATTCTTCTACCCTTTTGCATTTTCTTTCACTTGTGACTCTGGATGAGTACATTGTGTCTGCTTATGGCCTTAAGGTGGCTGTGAACTACAAGTGCATGCATAACATATAATATAGTTCAAAATAATAATATAGTATAATATAGTTCATATAATATAGTTCAAAATAATAAAAAGGAATCAAATACTAAGAGACATCTGAGTACACTCTTGATTTTTTCAGATCCTTCATTTATTAAGGGTTGTCTTTTCTGGTAATGTCAGATACTCTGAAAGTCGAAACATTCAAGTACTCCAAAGAGGAGTACCATTTTTGATATATATTCAATCTACAGTTTTATGTATGTTTACAGTATATGTTCTTACATATATAGATGGAGAGCTGCAGCTTCAGCCACTGAAAAAGGAAAAACCTGGATGTGGGGGAAGTTTGGGGAGGGATTTTTGGCCAAAAGATGTTTTGGCAAACTGTTCAATGACGCAGGAAGGGAAAACAAGGCTCTGCAGGAGTGGGGAGCTTCTGGCTTGACTGTAGGAATTCCTGGACCCAACGAACACATTTTCTGATGAGTCAGAGACTGAAGATGAAGGACAGGACTAACCCATATCCAGGGCAGGACTTGTTAAGTCACCAGGGATTAAGATGCTGAAGGGTGTGAACATTGTTGGGCTATTTAGCTAAAGATAAATTAATTTTGCTGAGGAACGTTTTCCTGAACGAGTCCATGACAAGCAGATAGACACCATTTTTTCGACTGTGCATGCAGTAACAAAGAAGAGATGGGAAAAGCTCACCCACCATGATTTAGCCTAGCTTAAACACTTGAAGTCAATAGGTATCATTAGCCTGCCTCTGCCTACAGTCATCAGATAAACTCTAAACGGTCCTGTGTGCTTGTTGGGATCCTTTTTATATTAATACGTTATGTTACATTATCTATTTTTAGACTGAGATTAGCACTTTATATAAGTTTTGAAAGAAATACATGTGAAAATAAGCCGCAGAGTGCATGCGCAAACCACCGTGACATCCTTTGTTTTGTTTACCTACTTACAAGCAAGTCTGCGGTGGCTTGCACCTGTTGGTTGCTGAAGAGTTTATCTGATGACTGTAGGCAGAGGCAGGCTAACACTACCCACTGACTCCTAGTGTTTAAGTGAAGCTTATTAGCGGTGGGCAAGCTCTGCCCCTCTTTTCCACGAAAAGAAAAAACCTTCTGGCGTTTCCTTTTAAATAATAGCCAAAAACGTATTCCTGCCCCCTCTGTCATCATGCAATACATATTGACAGAATGTTCCTCTTGCCCTTCACCAACAACTTGTTTTAGCTATTTCACTTTATCATTTTGGTTTTCCTTTGTTTTCTGTGTAGCTCAACTTTAATTTTAGTCAAAGAAGTGTAGGATAAATCTCTGGTGTTTGTTTTATTATTGCTAATCAGCATGTGGAAAGCTGTGCTCTGAGTTCATGTAGAGTGTATGGTTTCTCTATAAATGGCTGTTTTATATTGTATATTTAATGGCTGATATCGTTGCTTCCTTTGATATTTTGCAAGAATAGTGAAGTAAGACTGTCAGTGCCCCCTGGAAATAGACAAGTACACTCTAGAATAGAAAAGCTTGACTTCAGCAACTGTTTGAAAGTAAATGTTAAATGTCACAACATGTTGCCTTTAATGATTTACAGCAGCCTGCTCGAAATTAATGTCCACAGCAGCCTGAACCTTGTTTGTGAAATCAGATATTTTTTAAACTAATGTTAAAGAAAGGCTTGATACTGACCTATCACTTGCTGGTAACAGTTATTTTGTTTTGCTTTGACCCTGTGTATACAATGGTGCGATACAAAAACAACGTTGAAGGTTTTTGTACAGTGTTTTTTTTTAGAAAAGCAATTCTGTTTTAGTGAGGGAACCACAATGAACAGAAGTACATAGACTAGTAGTTATTTGAGCACATGGACAAGGTGGGCAATCCATGTAGAGTCACAACCACCCAATTATATTTGCCAGACCTTTTTGTTTTTCATTATTTGTACATTGTAACCGTATATGTAAGTGAGAGATAAACTGTTTATCCCCTCAATAAATGTACCAGTGAGATTCAGTGCCTCATGCTTAAAACGAGCCATCATATGCCGCTGTATTGATATCTCTGCAAATTGTTCAATGCCCAATGCAGGACATTGTGGGATGACAGTTGCACCTCCACACTGACCTCCATAGGCCTTCACTTTCAGCTTAACTGCTGTGGTTATGGAATATCAATCAATCAATCAATCAATCTTTATTTGTATAGCGCCAATTCATAACAAGTGTTATCTCAAGACACTTTACAATAGAGCACAAAGCTCTTCATATTATGGATACACATATATGCATAGATACATATATACATATATAAAATACACATATACATGTATATACAAATATATAAATCCAACACCCAACATGAATCCATATAGCCAATCATGAATCCCTCCATCATGGCGGCAAGAAAAAACCTTCTGTTAAGCAGCAGGAAATCTTGAATGTGGACCCCAGTCTCATGATGAGCAGCAAATCCACACGATGCTGTGTTGGGTGTGTGGGCAAAGGGAGGGAGGTAAGTGGAAACAAGTGGACTAAAGTAAGAACTAAAGCTAGTGACAGATCAAAGGACCAATCATAGACCTGTCGTCGTCAAATTTGTTTCTGCTGGAAACAAATTTATTAGAGGAGGGTCCTCATGTCTGTTTGGTTGTGGTGATAATTTTATAGAAGTATAATCAATAAAAGTCTTACTGAAAATAAGAATTTATGGTAGTGACGAACTCATGGGTGCCCAGACCACAAGTGCATCCCTACCATATTTGTCTCCGTTAAGTATATATGTATTAATGGTAGACCTCTTGAGATGTGACACCTCATTTTCAAGAGGGATCTCATGCACATGTGGAGCTAGAGATAGTTACTATAGATGTATCAACCATGGATAGAGAGATCATGTTAATATCTACATTAACAGCTATAATGATTATGAACTGGACTGAGATGGCCAAATATGTGTTATGTCTGTAACTGTAGTTATTAAGGCTTCGTGACTCCACAGCAGCAGGCAGTCTCCACTGAGGATCCCAGGCCACCTAAAAGACAAGAGCCAGAGATGAGTACAGGAGCAAACAGAAAGGGGCAGAGGCATATATGGAGAGAGAGTGTGAGAGAGAGAGGGATAGAGCCCAGTGTGCCAGATCCCCCCGGCAGTCTAAGCCTATTGCATCTTAACTATATGTCTAAACTATGGACTATGTGCTGGTCCCTAACTGAAAGCTTTATCAAAGAGGAATGTTTTAAGTCTAGCCTTAAAGGTAGAGAGGGTGTCTGCCCCCCGAACCGTGGTCGGTAAATGGTTCCAGAGAAGAGGAGCCTGATAACTGAAGGCTCTACCTCCCATACTACTTCTCGAGACTGATGGAACCACGAGCAGGCCAGCATTTTGGGAGCGTAATGTTCTAGAGGGGTTGTACGGTACTACAAGCTCTTTGAGATAAATTGGTGCCTGTCCACTGAGAGCTTTGTAGGTGAGAAGAAGAATCTTGAATTCTATTCTATATTTAATGGGAAGCCAATGCAGAGAGGCTAATACAGGAGTAATGTGGTCTCTTCTCCTAGTTCTAGTCAGTACACGTGCTGCAGCATTTTGAACCAGCTGAAGTATCTTAAGCGACTTACTGGGACAGCCTGAAAGAAGAGAATTACAATAGTGGCTAATGGCTAATGCCATCTAGGGCAGTTAAATCATATGAAATGGTTTCTCTAAGGTGTCGAGGGCCCAGCACAATGATCTATAGAAAAATATTCATCACTATTACAACTGTCATAGCAGTTATCATAGTGATGAACACAACTGTCATAACAGTAATGGGTGGATAACTGTCCTAAAGCAAGCGCAGAGGAGCGTGGAGGACTGCAACTCTGCAACATGGTCTCATCTATGAGAGGTCATAAGTATGACTCTGCCATGTTTTTAGATAGGAGAGATGCACCAGCCAAAGTAGGATGGATGCCATCTCTTCCTATCAGACCAGGTTTTCCCCAGAAGGATGTCCAATTATCAATGAAGCCCACATCGTTTGCTGGACACCACCTCGATAGCCAGCGGTTGAATGATTACATGCGGCTATACATGTCATCACTGGTCAGATTTGGTAAGGGGCCAGAGAAAATTACAGAGTCCGACATTGTTTTGGCAAATGCACACACTGATTCGATGTTGACTTTGGTCACTTCCGACTGGCAATGTCGGGAGTCATTCGTGCCGACATGGAGGACTATCCTATCAAACTTACGTTTACTTCTTGCCAGCAGCTTCAAATTTGACTCAATGTCGCCCGCTCTGGCCCCTGGGATGCACCTAACTATGCCCGCTGACTTCGCTATCTTCACGTTTCTGACTATGGAGTCACCAATTATCAGAGTTTGTTCCCTGGCAGGCGCGTCGCCATCACCGAGTGGAGAAAACCTGTTGGAAATGTGAACTGCATGGTGGGGTACCGAGTGGGTCTTCGACTTACGGCTATGCTTGCCACGGACCCAGTCATTACAAGCCGGGGGAGAAGCTAAGCTAGCGCTAGCACGACCCGCACTGGCTACGTCCTGCTGGCTAGTAGCTACGGCTACATAAGAGGGTTTAGGTTCAGTGCGGAGCCGCTTCTCCAGATCAGTGACCCTCGCCTCCAGAACTAAAAACATGCTACACTTCAGACAATTACCACTATCGCTAAAGGAGGACGAGGAGTAGCTAAAAATCTGACACATAGGGCAGGAGAGATCAGGAGAGGAGAGAGAAGCCATACTTAACGGCTAAATGCTAGGCTAGGCTAAGCTAAGCTAGGAGAAAAAGAAGTGAGTCGAACTGAATTACACCGCCTCAGAGAAGCGAGAGTGCTTTTGCTAAACCTTAGTACGTTCGATCGAACGTTAATCAAACACAAGTGTGTTCAAGGCTTAAATGTCAAATATTCAGCAGTTATAATTAGCGTTAACAGAGCAGAGAAAGAACACACTACAAACAGCGCTACAGGATGAAACAGGAAATGACGAAACTTCCTGGTGAGCGTAGCATATAGCATTTAGAAATCCAGTAATGTTGATGTTGTGTCTTGATAAAATGTACTCTTGAAAAATACCTTAAAAAAAGCATGCAAACAGAATCACACCCACACAACCCTACACAACCCCACCCACCCACACACACACACACATACATACTCAAACTAGCAATAATAATAATAATAAACCTAGAGAATAAAGCTAGATGTGATTGCCCCAAATAAAAATGTCATTTTTAATTTTTCCTGTTGCTGTTGTTATACTACTAACACACAGAAAATCATGCTATCAGGGACCAATTCATCACTAGAAACGATGTCTGTAGGTTTGTCCTTTCATGTTATAAATCAGTCCTATCAGGGACCTCAGAGTTCCCCAGAAATACTGCATCATCAGTCATTTCAGCCAGCTCTCCAATACATCCAAAATGTGTTTTTAAATGACAAGGACCAAAACCAGATGCAGTATAAGGTGTCAAGAAGTGTGTCATGCATCTCTGGAGAGTCCACAAGGTGAAGAAAAATTTTCACTTTTTAACCACAGCACAACAAACCTTAAACAGCTGGATTATCAAGTTCACAAGATCAGAGGAGAACAAGCCCATTCATAAGACTACAGCATGCAAATAGACAAAGGTAATTTGTTGGTCATTTGGCATCTGTCAAGATATAATGTTTACTCTGTCATATTTGTCTCTGCTGAATATAAATTTATTAGAGGTTAGCCCCTTGAGATGCAACATCTCGTTTTCAAGGGGGGTCCTCATGTCTGTATGATTGTAATGATAGTTTTTATAGAGGTATAATCAATAATAATCATGAAAATAGTAATAATATAATATTTACATTAACCTTGAATAACATAGCATCAAAATGAGAATTCATAAGTGATGTATTTTCTGCTGATCATTGGGGTGGGGGTTGCAGAGACAAAGGACTGAATATAAGAGTTTAAACTCATGGAAGCCCAGACCATAAATCCACCCCCACCACATTTGTCTCCGTTGAGTATGAATTTGTTAAAGGCAAGTCTCTTGAGATGTGGCAACTCATTTTCAAGAGGGACCTCATGTCTATATGGTGCTAAAGACAGTTACTATGGATGTATTATCAACCATGGTTAGGGAGATTATGTTAATGTCTACATTGACAACTATAATGATTATGAACTGGAATGGGGCTTAACAAATATTTGTTATGTAATTGTAGTTATTTAGGCTTCGTAGCTCCACAGCAGAAGGCAGTCTACACCAAGGATCCCAGGCCACCTACAAGATATCAGCCAGAGATGAGTACAAGAGCAAAAAAAAAAAGGGGCAAAGGCATATATTGAGGCAGAGCGCTCTAATTTCATAGACCAGGCGCAGGTGCACCTGCGCCACACCTCTGCCGCTCCAACGGGGTATGTCCAGGGCATTTTTCAAGTTTCCTGCACGACGCAGTCCGGCGCAGCCAGGCGCACCTACGCCTCCTTCCCTACCACTGGCACAAGTGGCAACAAGGGAGGAGACCTCCACAGGCTGATGATGTAAAAACAGCCTGGGAGGAAGTTATTAATATTGTCAATCAAGTTTGCCCACATATTCTGAGAACAGCTGCCCAAAGTAAAAAACAGTTTAATGATGTAAGGAGAAGGGCCAAACAAAAGCTCTCAGATCAAAGAAGGCACAGAGCTGGCCACGGGGGCGACCCCTCCACCAGCCTGAGCTCAGCAGAGGAGATCGACTCCTCCACACTCTCCGTGATAAGTATTGAGGGCTTTGGTGGGATAGAAGTTGGGATTATGGGTAAGGCAAAATAATAAATAAAATAATCAAAAATATAAAAATAACTTGCAATAATGTACTACATCTTTTTAGATCACGCTAAGAATAAAGATGAAAATGGAGAAATATGGGCAATCACAGGTAAATCCTTAAGACACAGAGTGAATTACACTTATTCAGCGAGCGTCTCTGTCTCTTTTTTTCTCTAGTTGTATTATGGGATGGATTCGCTCTCCACTGCTGTGAAAGTTTATATTTTTGTTACAAATATTCAGTGCAGTCTGCCACACACACACACACACATCCACACACGGCCAAAGCCTGCCTTCTGTAACATCACGTGACTATCGTGGCACTGAAAACCTTATGAATGATAACCGTGGCCGTTCTCTATTGCGATATATCGTGTAACAATATAGCGTGACATCCCTAGTTGACACCTCCCCCCTGGTGCGCCGCCACACCCATCTCTGTGCAGCTGGTCTACCAAAGGGCCGCACACGGTGGTGTGCCGGAAGAAATTACCCCTGAGCGGGGTGCGCCAACTTGCGCTGCACCAGGAAATTAGGGTTAGAGACACAGAAGGATAGAGCCCAGTGTGCCAGATCCCCCTGGCAGTCTAAGCCTATTTCATTTTAATTATGTGTCACAGCTATGTACTATGAGCTAACCTTGCAGAGCACATGGACTTGCCTGATTCATTGTATGAAATCCTGCAGGACCGTCTCGCCAACTTCCGTTGTCCAACGACTTCACCAGCTAAATGCTTAATGGCCCAATCAGGGGAAAGAGGTGTTAGCTGAAGACGTGACGTCAGCAGGAAGTGACTGCATGTTTGAAAACTATGGCAGCTTCTGAAGCAGTCTTCTGGATGCGGCAATATCCATAGTTTATCAGAAATGGACTTAATTTCTTCTTTAAAGAAGGACCAAGGAACATTACTTAAACCTCTCTTACGGGAAATCATGTTTTTGCTCTTCTCCTGACCGGGGATCACTGCTGAGAAACTGGGAGAGAATGTGAAAATCCTCCGCAGATGATGCGGGTTAGAGAGGGTGTCTGCCACCCGATCCGTCGGTAAACCGTCGGTGGTCGGTAAATGGTTCCAGAGAAGAGGAGCCTGATAACTGAAGGCTCTACCTCCCATACTACTTCTAGAAACTGATGCTACCACGAGCAGGCCAGCATTTTGGGAGTTTAATGTTGTATGACACTATAAGCTCTTTAAGATAATTTGGTGCCTGTCCGCTTTGAGTTTTATAAGTGAGAAGAAGAATCTTGAATTCTATTCTATATTTTATGGGAAGCCAATTTAGAGAGGCTAATACAGGAGTAATGTTATCTCCTCTCTTAGTTCTAGTCAGTACTCATACTGCAGCATTTTGAACCAGCTGAAGAGTCTTAAGTGTCTTGCTGGGACAGCCTGAAAGAAGAGAATTACAATAGTCCAGTCTAGAGGTAGCAAAAGCATGGACTAGCTTTTCAGCATCGTTCTGGGACAGGAAAGGCCTGATTTTAGAAATGTTACGAAGATGAAAAAAGGCTCTACTTGATATTTGCGTGCGTGAGAGTGAGAGTTGAAGGATAAATCCTGATCAAATAGAACTCCAATATTTCTAATGGTTGTGCTTGGCATCAGGCTAATGCCATCTAGGGCAGTTAAAGGGGTTTTTTCTAAGGTGTCAGGGGCCCAGCACAAAGACCTCGGTCTTGTTTGAGTTAAGAAGAAGAAAAGTCCTGGCCATCCAGGTCCTAAAGTCCTGCAGACACGCTCCTAGTTTAGATAATTAATTTGTCTCACCTGACTTCATTGATATGTACAGTTGAGTATCATCAGTGTAACAATGAAAATTAACGGAGTAATTATTATACAAAAAAGACTTATTATACATGTGTATTAACTGGTATCTATCAGATAAGTAGGACTTAAACCAATTTAAAGCAGTCACTGTAATCTAAGTAATTCCTCTAATCTCTGTAGAAGAACATTATGATCTATGGTGTCAAAAGCAGCACTTAGATCTAATAAAACAAGTACTGAGATACTGAGAGAAATCCCTCATCTGAAGCTGAGAGCAGATTGTTATAGCCCTTTTCCACCAGCACGCCTTAGCCCTACTCTACTCTACTACTCTACACTTGGCTCTACCCGGTTTGCGTTTCCACCAGCACAGTACTTCCTAAAACAAACCAGTTTTTAGTACCTACTCTGCTCTGGTTCTAAGCGAGCTGAGTCGATACTAAAAGGTGACGTCGACCGACTGCCGGCTACTGATTGGTCAGAGAATGTTGTCACCGATGAGTCATGAGCGCGACGAGCTAGCTAACATGCTAGCGGTAGCTACCATTAGCTTACCCTCATACGTCTTTTCTTTGCAGCTTGGTTGCTATCATCCTCACCCGCCTGCCGCCTGCAGCCTTCTTCTGCTTTCCTCTTTCATTCAGTTTGTGACAAAAAGCTACAGATCGAGCAGCAAGTATACTATTGCCTCCAAGTCCTCCATTGTTTTGATTGTTGTGTCGCGCTCAAAATGACATGAACGCAGTGTCGCCCAGCTGTTTTATGGCGACCCCGCCCCCGCTGGGCAGGGAACCGGGCTGGTGGAAAAGCAGCACAATGCGAGTAGAGTAGAGCCAGTTAGTCGGGGAAAGCCGAGCCGAGTAGAGTAGGGCTAAGACGTGCTGATGGAAAAGGGCCATTAGTTACTTTAACCAAAGCAGTCTCTGTGCTGTGTTGAGACTGAAAGTCTTCAAACAGGCTGTTGTTTTGAAGGAAGTCACAGAGCTGTTGGGATCCATGCTAAAAGGAACATGTCCCTGCAGAAGGCTGAACCAAAGATGACTGACCATCTGACCCCCTCCCCCAGGTCACACGTAGGTGTGAACTCTCTGATAAGGACAATAAGACCCAGCTCTGCTATGCAGTCTCTCTCTTTCTGAACCGTGGAGAGAAGGGGACACAGCTCCTCTCTCTCAGCTCTCTCTCAGCTCTTTCTCAGCCTGTAGAAGGAGACACAGAACCTCTCCAGTCTCTTCTCAGGAATACAACTCAAGACTTCTTCCACAGTCCTGCTCAATGCAGACTGTAGCACTGCAATCCTCCCAAAACAGCGATGTGAGGGCCTGCTTAAGGAACAGGAGTTCCTGATCAAAACAACAAAAGGCAACATGACAGAGTTAGCATCAAGCTGCTAAATCCAGGGACAAAGAAGCAACCAGTGGTCTTCAGAGCCAGAAGCTGAAGGGACAGACCGGCCTGGAACCCACTGGAAGCCGCCAAACCTGCAGTACTGGACTTTGCAGAGCATCACCAGAAAGGACACCTCTTTATACATGGACTTTGTAACGTAACTGGGCCTTACATAGTTTAGCATAGCACGGCTAAGCACAGGACTTTTCAATTTCTACAATCGCTGCATTGTTTTATCCTCCAGCACTCCCCATGTGGTCCTGGTTGTAAATGCTTTGAGCCATGCGGTCTTAAGACATCCTTTAGAGGCAGCCATCTTGCCTTTGTTACACACACACACACACACCCACACATGCATTCACACACACACTTGTTCATAGGGCTTTCTTAGGTTAGATATTGTATGTTTTAATGTTTGTTTGTTAATAAATGATTTTGAACACAAAGTCAGTTGATGGTCTGTTAATGTTGCATAAGAATGAATCTTGCCAACCTCTTCTCTGCAGAACTCCAAATCCTTCAACTCTGACTGACAATTGATTAGGTAACTTTGGTTATTTTTATTAAGTTAATTATAAATCATGGTTCCAAATTGATAGTCAGTAACTTTTATGAGACTGACTTAATAAATTGACTATCATTTCCCTTTATGGGTGGTGCCCCAAGGTAGATTTAATGTAAATTAAATCCCATTACTTAATGTAAATTATTATTAATCATTTCTGATAGTCAATATTATTAAGTGACACAGTGAATAGTTGTCCACTGATCATAAATGCACAACAGAGCTGATTAGCCACTACTTTCTCAACGATTTTTGAAGTAAATGGAAGGTTTGATATATGCCTGTAGTTGGCTAATGTGCCCCAATCGAGGGTAAGATTTTTAAGTAGAGGTTTTATTTTAAAGGTCTGTGGCACGTAGCCTGTTAATAAAGATATAATGATTGTCTCCAACAAGGATAGACAAAATACGGGAAAGACCTTCTTTGAACAGCTTAGTTGGGGTCAGATCTAAAAGGCAGGTTGGTGGTTTGGAGGAGGAGACAACAGAATTTAATTGCTAAAGGCCAATTGTAGAAAAACGGTCTAAGTCAGGTTTAACTACATTTAATGGTAGGTCCAGGTGAAGGCAGGGAGCTGCTAATTGTATCTCTAATTTTAAGAATTTTATCATTTAAAAAAAGTTAATTGAGTCCTTACAGCTGTGGGCTAGAGGAATCACAGGCTCAATAGATCTCTGACTACAGTACTGAAAAGGTACGTAGGATTGTTTTTATTTTCCTGAGTTAGTGAGGAGAAGTAAGCAGCTCAACCATGCCGTAAGGCTGTCATGTATTTATTATGACTTTCCTGCCAAAGTATAAGTGACCCCTCCCTTTTATTGGAGCGCCACATCCTCTCTCATTTACAGGATGCTTGTTTAAGAGCACAAGTTTCAGAAGTAAACCAAGGAGCCATCCTCTGACGTTTAATAGTTTTTTGTCTCAGTGGAGCAATTAATTAATATCACAGTTATCAAATGGCCAGTGCGCTGAATTTAAAGGTCCCATATTTTGCTCCTTTTCTGCAGTTTAACATGGATCCTTGATGTCTTCATGAAACATTAGTAACATGCTTTGGTCCAAAAAGCCTATGAACAAAGCACTTCTGCATTCTTTCCAAGCTCACATTACCCCTCTGTTCAGAATGGCTGGTTTTCAGGGCGGAAGCCTTAATATGCTAATGAGTCAGAGCAGAGCAGCATACATACAGGGAATTCACGATAGACCTGCAGCGTATCTCACCGAAGCAGTGCGCTGGCGCTCCAGCCATGTGCCGCTTACAGTCCTGAACACACACAAACCGTCAATTCATGCCAGTTACCAGATAACAGCAAATATTCCCCCAAACATCACAGGCTAACACACAACATACTAACCACAGTGGGACAGCCGCAACTTGTTCATGTAACAAGCTTGGGCACGTCATACATTTGACCTCATGCCAGCGTTGATCTGCCCAGATCAGACTGGCATGTGCTAGCAGTGGCTCCATTGAAAATAGACTTGGTGAGCATCTTCTACACTCACTGCGATGCAGTGCAGCCGAAACAAGACACAAAATGTGTAGTTATACATTATTGCAGAGAGTCAAATATACACATTTAAGTTTAAAGGTTAAGTTCAGTTTTTTGACACCTGGACCTTATTTTTAGGATTAAATATGCTCGTAGACTCACCCAGACAATTTTGGCAGAGCTCGGAGCCGTTTTCGAGCAATTTAGATCCAACCGATGGCGTTTTTTCTCATGCCATAGCAGCGGACGGCGCCAGAAATCGAAGCCCCTAAATTAGACATTATCTGCTGCGAAACTCACTCCTCCTCTGTTGCCATTGCCGTGCAATGTCCACAACAACACCACCAGTTAGCCCCCATTCGTGGATGTGCAGTGGTTGCTTGTTCTCTGGCCAGCTGTTCGGCTCTTTCCCTCTGCATCCTCCTTTCAAATAGCTCCTTGTCAGTATATTCTGGCTCAAAACAATACAGGCATCCATGATACTCAAAGTCGTCGTCAGACACTTCTACATCGGATTAATATTCCGCCATGTTGCACAAAAATAGCCGTGTAGCCGTGTAGCCTAGCAACAACAGCGGCTTTACTCAGCTGCGCTCTTGCGGCGCATGTCTATGACGTCACCAAAAGTTACCCATCCTTGCAAAGCCCCGGATGACCATAACAACGAAGTTGAGCTGACATGGTGATAACACTGGCCATTCATTTATAAAATGTAGCTGAAATGAATGAGTTTCACAGCAGATAATGTCTAATTAAGGGGCTTCGATTTCTTGCCCCGTCCGCTGCTATGGCATGAGAAAAAACGCTGTCGGATGGATCTAAATTGCTCGAAAACGGCTCCGAGCTCCGCCAAAATTGTCTGGGTGAGTCTACGAGCGTATTTAATCCTAAAAATAAGGTCCAGGTGTCAAAAAAACGAACTTAACCTTTAATGCCTTTTAGGATAGAAGAGGCTCAGTTGTGGGGGCTTGGGTTGAAAGCCAGTGGGTATAGTTGAAATGTGCAAGTTCCCCTCCTAAGTGGTGCTGTAGTGCTCTTGAACAAATGAACTGAGCAAAAATGATTTTTTTTTTTTTACATCCCTTCACTCTGACATGGCTCAATCAGTGCATGTCTATAGGATTCTGTTTGTGCATGTTCATGTATTTTAGCCTGTGAGTGAGTGGGAAATCTACAGACTTTAATATTCAGTTTTCCCTAAAAGACTTGAAGGGGACATATAATGCAAAAATCACTTTTTGAAGGCTTTTGAACACATTTTTGGGTATTTGGCCTGCCTCCCAGCCCGCAACATGTGAGAGTAGAAAACAAAACCTTTGTTTAGCAGGCTAAATAAATGTAAACTCATGGTATTTGGCAAGCTGTTGAATCTGTGGATATACAGTTATGTAACAAGTAGTTTCATTTGCATAAGCCTACCTCTACCTGAGTATCTCTATCCCGTAGCTTGAGAAATTTCTGTGCGAAGTGCTGTCATTGTTGTTTTCACCGTTAGCGAGAGATCGGTGTACACCGTGACTAGACCCAAATTCTATCACTGCTCAGTTTTTGGCTATTAACAGCTACATATCTCCACATATAGGCTACCAGCCTCGGAGGACCAAAGGGCCTAGTGGATTGATTTTATTTTTGAAGGGAATGCGCCAGCTACAGTCAGCTAAAATCTGAACGCGTGTGTCAATTACTGATGGGAAGTTTGGCTCTTTTCAGAGAGCTGGCTCTTTTGGCTCAACTCCCAGAGAAGAGCCAGTTCTTTCGACTCTCGAACGGCTCTTGATCTAGGATCTTTTGAAGCCCTAAATATTATCTTAACTTTGTAAAAATTAAGAGTTTGTGAGTAGAAAACCCGTTTGTGTTTAGTGTTTTTATGAAAATCCTTATAATTGCCTAATTTTGTGCATTTATTCTGTTATAAATCAATCTTATTGCAAATATCTTTAAACTACAGACAGATGTTGCTTCGCTCTCGGGTCACTCATAGTTAAACTACATGACCACACAACGCACTCACACACTCTCCTCACTGCTGTCTGCTGTCTCACTCGCTCCTATATCCTTACATGTGATTGTCCAGATGGCCGCTATGCTGGCCAATCAAAACAAAGTTCTACCGTGAGCAGAGCTGGGGCTGAGCACTGTTTGGGCTAAGCAGTGAAAGGAAAAAACATGGAGCCAGCTCTCACTCAATTCGAGATGGCTATTCTGATTCACCACACGGCTTCGGCTCTCAGAGTTGATTCTTTTGAGCATGACACATCACTAGTGTCAATCACTTCACGTCCGACTGCTTCTTCAACATCAGTCAGTTCAACACAGGACTGGCAGCTAAACTTTTCCTGAATCCGGATTCAGTACCAACAACCCATTGCCAAACCTAATGATGGAAATGTGAGTATTTTAATGCCATGTGGTATTTATTTTGCTCATTGTTACGAGCTAATGCTAACAGCAGGGGGAAGTGAACCAGAGGTAACTGCACAACATGCTTGTCAATGTTCACATTACTTGTTGAAAGTCTGAAGGATAAACTTAAATGTATGAGCATTCTTACATTAGTCAAGAGAAGTGTAGCAGTTGGCTGAATATAATCAGTCCTTTACCCACCCCATTGCCCCTCCATTTCTGCTAATGTTAGCCCGGAAGGTAGGCTAAGTTGTGCCTGTGTCCCACTGCGGAGACTAGGCCGAGGTTAGCATGTTGTGCGTTAGCCTGTGTTGTTTGGGGGAAACGAGCTTTGCTGTTATCTGGTAACCAGCATGAATTTGCAGTTCCTGTGTGTTCAGGACTGTAAGTGACGCAGTCTATAATGAAGTCCTTGTATATGTTGGCCGCGGCTCTGCTCCAGCTCATTAGCATATTGAAGGCCCTCAAAACCAGCCATTCTGAACAGAGGGGTTATGTGAACGTGGAAAGACTGCAGCTGTGCTTTATTCATAGGCTTTTTGGTCCAGAGCATGTTGCTAACATTTCATGAAGACATCAAGGATCCATGTTAAACTGCAAAAAAGGAGCAAAATATGGGACCTTTAAAAAATTTATATTTTCTTCTTCAGTTACAACACAGCATGTAATTTACAGTATCAATGCTGTTCAGAGCAATTTATACACCCTTCTCAATTGGACCCAAATGAATCTGTTTTTTATCACTTCATCTGACGCGTAAGAGAAGGTCATTTAATAAATTAGTTTTCAGCCATGCCCCTGTTGAGTCATCATTTGTGTCTAGCCCCCCATGCCCTTCTGTCACATGGTACATTTACAAAGGTGTTGGATTTTACTCATTTGACCTGATTTAACCTCTTGACCAGGGGTCTGCAACCTTTCCAATCAAAAGAGCCATTTTACCCGCCACGCCCACCAAAAAAAATCTGTCTGGAGCCACAAAACACACTTGAACTTTAAAATGACGACACAGCACCTGTTGACTCTCCATCATTATAATGACATCAGATCTATAAGCAAACTGCTTTACCACCATGGGTCATGTTATTTTGTTGCTTTAACTTGGCATTATTGTTATACCATATTATATAGCAATAATTAATTTAGAGCTAAAATGACAACAATGGCGTGTTTATTTGATTACCAGGCTTGTCAACAAAAATAACTGTCAATTAATATTAGCCTGTCACAGAGGTAGGCCTATCACTGATTTTTTTTTTTTTTTTTTTTTTTTTACTATTGTTGGTACTCAGTTTTTTTTTTCCCCCACAGAATCACGTTTTACTTGCAGTGGAGAAATTATAAATATTTATTTGACATCCTCAGTCGAGATGGGGGTCAGAGGGTCTTCCCCTGACATTTTTAAACTTAAATCATTTCTTTCCTGCATTCTGATCATTTTTTATGCACAATTTTATAATAATCATGAGGTAGTCTTGTGATCTTTGAGGTGCTTTTTGAAATCGTTTTTTTTAGAAGCTTATCCCACATAATTATTCAATTTTTAGTTTCAAGTCAATCTTGATGTGTCATAAAAATATGTCAGATGAACATATAACACAATAACTCACACACCTGAGTTTGTAGTTACTGAATGGGGGCGGGCACATGGTAATAAAAGACATCAACCTGATATCTTTGTGTAAAAATCCCCCTCTTCAAAAACGCGGTCACAGTTACGCTCAATTTATCATCTTCCCCCGTTTCTCTCGTCTTTTCCGAAGCTCATCGCCGACACACCTCTGTTTTAAAAGTTTGAATCCCTTCATAGCAGCAGCCGATGTTTTAAAAGTAAGAGAGTTCATCAAAACATCTGCATAATAAGTTTGATACAACATCACAGGTGAGCTCACAGCTAAAGATGCAGCACCGTCCTGCACTCACTCTGCTGCAGGTCACACAGAGGTCACAAGAGGCACACACGACGCAAAGTTGACGATGTAAAAAAACCCAAGAAATAATCATTTAATGAAAAAAACGCACATTGTTTGCAGACAGTGCTAAAACATGCAGAAATGACATCAGTTAATCACAGTTTAATGCAAGACAAAGAACAAGTTTTTTTTCTCTTCTGTCCTCTGAGTCCAGAGAGCCACTGGCGAGGGGCAAAAGAGCCGCGGGTTGCAGTCCTTGTGAGCAATTGCTTGCGTATGACTGACATTTCCCCAGATCTTCTCAATTAGAAACATTACTTGGACTTACTTCAAGCTGTGCAAAGGTGCACAGATTAATGACATTGTTTTGTTTTGAGTTTAATTAGGAGACTCAGGATGATCTTTGGGGATGACATACTTACCAATAAATAGGACTTCCTTTTCACCAATTAGCTGCAATAACTAACCTCACAGCTATTAGATTAACTAAACATCCTTTAAAGAGATGCATCTGTCTTATTTCTAATCATTTAATACACACACACATAGACACAGAAATATATAGATGTTTGTGTGTGTGTGTATATGTGTATATAAATATATATATATATATATGTACATATTGTACAGCTTACTTTAAAATTCCACAACACTTATTCAAAATAATGGGGATTAACTGCACTATCAACTAAATTAACAATCCTTTCATTGTTTGTATATAATAAGCGTCCATGTGTTTGACATTATTGTATATTTATTACACCTTGCTGCTCAGTAAAAGGAAGAGGATGTGAGTATGTAATAGTTGTGTCATGACAAAAGCTAAACCATCCACTGGCATACACAAAATGTACAATTATCATTAAGGTACATAAACTATGATGGTTGAAAACTGAAAACACATACATTTTTTTATTCCTGTTGAAATAAGTATTGTTTTTTTCAAACCGACAATGCATTTACGCCCATTGATTTAACTGGCTGTTTTCCCAATAGTGTGTAAGAGAAGGGAGAACCACATCCTTAAGTACCCTCTTTGCTGTGTTTTTTCATATTTTTTACAGGCTATTTTTGTACCATTTCATTAATTGACCAGAGTGAAACACCACTTCATTTAACCCCACTGTTAAGTGGAGCTTTTCAGATAATCCCAACACTTTAACTCTTAGACCTTTTTCAGCTGTGATTTGTTGGATATTTTTGTTGACTAATTGTATGCTGTTGTAAGGCTTATTGGGAAATGAAGTAGGCTCTACCTGAGAATAACTTCCCACTCTAGATTCCATAAATTGAGTGTAAGAGCTTCTGAAGAAGAATTGAAAAAAATAATTCTTCAGCTGAATGTAAACAAATCTATTTCCTCATCTGTCTTTATGTTGCAGCATAGCATGCCACATTTCAGTCATACTGTATGTGTTTTGTAATACATACTTCCAAATGCAGTTTTTGTATGTGTTTTAATTCGTGATTCTTGCAGATTTTGTTAAGGTGTTTAGTTTGATTGAATAACAAATACATCTCAGGTCACTTCTGTAGGGACAGTCCAAAATCATGGAGGTTTATCAGGTCATGCAATTTCATTCACAGCTCCTCCAATTGGCATGTGTGACTCCTTTAGCTAGATACACCAAATGATCAAACCAAAAACACAGAGTAATGGGTGAGTAAGCAACTTGGGTTGCCCGTGATGAGAAAATATTTTTAAAAGTGATCCAAAAAAAATTATTCTATTCACTTCAGTAAAATGTTCTCTGGCTTTGGGACAAATAATCCTTCATTAAGTGTTTTCCAGGAAAAAAATACAGGCAAATGTGACACATTAATTGTAAAAGGGAGGAAAGACAACTCTGATAACTTTGTTTATTTATTTTTTATTCAAAGGCTGTAAATTTCTTATCTTATACAGTGTAAAAGGTCACAGTATAACTTAAGTTGATAACAAGAGGAACTTTGAAGAAAGGCGTAATATAAAAAGAATTGAGTTAGAAGAAGAGCAACCACATCCATACAATAGGTTTCACTTGAAATAAATTAATCTCATGACAAACACTTAAAAAAAGATTGTAAAAACATATGTTTAGAAAAATTTGGAACTTATGTCAAAGAACAAGTTATTTTGATGAAGTACGAGGAAAATAGCAGGATAAGAAACATAAATACGAACACAATCAACTAAAATGTCACTGTTCACAATTTCTTTTTTGTACTAGAACATGAAAGTCTTTTTTAAGTAAAATGTCATGAAGAAGTGATACGTTTTCTGAGTAATAAAATAAACAATTATTGTGAACACTCACACAGTGCACAGTCATAAGAAAATAGATAACAGTAATGTACAATATGATCAAAATGATATATTCATTTATATTCATCCATATTCTTCTTTGAATACAGGATAGTGTAGTATCTCCTGCACATTTGTGCAGATGTTTTTTTAGAGTCCTGAATATTCTGTGTGATGTTGTTTTCAAGCAGCAGTAACATGAGTGGCCATAGCAATGAGAGGAGTTGCAAATTGATTTAAAGTGCTGCTTCTTGCATACTCCGGCCTAGAGTCCTTTTTTGTAAGTGCCTCAGTGTTCATTACAAAAATAGAGATTTGGAGGGGCAACAGAATAATATGTTGAACATGCTTCACCCCCTCCGCTGATGGTAAAGAAAGTCTGACATGTTATTGCTACAAAAGACTTCATGACTTCACATTAACAATGGCTGGCACACTTTGATTTCAGTACAGTGCAAGTATACATTGTGCCTGTCCATTTAATGCCAACATACATGTTAGTTATCAGTTATGGGAATATTATGAAAAAAAAAAAAAAAAAAAAAAAAGGTCATTGGTTACATTAAATATCTTGTCTTTTCATTTCTGTATTATTCAAAAGAGATATTCATCCCTGGGTATTACATAAAAAGAGCCTTGTATGTGTGTGTGTGTGTGTATATATATATATATATATATATATATATATATATATATATATATATATATATATATATATATATATATATATATATATATATATATATATATATATATATATATGTATATATATGTATATGTATATATGTGTGTATGTATATATGTGTATGTGTATATATGTATGTATATATGTATGTATGTATGTGTGTGTATGTATATATATATATATATATATATATATATATATATATATATATATATATGTATATATATATGTATGTATATATATATATATATATATATATATATATATATATATATATATATATATATATATATATATATATATATATATATATATATATATATATATATATATATATGTATATATATATATATATATATGTATGTATATATGTGTATATATATATATATATATATATATATATATATATATATATATATATATATATATATATATACACATATATGTATATATATATGTATATATATATATGTGTATGTGTATATATATATATATATATATATATATATATATATATATATATATATATATATATATATATATATATATATATATATATATATATATATATATATATATATACACATATATATATATATGTATGTATACCAGATAACAATGGAATTATTATTTATTTTATTTTATTATTTTGTATTTTTTTATTTTGGAATTGGCTACATATAAGACTTTTTTTGAAATGACTAATTGAAAGCTTATGCTGATAACCAAAGATGTTTCTGTTCTGATATGCAGTAACAGAAACCACCAGTGAAAAGGGAGCCCAACAAAGTATCTGTTATGAATATGTTCTTTTACTGAGAGGATGGGGTGTCTACAGGAGTTTTTTTAAACATCACTGTAATCTGATTTCACGTTGCAAACATGAAACAGAAGACTAAACAGAACTAATTGTGTCTGTCTAATAAAGCACACCAGAAAATATCAGTTTTGGCCTGTGAGTCAGAATGACCATTTTTTTTCTTTAAATTCCTGAAAAGAAAGTTTTTTCCAATCCTTTCGAAAGGGTTGCAGATTCAGTGATCATGTCCATCCCTAACTAACATCATCAGGTTCCAATCCTCAACCCCAAACCCCAATTCCTATGTTTAATTACATTAAAATGAGACAGAGAGGTAAAAGTAAGCTAGAAGAAGGTGATTGTCTGGTGCAGCTATGGAACCTAAGATTTTTTATATCTAGTGTTCAGCGTTTTTATTGGCTGTTATTGTTTGTATCTGCTGTACACACACAGAAAAAACTTTGTATTCACATCTATGAAAAACAATGAACTATGAAAAAAACTATGAAGTTGGACAAAATGATTTCCTTATTTGCTACTTTGACCTGATCCCATATTTATCAAAGACCTTTTTGGTAGTCCTTAACTTGAAAGCCGAGTTTTGCACCATCTATAAAAGAATTATCTTGTTTATTTACGTATTGGAGTGGTCAGTGGTTGAATCTTTTGGCTCCAAATCTGAAGGTCTGGGGTTACACCCCAGCTCCTGCTGTCACATGTCAACGTGTCTTGCGGCAAGACATTTAACCTGTGTGTTCCCACTTCTGCATCATTGGCTTTTAAATGTGTCAGGTGTAGAACTGGGTTAGCTAATACTGATGACAACTTATATGGTAAAATGCTTGTGAATGGGCAGGTAAATCGTTAATGGTCTTGAGCTTGTATTGCATTTTTCTAGTCTGACTACTCCAAGAGCTTTTACACAAACCTACCCATTTACTTCCATTCAGACTCACATTCACTCACTGGTGGTTTGGAGTTTCCAGGAAACTTGTAAATCAGCATTAGCTTTTTACATATGGGCAATTTTGCCCATATACAGACGTGTGCAAAATTGTTGGTATCCTTTGGTTAAAGAAAGAAAACCCACAATGGTCACTGAAATAACTTGAAACTAACAAAAGTAATCATAAATAAAAATGTACTGAAAATTAACTAATGAAAATCAGACATTGCTTTTGATTTGTGGTTCAGAATCATTTTAAAAAACAAAATAATGAAAATGGCCTGGACAAAAATTATAGTACCCATAACTTAATGTAGATGGCGGATAAAGTACGCATTTTTCCTTATTTTTGTATACTATTGTTCATTAATTTAATTTTGTATCAGACGATGTGGTCTTGCAACTTTATGGTTGGTTATGCTTTTATTTTGAGGAGCACTTCCTTCTTCGGACATTTTTTGAGATGTAAACTTCTTGCTCTTCTCTCCGCACAGAAATGTGCTTACACATCATCAGAGGTAAAGAATACGTTATTTACCCTGTTGTTTATGAATCTGAATCCCCTAACAAACGAGGTTGTTATGATGTATGTGTTGTCATTGCACTGTTTGTACTTATAATCGCCAGAGATTTCCTCCCGGTGAAACTCGTCGGGTTAGAAGGTATGTTAACGAAGATGGCAGATATCCGACTGTCTGAGCTAGCGCCACTTGGAAGGCGACATGAGGTGCAAAAAGGTTGACTCTGTGTATTATAATAGGGTTCATCTGTTGAATCTCTGGTCTGTGCCATTGTTTAATTTGTTTATAAGGTGAAGCTGTACATGACAGGTTAAAATTGTGTTTTTATTTAATTCATGGAAAATGTGTAATGCATTATATTTCATATTGTTACTTGTTGTTTAAAGCATATTTCATGTATGTATAATTCATATACGGAAGATTTATATGTGAAACTACAGTAATATATTCATTTTTTTGGTTTATTCTGTAGTTTTCACAGTGCATATGATGCTCATGGCGTTCATAGAGCTGAACAGGAACAGAATAAATCAGCACTAGTTTGAAACTCTATGTCTGGCTTATTCATTCCAAGAGGCCACTATACTTAATATTTTGTTGCACAACCTCTTGAGGCTATCGCTGCAATCAGGTGATTTATGTAACTCTCAATGAGACTTCTGCACCTGTCGACAGGTATTTTGGCCCACTCCTCATGAGCAAACTGCTCCAGCTGTCTCAGGTTTGAAGGGTGTCTTCTCCAGACTGCATGTTTTAGCTCCTTCCACAAATGTTCAATAGGATTTAGATCAGGGCTCATAGAAGGCCACTTCAGAATAGTCCAATGTTTTGTTCTGAGCCATTCTTGGGTGTTTTTAGCTGTGTGTTTTGGGTCATTCTCCTGTTGGAGGACCCATGACCTGTGACTGAGACCAAGCTTTCTGAAACTGGGCAGCACATTTCGCTCCAGAATGCCTTGATAGTCTTGAGATTTCATTGTACCCTGTACAGAATCAAGACACCCTGTGCCAGATGCAGAAAAGCAGCCCCAGAACATAACCAAACCTCCTCCATGTTTCACAGTAGGTACAGTGTTCTTGTCTTTGTATGCTTCATTTTTGCATCTGTGAACATAGAGCTGATGTGACTTGCCAAAAAGCTCCAGTTTTGTCTCATCTGTCCAAATGACATTCTCTCAGAAGCTTTGTGTCTTGTCAATATGCATTTTGACAAAATCCAGTCTCATTTTTTTATGATTTGCTTTCAACAGTGATGTCCTCCATTAAGTCCACTTTGGCTCAAACAGTGACAGATGGTGCATTCTGATACTGATGTACCTAGACCTTGGAGTTCACCTCTAAAATCTTTGGAAGTTGTTCTGGACTCTTTGATTACCATTCGTATTATCCCTCTCTTCAATTCGTCATGAATGTTCCTCTTGCAGTCAAGTCCAGGGAGGTTGGCTACAGTCCCATGGACCTTAAACTTCTGAATAATATGTGCAACTGTAGTCACAGGGACATCAAGCTGCTTGGAGATGGTCTTATAGCCTTTACCTTTAACATGCTTGTCTATAATTTTCTTTCTAATCTCCTGAGACAACTCTCTCCTTAGCTTTCTGTGGTCCATGTTCAATGTGGTACACACCATGATACCAAACAGCACAGTGACTACTTTTCACCCTTTAAATAGGCAGACTGACTACGAGTTTGAAGACACCTGTGATGCTAATTAGAGGACACACTTTAGTATAACATGTCCCTATGTTCAAATGGTTGAATCATTTTCAATCTTTTCTTGGGGTACCATCATTTTTGTCCAGGCAATTTTCATTATTTTGTTTTTTAAAATGATTCTGAACCACAGTTCAAAAGCAATGACTGATTTTCATTAGTTAATTTTCATTAATTTTTTATTTATGATTACTTTTGTTAGTTTCAAGTTATTTCAGTGACCATTGTGGGTTTTTATTTCTTTAACACAAGGGGACCAACAATTTTGCACACGTCTGTACAAGCTATTGAGAGATAAGTGTCTCTCCCAAGGACACTTCCGCTATAGCAAGAGCTGGGCTTGCATCCTTTGGCTAAAGAACAAGTGCCTCCCTAAAGTGAGACACCAACACAGAGGCTTTTAACTATTAGGAGAGCCAAGGCACTGTATTGGTGTATGATGTGACCTGTGGTGTTGAAGCACTTGGAGTGATAAGGCTACAGAGAAGCACTACACAAGCTCAAGTCAATTTATCATTTCTTTCTTAAAGTCAAACCCTTTGGCATGCACATTAAACTAATTTTTCTATCCCTGACGAACCTCCAGATCTATGCATAGGAAGTTTCTATTTGCAGGGATGGATCAGTTTGAGTTATGAAACATGTAGACCACTAATTTTTTAGAATTTCTGTCCTGATTATGATCTACAAAAACATAAATGGACTGAGGCTGCAATTAAGGTTTTGCAAAGATACACGAAAATGTCTCTGTGGCTCCAATGGTGTTAATGGTAACCACAGGATACAGAGGGTCCAACATACACACTCCAAAATGTGCTGCAGACCATAGAGCAAAGCAAGCTGCACCCTGTCTCCTAACTGCTTTCAGAATGACATTTTTCATAGAATGGCTAAAGTAAAAATCTGTGTGAAGTCATCAATTTAGCTACTGAGGCTGTCTTTTTTTAACAGTAAATTCGTGGCAGTCACCATGTTGAGAATGCTGTCTCAAACTGACTTTGGGTCAACATAGAATGGAGCATCGATAAAAACAGCTACAACATGATACAACTGATTTATAGTCATATCAGCCATACTCCTACAACAGCCAAGGTTGACATTTTGTTTTGTGATGTGGAATAGACACAAAACATGTTTCAGTCAAATGTGATGGAAATCTAACTGAGCAAGCTGACAGATGGTGATTGCTAGCATATAGCATGCTGAATACCTAACTAAAGATTACTCCTGTCCTCAGTTCTCTTTTCATCATAAGCAGAAACCTACTGTACAACCCCCATCTCTCATTCTCTCTGTTCTGCATCAAGCTGGAACCAAATGCTAGATTTGACAATATAAAGGTCCTTGATCTGATTTAAACAAATGGGCATATTAAGTAAGTAGATGTTTTCTAAACAGCTTAAATATTTCAAGTATTACGGATTTTGGGCTTTATTCTGATTGATTTATTTGGTAAATATGGGCCAAGCAGTCAGTGTCAAATTCTGAAATTCACTGCAGTTCTCTGGATGTAAAAAGATGGAGATGCAATGGCGCTACACCTCTGGTGTGTAGACATGTTAACAACACAAGAGAGAGGCGTTTTAGACGTAGTCTGTTCAGACTCTCTTTCTCAACTTAGGGCTTGGACAAATTTCTTATTGACCACCTCTTAAAGCATTGCAATTCATTCATTCCAGTTCTTCACTTGATCGTTTATGTCAGTGTGCAACAATTCCTGTGCCTTTGCTGAAAATCAAGCTTCATTTGGATGGCGAGAGTCTGAACAAAGATTTAGTTTAAGTGCATAGATGGAGAGAGAAGGAGCAACCTGTCCTGTTGAGTTTCTGACTCTTTTTCTTCTTTTTTTTTGTTTGTTTGAACAAAATAAGCTGCAAGGAACAACAGGTGCCTGATAAAGACAACATAGAATGACATACTGCAGATTGGACACACAGAGGATGGGTTTAGCGCTGCACTCTGGTTAACTGGATTGGACTGTGAAGAGTGTGGATGTCCAGTGGGTCTGCCACACTGCCGACTCCACGTCATGTGACCTCAGCGAAGGCGATGTGATTCTGTCAGAGAGAGGGAAACCACAGAAAGAAAATAAGGAATTGTAAGACATCAAGTAAAGGACAACAGGTTGATTTAATTAGACACTTATTTGGAGAAGTCCCTCATCATTTATTTCAAACGGCTTTGCCTGTTAGTTTAAAACTGACTCCCATGGTAATGTAATGTGCAGAATCCAGTCAAACAAACATATTGATGATGGACACCTCTTGACAAAATAAGTGTCAACATTTTTTATTCACAGCAGAGATAAAACGTGGAAAAAATGTTTTATTGAGAGGAGGTTTGATGAAAATTAAGCAACTCAGGAGACATTCAGGTAAAAGGCTGTCTTACAAGTTGTGCAGGAAATACCAAGTATGGAAAAAAGTGGATTTCAGCAGTGGATTAATATATTTAGACTAACTTACAGGACTTCTGAAAAATTAAGAGAGCCCATCTAAAATGTTTTAGTAGATGAAGAGGACAATCTCTTCTGCAGAAGTAGCTTATAATATGAGTCTGCATACTGGTCCTTGAAACAGCCTGAGTTGACAGAGGGTTCTTTTATTTAAGCCAACCATTGAAAATACAGCATTTTTGTCTGATAAATTTAATGCATGAACCTCATATTCTTGGAGAAAATGTTACCCATAAAAGAAATGATAACCATTTGTTGTACCAGTTCTATAATTAAGTATCACTGACTGTTCATATTAAGTGGTTATGATCAGGTTTTTAATTATCCTGATTTTGTATTTGTTAATGTATCCCAGTTTCAGAACCCAGGATATTGCCTTTGTCTTGCTTTTGTTAAGCTTGCAGGGTACTCATTATCAGTCAATGAAAATTTGCTTCCAGCTGGGTTCCCAATGCAACAGTTCTACTATTACAACCCACCAGAGAGGGAAAAAAATACTGGAATATTTCTTTGCCACTCAAACATTCCTGTCTGCCTTGGCATTTTGTTCACTCTGGTTTGTTTAGCTTGCAGGCATCTTTAGGCTGAGCTATTTTTGGAGAAGGCAATGTTCCACTGAGCCTGTTGTAGCTGAGGTGAGAATGTGAGATTCTGTGCTCTTTTTTAAACAATTGAGTGCAGGCTCTTTCAGCAGAAGGCTGTGAATTGACTCATCAGACAAGAGTTTTGTATTTTCAACATTTCACTGCTTAATTAGTATCTTGTTAGAGGAAGCATGAAGGAAACACAGCAAGCTGGTGTAAATAAAAACATGTTGCTTTTAAATATAGCAAAACTGATGCTGAACATGTGAAAAAGAGCTCAGTACAAACAGAAAGTAGACAAAAGCACACCAACCATAGATCCAAAAAATTGTGGACAGCAATGGAATAAGTTGACTCAGGTTCATCCTCTCTATGGCTATATCTGCTACAAGCTGGTCCAACCACAGTGGGCTGGATACCTTCCATCCTAACAGATGGGTTTTTAACTTTGACCATTATAAATAGATAGAAAACACTGCACTCAACAAAGCTCTGGCCCAGAACTGGGGATACAGTAAAATCATTAAAAAAAAAGTTGAGGGAAGGCAGGTAAGGTTAATTATACCAAATAAGGCTGATCAAGTAAACAGAGGGAGTAAACCAAAGTGGTCAAGGAACTTCCGAACAAAGGAATATCTGTTTAACACCGACTTAGACCTACAGATCCAGCCATGTCAATTTCCCCTCCACCTCTCTGGGGGTGTGCCTAAATTTAACTGAAAACATCCCCTCACAAGAACTAATAGTCTCAACCTTTTCCCTGGTTACTTAAGAAGAGCAAACTTGACAACTAAAATTCACACAAACATGGCCTAAAATATTCAGTTTATGTCTGTCAGGGTGGACAGGTCCCATCATGAACCCACCATGGACCAGAGAAAGTGGGAAAGTTTTAAGTTGCTGCATCTGTATTAGTTAGCTCATTGTCCACATTGGACTATGGTTACATTATTTCTATGAGTGCTTTCTCAATTATCCTTCTCTCCAATAGTCAGATTTACGAAAGGGGACAGGAGCCTTAATCATGTTTTTTTTTTTATTCTTTAGTATTTTTTTTGATTATCATTTGGAATGGGCATAAAAGATTAAAAAAAATTGGTCAACATTTTGTGTTTCTTGATTTGTTTAACTCATTTAAGGCTAACTCATTCACACTGCAAGCCAAAGTGACCTGAATCTGATCGTCTGCTCCTCTCTTACTTAGATTTGATTTTCATTCCAGTTTGGTGAGTTTGAGTGAAATCTGATCTTTTTAAAATACGATTAGGGCCACTTTCATGTATGGATCCATGAAGTTCATACAGCTCTTTGAAACTGGCCTCATTTCTTTAAAACAGTGCTGTGAGCAAACAAAGAAAGAAAGCAGAACTGGACAAAAGCCAGAATCCATCAATGTTTGGTGTGAAAGCAGCAAAGAATAACAGTTCTCTCTTTCTATTTAATACTCTATCTGGAAGATCTAACATAGTAAGACATAAAAGAAAATAATTCAAGCCACTGCTGTCCAAGTAAAATGTGTAATAAAAAAGTCAAGTAAGTCTGTCAAGAGATATGGCAAAGCTTAGGTTTCAAACCACTCCAAAGTTTGTTGCCTTTTTCTTCTGAGACGTTGGAACCAATCAAGGCCCTGAAGCCAGTCAAGGAAGGCCAGGAAACGCTCCAGAAGGTAGCAAGACTCTTCATCTTCATCATCTGTCTCCTAGGAGACAGTGTGTGTGGGAGTGTCATTAAGAATCTAGGCTCCTCAGGCCCCTATAAAAGCAACAATTTCAAACACACAGGATGAAATAACTGCATTTTTCATCTTTTCATCCAGAAGTGACTTTGAAAGCTGTTTTGATGTCTGAAATGGTCATTCATTGATGTGAAATCTTAAGATTTTTAGGGGTCCATGTAAAATCTTCAAACTTTATCTTTCATAAAACTCCAAACTGTCATGAGTGTTGTTTTTTTATTTCTTTGTATGATCAGATAATGTATTTTTGTTTATAAAGCACTTCATCCCAAAAATCAGGAAATTTAGATTTTCTTTTAGTTTAACATTGATTATGTTTGTGCCTCTTTCAATTTATAAAACAAGACTAGAATAAAAATAATCAAACATTAAAATTCCTCCATAAGCAAAGAAGTACACAACACTGAGGATTGTGGGCAAGTGAAGAAAAATTATAACACTGAGAATACAGGCAGCAACACAAAATCATGTGTTACATGCCTCTGGTTGATTGTGTGTGACATCTGTCACTTTACATTTACCTGGTCTTTGGTTTTTCAAGGGTTACAGCCAAACCAACACATAAAATGAATCTGGGTGACATGCAAACATTTTGTGGCCGACTGCAACACTGTGTATATCACATTGCAAAATATTTCTTAAAGATAGAGCTTGAAAAAAATCAAAGTTTTAATAACTAAAATGGCTATATTTTAATAAATATAGCCATTTTAAAAAGCTAAATAAGGTAAGAAAATAAATATCAATTAAGTTTTTGCTGATGTTGATTTGAGATGAATTAATGAATGACCAAAAGAAAGCAAATATCTGAAATGTTTAGTTCATATGGACGACATCAATGCTGTTTTATTTAAAGAGCTGTTTCCATAAATTCGTAGCTTTACCTTATATCAGAATCATGAACATGTTGGCATTTCCTGGTGGATGATAATCAAAGCACATGTGGGGCATTAGTCTCTAAGTGGGACTCAAACTATCCCCATTTACATCTACTAAATCAAAATGTTTTTAGTTTTTTTAAATGGTAAATGAACTTAAACTTATTTAGCACTCTTACACAACAGGGCACATCTACTCATTCACACCCATTCGCTCTCACATCCACTCACTGATGGTTGTAGTTTATATGCAAGTTATCCATCAGTGTTTGGTAGCACATCCAATTAGGGGTAAGTCCCTTGTCCAAGGACACATCAACATGTGACAGCAAGAGCTGGGCCCAAACCCTTAACCTTCCTTTTTATTTCTGTCTGTTATTTAGTGTGTTATCATATATATGTTTATGAGGGTTTGGGTTATTATGCCTGTTAAATTAGATAAAAGTCTAAATTTTGATTTTGATAAAGGCTTATGTCTCTGTGCTGCCACAAACGCAGGAGCACTTGTTTCCTGTAGAAGTTATTTCAACATGTTAAAAACATTTCTGCTCTTTCTCTTAAGTCTCTCTCCTTGTTATTCTTGTATCTGTTTCTGAAGCAGAATGACTCACATGTGATTTGCTCACATTTTTCATTGAAGTTTAAAATGTTTAACTTGCAAAAACCTGTGTTTGCCAAACTTGCTATATGTGATATACGTGATAAGTTTCTCTGAGTCGTTCTCCAACTCCTCCCTTCCTTTGTTGTTGTTTTCTCCTCTAGCAAGATAAATATCTGCTTCCATCACCAGCCATTTGGAACTGAAGAAGCTTCTTGGATGAGAAGTGAAATGTCTTCCGAACAAACTCTACACAGTCCAGTTGCCTTGTTTTTGAACCTTCAAGATGGAAGACTGCCCTTCACGTGAGAGGTTACTGGTGATG